>OZ023318.1:26745160-26875199 GCA_964007375.1 Ophion obscuratus | reverse complement strand
GTAAATTTATTTCCACGGCACGAAGCTTCGCATGTACGCTCCCTCTTTCTATCTTTCGTTTTCGCTTTTGCTCTCGTTCTCTCGCATTTGCTATAGTAGCCTCTCTCTCTCTCTCTCTCTCTCTCTCTCTCTCTTTCTCTCTCTCTCTCTGTCTCCTTTTTTCTCTCTCTATGTGCTTTGCCTCACTCCAGGTATCATTCTCTTACATCCTCCCTTCTTTCTTTTTCCAGTCGCTTCGAAGAGAAACGTCTAAATCGCCATTCTACCACAGTCTACGTCTTCACGATTTCTCGCCATCTCCCTTTCTTGCACTCGTTCTATTTATCTCTCTCTCTCTCTCTCTCTCTCTCTCTCTCTCTCTCTCTCTCTCTCTCTCTCTCTCTCTCTCTCTCTCTCTCTCTCTCTCTCTCTCTCTCTCTCCCTCCGCCCGTTCTATCTGGTACGTTCTCGTATTGTTAACACAATTTCTCATTTCTCGACAGGGCTCTCCTTTATTCTCTCGTTAATGCGGTGTTCTCGGCAAAAATTAACAAAGTTGGGCAAAACGTGACGGTAAAGCCAAGAGTTTCGAATTGTACAAAATCTTCCGGTTATATGAACATTTGGATACAAGTTATACAGAAACGGTTCTGTATAACGTGATATAAAAAGTGTCCTGATTCGCACAATTATACACCGTGCTTTTTTGTAGCAATCATTATTGATATACAGTATTTAGAAAGAGCGTACAAGTGTCTCTTTACACGAGACCTTTTTAACGTATCTTGCTCATCGTTCGTTCGAGGACTATCATGTGTGTGTTTATTTACAAAAATTCAATTCCTTGATTTTGCGCTTGATCCGAAGAGGCAAATCAAGAAAATTGACCGAATCCAAATACGCGTTAACAAAAATTTAGCGAAACTAGATGAAGCAACTCCGATGAAGTTCGCTTCATTGGAATGCAATGGAAGTTTTTTTTTATTTTTTTTTTATTTCTCAATTTTCACAATAATTCCATTTTTTTATTCCCGAGGTCGTTAGATCTCTACTAAAGATGGAAAAAATTATTTGAGTTATTTTCGTACCCTAAGTCTGCGAAGGAGATGGTGAGAGATGAAAGAAAAGTCTTCTTTTGTTGTGTTCCAACGAAACTTCAATATCATACGAAGCAACAATTTGCAATAAGAATTGAAGGGGTCTGTGAAACGCGCAAATTGAAATAATGTGTTTTATGCCAAAAGCAAGACGTCAAAAGAAGTACAAAGCGGTAGGAAAAAAGAATGGAAAAATAATGTCGATTGAGTCACTCACAACGCTGTTGTGACGCCAGATCATGGCAGGCGGTGGATCCGGTACATTTTTCACGAGGCAAGTCAGATTAATGGTGCTTCCTTTATTCACGAATAGATCCGGCGCACCCACGATAATGGTTACTGGTTCTGGAAACATAGAGCAACGGAGCGAAAAAACTCCCAACAATGCTTTCGGCATTCGCAGTGGACATATATATTGCGTATAAAAGTACGAAATGCGTGCACTGGGAAACGACGTTTCCAACAGCTGAAAATATGTGTAGACGGATTGAATGCCTCGAGGCAGTTGATGCAAATGTTTGTCTCCACTCCTTTCGCCACATTCGCGAATACGGAATCATAGAGGAAGAATGCGAGCGTCTTTCTAACGTCGTAACATCCCGACGGCGAACATCTCCAATTTTTCGTTGCACTTGAGATGAAGTGAAAATTCACGTCAACTGCCGAAAGGAGATTCGTTCTGTCTATGGAAATTTTCTAGCGCGACAAACCTCAGTGCAATGATTTTATTACATTTTTTAACACAGAAAAAATGAAAAAAGGCTTTAGTTTCAAAGGATATAACTGCGGATTGAGAAAAAAATGGACAGGCCGGGTCCTTGAATTTTTTCTACAGCAACGTCGCTAACTTCGATTTCTTTTTTCCAATATTTTCCAATATTATGTTGTATTTATTGAAATAATGAATGGAAAAAATCATTAGTAGACTAAAAAAAGTAACAATAGTTCGATATTCTTTAGACGGTATAAGGGTGACATTCAATGTCCACTACCAGCAGCAGTGGAGGCGAGACACCTCTGTGACGGGTAAAAAAATCGATGGTTTTTTGGATTTTGTTAAAGTATACAACTTTGAGAATGTGTGAAAAATAATTTAATTTAAAACATTGAAAAACGACCAAGATACAGACGGTTTAGTTGAGATCAGGTAGCGCAACGATTTATGTATATAAAAAAAAAATTCAATTGCGTTTTTCTCGAAACGACTTTTTTCGACCTGGCCGGAATTATAACGTCAGCTATGAATGCCCGGTTTTCTATTTAAAGAAACCCAATTTTCCGGAACTTCAGTAGCGGCGTTGTGCGAATGCGTTTTTTTTTTATTTAGTATTTTTTAAGCCTCCGAATATGAGAAAAAATTTCGTCAAAATTATAGTTGTTTTTAACTCCTGCCATTGCGTGACCTTTTTTTCGAAAAATGGCTACGTACAACGAGAATTATATTCATATAGATTATAAAACTTGTTTAATTTCACTTTCTAGACCAACCATCGTCAAGTTATCGATCCGGCTGTTGGAACACATTTTTTATACAGATACTCTATTGTACCTCCATAACGTTACTGATTTTAAAATTTTATAAATAAATATTTACACGAAATAAGTTCAATGTATGCTTAACCACATACCTTTTTTCAAATCCCAAATAAATCATCCAGTAGACCGAAAAATACGGAAAAATGAGCTTTTCCCTCGTCACAGTAGTGCTAAGGGGCTGTTCTACTGTGACGGCTAAAAAATAAGCTATTTTTACTAACTTTTTTTTGAAACAGTACATGTATCCGTCCAAACTTTTTTTCGCTTAAAGGTAAACTCTTAAAGAAGAGAAACCACGTGTTTCGTTGCATATAAATGTATATTTATTTAACAATTTATAATCGTGTAAAGGCATGAAAAAAGTATGTAGCTGGCGTTAATGATTTGCGCTCTCCGGGTGATCGGAAACAATGAATCCGAAAAGATTCCTAATGTGTACGAGTGTAACTATCGCCCGAACTAGGATTATTGTTTTACATTGAAAAATCACAAAATGGCGTCGTTTTTTGCAAAAGTGTTCGCAAAATACGTTTATTTTCCTCATAATTCGGGCGAAAGTATAAGTCAAAATTAATATTTTAAAATAATTAAAGTTTGGGCGATAGCCACCCAGATAGACGGATGTACCTCATATTGGCATCATATGTACATCATCACTGCGGCATAGAAAGTCTCACAGCTGTGTATCCCTTACAAGTGCTCCCGTTGAAGTCATATTTGCATCAAATGATGATTCACAATAATACATCCAAATGAAGCAAAGTTGTTCTCACGTGAATATGCATGCAGTGAATTCATCAGCCGAGCAAATTCGGCTCACGAATATCTAACAATAAGTGAGTGCATATGGGGCTCATATGGGTGTCACGGCGTAAAGAAATTGTAGTGCTCATACAGAGCTCATATTAGCGGCATGGCGTGACGTAACTATGCTGTGTTCATACGGAGCTCATATTAGCGGCATGGCGTGACGTAACTATGCTGTGCTCATACGGAGCTCATGTTAGCGGCATGGCGTGACGTAACTATGCTGTGCTCATACGGAGCTCTTATTAGCGACATGGCGTGACTTAACTATTCTGTACTCATACGGAGCTCATATTAGCGGCATGGCGTGACGTAACTATGCTGTGCTCATATGGAGCTCATATGAGTGTCATAGCGTGAAAAATTTAAAAATCCAAAAATGTTGATGAAAAAAATCTGGTAGAATTTTCATATACGCATATGCTTTATTTGTGTTCCTGCCTATATGATAAATGGATTAAAACGTATCCTGCCTAGTTAAATTGTGTACCTACCTATGATTTGAACCACGTCTTCTAATTCGAGAGTTGAGCGCGCTACCTACCTAGCCTTTTTCACACTTGTGCAAACTTTCTTTGTGTCTGCCTATTTGTATCATTCTGGATTTGTATGCATATCGCCGTCATATTGCGCTCATGGGATGTATCACTGAGGAATATGCATATTGCCGTCATGGAATGTATTACTGAGAAACATGCATATCGCCATCATATTGTGCTCGTGGGATGTATCACTGACAAAACATACATATCACCGTCATATTGCGCTCAACGAGTGTATCACTTAGAAACATGCATATCGCTGTCATAGGATGTATCACTGAGAAACACGCAAATCGCCGTCATGTTGCGCAAATCGAATGTATCGCTGACAAGCATGCATGTTGCCGGCATATTGCTTGCATGGCGTGTCTACTACTAGTGCGAACCCAGTGAATTCATCAATCCAAGTCATTGGATTTCATATAACGTAAAATTTGCAGATATTAATTGTGGACACTTGAGCATGGCGATATGAGTTCAACGTGCTCCCAACGTACGATGCATTTGATGACTCGATGACTGTCTATCTGGGCATCCATATCTCAGATAGACAGCCATGATCATCACGCCGTGCATACAATTGATGAAGCAAATTTTACAGCATATTGACTACATGTCATGATGCAAAGCCGTAAAATCATTTAGTATAATGAATGTACAAAGCATTTTGATCTCCATATGTCGTTTATAAATGCATCGTACGTTTGGAGCACGTTGAACTCATATCGCTGAGCTCAAGTGTCCGCAATTAATGTCTGCGAATTTTACGTCATATGGAAGTCATCCAATGACTTGTGTTGATGAATTTACTGGGTATGCACTGGTAGTAGATATGCCATGCAAGCAATATGACGGCGATATGCATGTTTGTCAGTGATACATTCGATTTGCGCAACATGACGGCGACATTCGTGTTTCTCAGTGATAGGGGATATTACGATATCTGTGGCCCCAAGTTTTGGCCATGCAGTCTTTATATTTGGCCCAAAATAAGACTTTTTTCAAGAATACAAAAAATTGAAATTCGGCTTTTAAGGGGGTGAAACAGAGGTTTTAAATTTTGAATGAGGCGGAGTATTTTTTGGGTAGATTTCTTTAGAATTCGGCGTAAACATTCTAGAAAACAAGTAATTTTCAAAGAGTTAGGTAGTTCATTGAAACACGATTTGTAACGGGATAAACGGGAGCTTGGAACGTTGTTAAACATTATATTTTTTCGTGAAATCCTCTGAAATTCAGCTTCCCAGAAGGGTGATTGCATCATTGTTCTTTGTCAATAATACAACAAAAGTAGGTTGTATTATTTTGGTTAACGATTTGATTAACGATTCCACACACACACACACACACATCGAAGGTGCTCCAGACCCACCCAACGATTCCACACACACATCGAAGGTGCTCCAAACCCACCCAACGATTCCACACACACATCGAAGGTGCTCCAGGCCCACCCAACGATTCCACACACACATCGAAGGTGCTCCAGACCCACCCAACGATTCCACACACACATCGAAGGTGCTCCAAACGCACCCAACGATTCCGCACACACATCGAACGTGCTCCAGGCCCACCCAACGATTCCACACACACATCGAAGGTGCTCCAGACCCACCCAACGATTCCACACACACATCGAAGGTGCTCCAGACCCACCCAACGATTCCATACACACATCGAAGGTGCTCCAGACCCACTCAACGATTCCACACACACATCGAAGGTGCTCCAGACCCACCCAACGATTCCACACACACATCGAAGGTGCTCCAGACCCACCCAACGATTCCACACACACATCGAAGGTGCTCCAGACCCACCCAACGATTCCACACACACAAAAGTCGCATTTTCTATCGAATATGGCCGCTGCATGGTCAAAATTGGGAACCACAAACATAATAATGCTTCGACTTGCAGCCCCCTGTTTCACCCCCTTAAAAGCCGAATTTCGATTTTTTGTATTCTTGAAAAAAGTCTTATTTTGGGCCAAATATGAAGACTGCATGACCAAAACTTGGGGCCACATATATCGTAATACTGCCCAGTGATACATCGTATGACGGCGATATGCATGTTTCTAAGTGACACATTCGTTGAGCGCAATATGACGGCGATATGTATATTTTGTCAGTGATACATCCCACGAGCACAATATGATGGCGATATGCATGTTTTCAGTGATACATTCGACGAAAGCAATATGACGGCGATATGAATATTTCTGTGATACATCCCATGATCGCAATATGACGGCGATATGCGTGTTTCTCAGTGATACATCCTATGACCGCGATATGCATATTTCTAAGTGATACATTCGATGAACGCAATATGACGGCGATATGTATATTTGTCAGTGATACATCCCATGAGCGCAATATGACGGCGATATGCATACAAATCCAGAAGGATACACATAGGCAGACACAAAGAAAGTTTGCACAAGTGTTAGAATGCCTAGGTAGGTAGCGCGCTCAGCTCTCGAATTAGAAGACGTAGTTCAAATCATGGGTAGGTACAAAATTTAACTAGGCAGGATACGTTTTAATCCATTTATCATATAGGCAGAAACATAAATCAAGCATATGCGGATGTAAAAATCCTACCAGATTTTTTTAATCAACTTTTTTGGATTTCTTTATTTTTCACGCTATGACACTCATATGAGCTCCATATGAGCACAGTATAGTTACGTCACGCCATGCCGCTAATATGAGCTCCGTATGAGTACAGCATAGTTACGTCACGCCATGCCGCTAATATGAGCTCCGTATGAGCACTACAATTTCTTCATGCCGTGACACCCATCTAAGCCCCATATGCACTCACTTATTGTTAGATATTCGTGAGCCGAATTTGCTAGTCTGATAAATTCACTGCATACATATTCGCGTGAGAACAACTTTGCTTCATTTGCATGTATTATTGTGAATCATCATGTGATGCAAATATGACATCATCGGGAGCACTCATAAGGAATACACAGCTGTGAGACTTTCTATGCCGCAGTAATAATGTACATATGATGCCAATATGAGGTACATCCATTTATTTGGGATGCTGAATATGCAGTACAAATTTCAGCCCGATTGGTTAAGCCGTTTTTCCGGAATCACCAACGCCAGGTGAAAAAAAAAACGCGTTTAAAGTTGACTATACTATACTAAACAATGCTAACTGGTAGAGCGTGCTTTGATTCACGCAGTCAAAAGAGATACTGCTACTATACAGTAGATGTAGAAGTCTATTTGTGTATACTCAGGTATACATTCAAAACAGCTGCCAAGGACGCGCAGCGGAATAGCCGTACTAGAGTGCGCGCACCGAGCGCTTCTATTTTGAAGCGCTGTACTGAGTTGACAAAGTGAATATCGACTTTACCAGCAATTGGATATCAATTCTATGATGGAATAGAGTTGAAAAATCCAAAAAAATACACATTCGATTTCTTCATCCCGCCACAGTAGAATAGCCCCTTAATAGTCGAATGATTAACTCACTTTACACAATTTCGGCATATAACTTATCGTTTTGCATCCAAGTACCGGATATTAGTAAACAACGACAAATAACTTTACAGAAAATCAACCGAAAAAAAGAAAAGTTATGACTTTTCCAACGAAAAACACATTTTACTTGCTCACGGATCCGAACTATAATCATTTTTTAAACATGTAACATATTACAATCCTATTTCTTGAGGGGTCTTTTCATTTTAGATGTTGAAAAGGCTATTTTCGGGATTTTTTTGTTAGGTTTATATTACAGATATTGATATAGAAGTTGTTACACTTAATAAATACACTTTCCAAATACACAACAATTTAAAAAAAATGTATTTATGTAACTCAAACAAACGTTAAACGCGTTTTTCCCGAAACAACGTTTTCCGACGGCTTCTTGATAAAATCTTAGAAACTACTGAACCGATCCTCATGAAATTTTAACAACATATTCTTTACAAGTATAACTATATCGTGTATCAAGGATTTTTTTAAATTTTGATATTTACTATTTTTTTTGCCAAAAACAGTGAAAAAACACGTTTTTTCTCGAAAAATATCCGCCATTTTGTTATTTTTGCGTATATAAAAAATCGTATGATATGCGCTATAGCCATTAACATACTGAATCTGAAACCGTTCGATTTTTTTGTTTCGGATGATCCATCTCCGAGATTTCATCAACCGCGCAGAACTACAATTTTTTTACGAAATTTTCGTAACTACCATTTATGTCTATAAGTAGTATATATTCAAATAAATTAAATAAAAATCTAAATTAAATAATAATATATATAAATATATATAAATAAATTTAAATTAAATAATTTAAAAAAAAAAAAAATCATTATCTATAATAAAACCTATCCAACAAATTCATGAAAATAGCCTTTTTTAGTGTCTAAAGTGAGAAGACCCGTTAATTTCATCCTGTCCGTATTCAGAAATGTTTAAAGTCCGTCCTTCGACTTTGAAAAAGTGGCCAGGCCTGATGTGATCCCGTAAAACTGTTCTGAGGTGTCTGGCCACACAGAGTTGATCTACCTCTTTTTCAACTCATTATTCATTCACCTCCGACTGAAGTACTTGACGTTCTTTGTATTTATTTCAAAATGATACTTACCCACAATAGTTAGGAATACGGGATGTCCAATTGGCGGGGTCGTGGATATTTGGCACTCGTAATATCCCGAGTCCTTGAGTTGAGGGTAACGTATCTGCAAAGTCCACTCTTCGGTGTATGGCGAGTGCATTGCCTCGAAGCGTTGGTCGCTCGTATAAGTGTAACGACCGACGGTCAACAAGTGTATGTCTCGATGTCTCACCCAAGATACCTATTTTATTAACGACAAACAGTAAAACCATAATGTTCAAGTTACTTACGTCTATGCGTCCCAAAAATGTAAATAGGAAAATGGGGCACGAGTGACAGCAACTCGTTTTGTGTTTCTGCCAATTTAATTTTCCTCGAAACTTTGACCTCCTCGATAGCAGGGACAGGAAATAAATTCAAACGTGCTGCAGTATTAAGAAGGTCGGAACGTTAGCCAAATCCAAGATTAAATTTAAAAAAAAATACATTTTATTGCGTAGACTATACTGAGACTTTACGATTTTTAAAAAATCATCACCAAACACCAGAGGTACAAATATAGTGTAATGTACGTAATTTCACGTGCGGTTAGATCGACAAGATGTTCACGGTACGGATGATGTATTTTTTTTTGGATATTTGGCACCAAAATAAACCATTTCTAACAACGGCTTAAGGCAAACTAAAGCTTCCTAAACATTCAGAATAAAAAAACCCATCATGCCCATCGTAGACCATATACAGGGTATTTGGCACATGGACCGACACCATTTTTGGAGGTTTGGGGGGGGGGGGGGGTCATTTGATAGTTTTTTCACTCTTAGACACTATGTCCTAAGTGTCACGGTAATTAGGATATGATTTTTTTTCATTACCCGAAATTTCGCCTTCAAATCGTTATAACTATTTTGTTTGCGGTTGTAATAGCACGAAATAACTTTTGTTGTATTCTGCAATGTATGTTTATTATAAATAAATCATTATTTGATACAATTGGTCTCTAGAAAATGACCATGAGCTTCCAAAGTCTCAAAGATGCGTAAATGTATGAAAAATGTCAACTTCTAACTTCATTATAAAAAAACTAAAAGCTATTTTGAACTTAGCTTTGTTTTAAAAAGTTCACTAGGTAAGTTCACCTTTCCAACGGTATGCTACATGCCATAGAAATAATTCATTATGTGGTAAAAATAAAGAGAATAAGCCGTGTTGTTGAGGAAACGGCTTCGATTCGGCTAGTGAAAAACTGGCCGAAAAACACCAAACCAAAAAAACACAAAAAAAACTCCAAAATCTTAGATTTCAACGAACCACGAATATACATCAACACATTTTCAATCACAATGAATTTTTAAGAACAATAGCCTCACAAATACAAAAAAAATGAGAAACACAAAAAAAACTCCAAAATCTTAGATTTCAACGAACCATGAATATACATCAACACATTTTCAATCATGATGAATTTTTAAGAACAATAGCCTCGCAAACACAAAAAAAACACTGGCCGAATCGAAGCCGATTCCTCGACAACACGTATTATTAACACGGCCGCATACTACTCGTACTAACAAAGAGAATAAGTTTATTTTATAATGAATATAGAAGTTGAAATTTTGTATACATTTACATATTTCGGAGACTTTGGAAGCTCAAGAGTGATTTTCTTGAATGGAATTGTATCAAATAATGATTCATTTAAAATAAACATACATTGCAGAATACAACAAACGTAATTTCGTGCTATTACAACCGAAAACAAAAAAGTTATGACGATTTAAAGGCGAAATTTCGGGTAATTAAAAAAAAACGAAAAGAATAATATCTCAATCACCATGGCACTTAGGCGGACTATAGCGTCTAAGGATGAAAAAACTAGGAAATGACCCCCCCCCCCCCAATCACCCAAAAAATTGTGTCGGTCCATGCGCCAAACACCCGGTATATTCAATAGTGAACCGTCAAGGTTTCATGAAAGATTACAAATCTTAGCTGGCGAATGACGAGGATTGCTGCCATCCTCAGGGTCCGCGAGGTTGCCTAATTTCGTCAACCTTTAATACCCGTGCAGAAATTTTGGCAGGGATACAGCTGGATTCTGACTTATATCCCGGGCTCCCAGTCGGGATCTAGTCCGATATCGGATCAGATTCGAAGACTACATGTAAGATCCGTAAGCTGGATTCCATTAGGGATCCAGAACCGGATCCTTTAATGACTCTAAATGGATTCCGCATGGAATCATTGAGGAATCTGGGAAGGATCACGGATGAATACAGGCTGAAATAAAATGTCAAAAATGGAATTCTGACATGTTAAATTTATTATAAAAATAAATAACATTTATAAAGTTTCGGTGCATTAAACTATGAATAAAAAAAATTTGTCCAAAGATTCAAATGGCAGATCGCGCTCATCGCGAGATTTTGATGTGAATTAAAAAAATTCACATCAAAATCTGTGAATGCAAATGTATTGACAAGAAATTATAAACACAAAAAAATGCACAAAATTAGTTGTGAATTTTTTCGTATTAAAGACAAATTAAAATCAAATTCAAAATGATTAGATTAAAATTTGCGCCAAAAGTGAGTTCGTACGTATTTTGAGAGAAAACATTGCCTCGAGGCAAAGAAATTTTTGCACATAACTTTTTGTGCGAACATTTCTTTGCCTCAACACAATATTTTCTCTCAAAATACGTTTACACTTGTGGTGTAAATTTTAATATAACTGTCGTGAATTCGATTTTTATTTTCTTCAACTTGAGGAAATTCACAACTCATTTTGTGATTTTTTTTCATATTTATAATGTAATATTTGAAACTCACAACTTTTTTGCAAAAATGTCTTTGCCTCGATGAAATGTTTTCTCTCGAAATACGTAAGAACTCACGGTTGGTGTAAATTTTAATCTAATCATTGTGAATTTGATTTTAATTTGTCTTAAATACATGTTTATACCCACCGACATGTCGGTGGGTATAAACAGAGACTTATTCCCCAAAACCGGTATCCCGGTTAGAATCCAACTTGCATCAGTATCGGAATATGTACGACGATGATGGCATAATTTTGAAAATTTTGGCATCACGTGTATTTTCGGTATTACTATGTAATTCCTATCTATAGATAGGAATTTTATAGATAGGAATCTATAGACAGAAATTCCTATCTATAGATAGGAATTCCATAGTAATACAGAAAATACACGTGACGCCAACATTTTCAAAATGATGCCATCGTCGTCGTACATATGCCGATACTGATGCAAGTTGGATTCTAACCGGGATACCGGTTTTGGGGAATCCATGACAAATCCTGATCGGGATTTGATCGGACATAGGGTATCCCGGTCAAAATTTCTGCACGGGTATCAATGTATAGTAAAAATAAATATTCTCGCGACATAAATATAAATATGCATAATTATGAATTACTCAAAATTTCATTCTTAGTTGTATAAAACATTCGCTGACGCATTTTTTTTTCATAATAATCATTGATAATGTTATACTTTTAATCAAGTTGATGGTTACACAAAAGTTTTTCTTATTTACGTAATAAAAATATAGAAATGTATAATATTGCCCCTTAATTATATATTTTCTAAAAATTAGCATCTACAGAATAAATCTATACCTTGTATGCATTTTTTTGAGGTTCATTCAAAAAGAAATTCATAAAATGTCATTTGACTCAACTGGACCACTGCAACCTCCTTAAGGCGTAGAGATATTCATTTTTATTATGCAAATTCTGAAAAATATGATCTGTTGAAGTTTTTATGATTTTCGAACAAACATAATGTACCATATTTTCTTGGCAGCAATTAACGGAACAAATTCCATTTTCGTTTTGATATAAGAAATATCAACGTTAGTTCAGAATTTTGTTTAATGTAAACGAAAGAAATGATGCTCACGTGATTTTTCGAGAAAGTGTCCGTAAAAGTTCCCCTGGTGAATCTTTCCACACCATCAGTTTTATTCTAGTTGCACTGTTCGATTCGTGCTTCTATCATTATTTCCTATCTATACATGCCGTGTAGCGAAACGGAATTTAAGATCTTTCTGTTTACGAAGGGCAATAAAGTCACGCAAATATGTATCGCTGACGATGCAGCGAGGAGATTCGGGCACCTAAATGTTAAAGCGTCTAAACGATAAATCGATTTTAACGACGATGAATGGGAACGGTGTACACGCCTCTTGTGTTTGAGGCACCCTGTATCGCGTGCATTCTCAGGAAGTCTTCAGTAAAATACGTATACCCTAGTACGCGCACTAGTGGAATGAATTCTGGAGACTTAAATTTTTTTTTTCAATTTCGCGTTTATGATCATTTTTACGTTATAATCACTTATATTTTGTATTCTCATCAAAGTAGCCTTATTAAGGCAAACGTTAAGAAGGAATATTATAGATTAGAATAAAAACATTACAGTATCATTTCGGCATAGCAGTATATACATTTTCTGCGTTAATATAAAAAAAAAGATAATTTCTATTAAGGGGTCTTCTCACTTTAGACGCTAAATAAGGATAGTTTTATGAATTTCTTTGATAGGTTTATATTATAGATATTGATATAAAAGTTGTTACATTTCATAAATATACTTTCGAAATACATTTTTTTTAAATGTATTTGTCTATACTTATGTAAAGTAAAAGATATTTTTATTTTTTTCCCAAATTCAAATTAGCATCAGGCATACTGCGTGCCGCAGAGGGTCTAACTTTCAACCTGCCTCGCGAGAATGGGTCCAGCGTCACCATTTTGTGTAATCTTTTAATATGTATATTTTTTATTGTTTACTTGAAGATGCGAATGATAACATCCTTGAATATTATTATCCTGTTACTTGTCCTCCCACCCAAAAGGAAATCGCGAAAAATCACTTCATTTTAGACGTTTACAATGGTCTATTTCCTATTTCCGTCTATTTCCTCGTCTATTTCCTATTTCCGTCTATTTCCTTAACCTATTTAGGCACGTGAAATATTTCCTCGTCTATTTCCTATTAACGTCTATTTCCTTAACGTCTAAAGCCCTTAACAAGAATTCTTGACGTAATATCCCAGAGTAGAAAATGCATGGGGATCGTAACCCAAAAAATTGCGAATATTCCGAACCCAGAAGCGGAGATAAATAAATATAAATTCTTGTACAATATGTTGTGTAATTTTCGATATTGACAAAATTGTATTCCTTTTCCCATGAAATATCCAATCGTTTTTCCCCTCGTCTTTCGAACAGTTCGAGCTTTAGAATCTCATTTCCCGAATAAAAAAACTCACGGATTACAGCGCGTCCTTCGGGAAAATTGTCAGACCAGCCCCAATAAAATTGGGTACTTTTAAGGGCTTAACCGCGACTCCCTAATAGGCATGGCCATAATACTGCTCAACTAGGTCTCAATAGTGGCATATCAGGTTGGGCTGGCTAAGGCAAATGCCTCCAATAAGGAGACCATCAAGGAGATAATTGTGGATAATAAGCACGCCGCGGAAAGAAATTTCGAGATTTCGAGCGATTTTCAAAATGAATATACATATAGAATATGATTAAAATACGAATTAACAAAATTATGCTGGAACTATGTTAAAAATACTGATCGATTATATTGTACCAAATATAATGACTGTGCAAATTGGAAACATGCCCATTGTTTCTATATTCATTTACTTCGCTGCCAAGCTGACAACATTCACGAGTTTGGATTTTTTAACGCAAAGCTTCCCTTACGCCGAAACGAACCTGGAAGATAGTAAGAATGGCAGTAGCGTACTGACAGTGGAAATTTAGACCTACTCATATGGAAAACTTTTTGTAAAAGAGACCAACCTGGCTGACGTGGTCAGCTGAGTGGCTAAAAATATTTATGACGAAGCAATACGTAAGTTTTCAACTTGTTATTACGATTTCCCAGTAAATAATCTTTCTGTTCTAGCAGCGAACCGAAATCCGATTGAACCTAAACGCCTCTAGTTGAATACATTAGCAAAAGGCTTAACTTTTGGATTCTTTGAGGTAAAACGACCGAGCGCTGTTGATTTCTATAGATTTTGTTCAAATTTTAACCAGACTGTTCATATACCTATGCATGTTTCAATAAATTTTCAGAACGGTCGACTATTTAGATTGGGAGATAATGGGTTGTGAATTGCAACTTTTGACATTGCAGGGTCTGCATTGAAATTTAGAAAGAATAATTTTGCGTAAAAAATATTTGTTCCCTATAATAAGAAGACATATGGCAACACCGCATCGTTTCACATATTCAATGACGTAAGTTTGCGCGACATATTTAAAATAATATTGCAACACAATTTTTTATTTGAAAGTAATTTTTAATTACTTCCAAACAAACAACAACGTTTTAACTATTTATGAATTAACGTTTTTAATTATTTATGAATTAAACAATACTTTTATTTCTTAATAAAGATAACCTAACCACTATAAAATATTAATATTTGTAACGCAAATATTTTTCTATGATGAAAGTTTTTAAGTTTAGGAACACGATAATTATTTTTTTCTCAAAATATTGAACAATACTGTTCTGCGGTGTTGCCATATATGTCTTCTTAATATAGGGGAGAAGTATTTTTCACGGAGAATTATTCTCTCTTTACTTAATGTTTTTATCAAAACTGAATAGTAAAGACAATCCAAACTTTTTTCACCTAACTAGTTTGCTATCTAAACATAATTTTTTTTAAATTTATGAATACTATAGAATGTTACGATGAATTATGTGACCTGACTTTCGACCACTGCAGACCCTGCAGTGTTGAAAGTTGCGATTTTAAAACCCATTACATCCCAATCTAAATAGTCGACTGTTCTAAAATTTCACTCAAACATGCATAATAATATGAACAACAGCTGGTTAAAATTTGAACAAAATCCTTAAACTCTCTGAGTGGAAAAGCGAGACCTGCCATTAAGGGTCCATACGAGGCTTGCAAAGTAGAGCGCTCATAAAGTTAGGAAAAGTTGAGGTACGACAAAACCCAGACTGCCGTTCCGCACGGGGTACGATAATTATCTGCACGTAATGTGCTTTAAAATTGAGTTAAATGAATCTTCGAAGAAGAAAAATTAATGCGTCAAGTATGCACGAACCTAATGAATTTCTTTTTCAAAGAATATTAAAACATTGCATTATAGCGATGTCAAAAGCTCCGGAGAACGACATCGGAAAAATGATAAATGTCGTTATCGGTAAGGCCGTCCAATTAAAATATAGTGGCTGCTGTATCAATTTCAATCAGCGGCTTCCTCAGTCAATTCGAGTGCGAACTGCGATGTTTTAATGCATTGAAGGAATTGTAAAAATATTTTATCTGGAATACTATGACTGGATATATTGAAAAGCGCAATAAAAATTCCAATCTTTTCGTTCGGACATCACGGAAAATAAATTTGCAGACAACACTGACAAGGAACATCACTTAAGTGCCCGCTTTCGGTTTTGTTGAAATTCATACATGTTGGTAATACAGTGGCTTGTATTACCAACCACTGAATAGTATTCAATGAAGCATTGAAAACTATTTTTCACGTATTTTTTTTATCGGCGAAAAAGACGGATTTAAGAGGGGGAAACGACCACCGAAGGAAGGCATCACACCCATTAATTTAGATTTTTTCTAATACTTCTATAGTGGATTTTGCAACGCTGTACATTAGAAGAATTTTGGTTTTGGTCTCACTCTCATCGGTGAACTGCTTGTGGGTGAAACTGCAAAACTACCCTTCGACATGCCTTTCTTTAAGGGGTAGTTTCCCCTCTCTTTCCGATCTCTCCGATTTCCATGAAATTTGGCATGTTTGTACAATGGGTAAAAATAGGCAACACGTATTTTTTTATGTCTGCGGAAACAGATTTTTAAGGGTTGAAACGCACCCTCGAAAATCGGGGTGTTTTTCGTTTTTCGTCGATAACGTTCGAACGGTATGAGATATGAAAAAAATTCAAACTGCAACAACGTTTATTTCTTCGTGTACTATACATTGGAGATGAGAACGATAATGTTATCGACGATAAACGAAAAACACCCCTATTTTCGAGGGTGCGTTTCACCCCTTAAAAATCGAGTTCCGCGGATATAAAAAAATACGTGTCGCCTATTTTTACCTATTCTACAAGCATGCCAAGATTTATCGAAATCGGAGAGATCGATCTCGCAACCTTTCCTTGTAAGAAAGTGAGTGCAAAAGCGGTTGACAAAATCGAATTAGCACTATTGGGAACAGCAACGTATAAACTTTTCATTGTTCGATAAACATTGTCGCTGCAATCTTATAGTTTATTGTATAGCGTTTTTCTTCTCAGCTAATTGATATTATTAAACTATCAACATTTTTATCAGCATTTGTACTACCTGCATTTTTATCTGATTTTAACTTTCAACTGAAAGGAATACCTTAAGGGATCTTCTCATTGTTGACGCTAAAAAAGCCAATTTCATGACCTTTTTTGATAGGTTTATGTAATAGATACTGATGTAAAAGTTGCTACACTTAATAAATACACTTTCGAAACACATTAAATTTTTTTGAAATGTATTCATGTAACCCAATCAAACTTTAAACGCGTTTTTCTCGAAACCCTGTTTTTCGATAGCTTGTTGATAAAATCTTCGAAACAACTGAACCGATCTTTACGAAATTTTAACCAGATAATCTTTACAATAATAACTGTAGCGTATATCAAGCATTTTTTTAAATTCTGATATTTACTCATTTTTTTACAAAAACGGTAAAAAAACATTTTTTTTGTTTTTTTCGAAACATGTCCGCCATTTTGTCATTTTTGCATACTTATATAAAAAATTGTACGATATGCGCTATAGCCATTAACATATTGAATCTAAAACCGTTTGATTTTTTTCTTTCGGATGATCTATCTCCGAGATTTCTTCAACAGCGCAGACCTACAATTTTTTGAGGACATTTTTTAACTATCTTTTTCGTCTATGAATAGTGAAATAAATAAATACATTTTTGATCAAATGTATTTCGAAAGTGTTTTTATTAAGTGTAACAACTTTTATATCAATATCTATAATAGAAACCTATCAAAAACAAATTATGAAAATAGCCTTTTTCAGCGTCTAAAGTAAGACCCATTGACACTACGTTTGTACACGTTTTTCCGGTACCTTCCGTCTGAGAACCTAGGTATTTCTAGTTCTGCCGTTTTTTTTCACCCAGTACATTCGACATTTTTTGAAAAAATGAATGCGGGTGTTCGACAATCAACAAATTATAGCAAAATAAATGTTTTCCTATATTTTTTGTTAAATAAACGAAGCAACTCGGTAGGAAAGTAGTTTTGGCTCGGACACGAAATACCCAGGTTTACAGACGAAGTGTTAATAAAATCAGTGCTACTCGAACTTTGTGTAATTGTTACGATTGAGTCCTTTGGGTTTAAAATAAGCAATACAAAATAATGTTAATCCATTGCGTTCTTGCTTTGTCTTCGTCGTATTTCCCAAATCACACAATCCCCACAAATTTTCTCGATAAAAAAGCCACTCTCATCTCGCGAAAACACCCATTTGCGATATCGCACGTATACGAAAGGTGTTGCCAGTGGCTTTTCACGCCGTTGGAGATTCGGACATATATATTCGGGGATATTGAAGCTTTTCCACGCCCGCTCACTCTCACGTTGTATCCGGTCACGTATAAACAGGATGATAGAATTTCGGACGGATGATGGCGAGGGATGAAAATAATTTGAAAAAATATAGCGCTAATCAATATAATGTGATTACGGGGATCGATATTTCTCTGGCCGTGAAAATGCACAAAAATAAAGAAGTCTCCATATATGTAAACGATCAATATACGAACACATACATGTATACTACGATTAAGCCCGTATTCTAGTCTGAACACCCATTTTCGAGGTGAATTTTTGGGTATTAAATTTAGAGAAACGGTTAAATCTATAGTGTCTGTATTTCATAGT
Source organism: Ophion obscuratus (assembly GCA_964007375.1). Taxonomy (NCBI): domain Eukaryota; kingdom Metazoa; phylum Arthropoda; class Insecta; order Hymenoptera; family Ichneumonidae; genus Ophion; species Ophion obscuratus. Next base: position 26,856,642 of record OZ023318.1, on the reverse strand, counting down.
TATATTTATACACGTTTGAAGTAACATCGCCAATTTTTTCAAACCATTTTATTCGAAATTGTACAAGATATTTGATGTTGCAGAGGTCATGTCGCGAAAATTTAGAAAGAAACTAACGATTTTGTAAAATTCTATTCTTCACGAATGTGGTTATCGCTCGGCCCTTCATCTTTTTGATTGCTTTATAATTACTATTTTTCCGGGCCTTGAGAAGTGAACATTTATTATAAAAACCCGAGTACTCTTTTACAAGCACCGCCATTTTGTAATTTTTTTTATTAGAGGGCCGAACGATAACTACATTCGTAAATAATAGAATAAAAATTAACCATTTGTTTCAGATGACAAGGACGGCCATAATCATAACGCCCGACGATGAAAACATTTCACGACATAACCTGCGCAACATCAAATATCGTGTAAAATTTCGAATGAAATGCTTTGAACAAAATTTAAGTTATTGCTTCAAACATATAAATATAACTTTGAAATACTAACACTGGAGATTTAAACGTTTCTCTAAATTGAATTCCAAAGCTTTTGACCGAACTAGTAACTATCCGAATCCGACAAAAGTATATCGAAATGAAGCGACACTTTTTCGAGTTTCTTACAGATGTTCATTCCATTTCGCCTAAGTCCTAATTTGCCTCATTAGGAATAGAAAGAGTGATATAAATCGAGACAGTTGATTACAAATGAAAGAAGAAAACGAGATATAGAGCAAACGAAAGAAAAACAATTTTAAAATAAGAACAGGAATAGTAGTCCAGTAAAAGAGACGAAAACCCAGCACTTTTTAGCGTAGAATATGATTTTTTAAACTGAATGTAGATGGTAGCGCACTAAAAGTAATCCGAATACAAATTTTCCCTCAACTCGCTCCAACCCTAAGAAATAGGGGTTGAAAACTGAAAAAGCGCCGTATCTCGCTAATTAATAGCCCCATCAAAAAAGGTTTCAAACGAAAGTTGTTTGGAATAATAAAATTCGTATAAAATTATCCGACATCCAACCCCCTATCATTGAAAATAGCGGCACAAAAACGAATTGAAAATTCGGGGTTGATGCGTGTGCGAGCGGAGTAGACATAAGGGATTGGACGTCAGATAACTTTATGCGTCGTTTATTATTCCGAACAACTTTGGTTTGAAACATTTTTTCATCGGGCTATTAATTATCGAGATACGGCGATTTCAAGTTTTCAACCCTTATTTCTTAGAGTTGAGGCGAGTTGAGGCGCAATGTTGTATTGGGGTTACTTCTGGTATGCAACCATCTACCTTCAGTCAAAAGTTCATATTCTACGCTAAAAAGTGCTGGGTTTTCGTCTTTTTTACTGGACTATAGCAGAATTTGGCAGTTTCCGGAAATGGAAAAATATAGCAGGCAAAAAACAAAAATACTCTCGCATACCTCATCTCGAGTACGTCGGACTCAGATTACAACCGTATAGGTGTAAAAAAAAGAAATGACAAAAATAAAGCAAACATATTTTCGTAGAGGTCTGGGTGCATACAGGTACACAAGTGCAGTATATATATATATATATATATATATATATATATATACATGCACGCGCTGTTCATATTTGCTTATTCCCATGTACGTAAAGGAGAAATTTCCGGTAGCAGTGCACCGGATCGAAAGGCTGGTTATGTGACATGTATGCGACAAGACGAGGATGAATAGAGGGGACAGAGGGCAAATGCAGCTGCAACTGGAACTGCGGTACAGCAAGCTCGAACGGAGAGAAGAGACCAAGAGCGTATATAGATTTGCTCGGGTTTCGTTGGCAAACAATGCCACCGACAAGCTAAAGCCGACGTCAGGCAGTCATGTTAGCCACGTAAATGCCTGTAACGCAGCCCACGTCACTGTGCAGATAAGGCTTTTCAAGCCAAAACGGCAGCTGACCCATAGGGATGTAGACCATATCTGCCTTTTATTCGGCTGAGAATTTTGATTTTTAACCCATTTTCGTCACGACTTTCTACGTACAACCAAGAAAAAACAATAACAACTAACATCAATAAATATCGTGGTGTAGAAAGAATGGCTGCTTGTATTACCAACCACATCCGGAGATGCTGTCGGGTTTTGATGCTAAGTAAGCATGTTAAGCAAAGCGAACGGCCCTTTCATCTACTACAGAATTTTTCAAATTAGATTGTTTTCCTCCGCCATATGGTCTCTATAAAGTAGCATCTTTCGGTGTCAAGGTTGTTATAGGGGTTAAGTCAACATGTTACCCCCCGAGCTGAATTTTTTTCTGGACCGTTATAACTTCTTCGCTGATCATCCGGTGCAGTTTGAATACGATCCACAGTACCGTTTTTTAGAAAAAAAAAAATCGTCAACTCGACGTGTTTCGTGGGCTAATTACATAACGCTTATGGAAAACTCCCGATCATTTTTCAGTACATTATTAATATCTGCTAAAAACCCTTGGTACTGTGAAAATGAGGATTCACAGTACTGTTACAAAATTATTAACGTTTGCGATAGCGAATTTGTGCGAAAATCAAGCACACAAAATATTAGACTGTGCAATCATGGCGACGTTGTAGACGGCACAAATGCCACCTATCTTTTCGGTATTAGGTGATTATGCTCGGGAACCTCAAACTACTCGGTCAGGATAATTAACAACGAATATTATTTGTACTTATTCTCTTAATTAGTAATAATTACTTAATATTAGTTTGATAATAATGTTCACAAATGATACATTTCTAGACATTTCTAGGCAAAGACAAAATAACGCTGATTTTTTTCATACATACATTTTTAAAAGAATATCGGAAAATTATTAAAGTTTTTGATTTCTTAGAGATTATAGACAGCTTTAGTACACACTTTTTCTTTTCAGCGGAATTTTGTTCACCCGGACCGATGCTCATTTTTGACAGCTCCCTGGGCCGATATTGAGGTTATGAACGGGACGCATATGTCTCTAACTTCGCGACTCTTCTGCCAACCTGGGCATTACAATATACCACAATTTACGACGTTGCCAATTAGTTTCGGGTTAATTGAGCGAGAAAAAAAATATAGAAAATAATGATACAAAGTAATGAAAACACTTAATGTAATCACCGACTGTTCAAAAATGCATATTTTCACAAATAGATGTAGAAAAATAGTTCGAAGACGTACGTTTAATATGCCGTTTATTTGAAAGCTAACGATTGGTAACAGTCAATCTGCTCCATTCATAAGCATAGGGCGCTCCCCTCGTGCTTCACCCCGACGGCTAAACCCCACAACAACCTTAAAATGAATGACAGTATTTGATCTTACGGTGAACACAGCCTGAAAGATCCGACGCAGACGTGATGTCGTTCCAAAAGAAACATTTAGGCCACCAGGTTCTTTTCGCGTTTCGAGGTTTAAAAAATTCGGCTGAGGCAAAATAAATAATTGTTTGGCTTTCGGAGAAAACCCTGTAACGTACAGTACGTGAGAAAGTGGTGCTGACAGTTCCAAGAGGAAAATATATGCTTCGAGACGATGAAGGACCTATTGAGGTCCTCTATACTTGCAGGAAGAACATTAATTCGAAGCGGCAACCCGAGTCGAAATTTTCAGCCTATTTTAAAGGCCTTTGATCCTATGTCAGCCTCACTTGAGTCTGTTTACTGCTAGAAGTCCTACTATGGGCCGCCACGTGCTTTTCCTTTGCTGCTTACCTCGTGCATAGGCCCTTATACTCCTACTTAACCTAGCTGAAGTCGTTGCAGCTCTTCATTTGATTGCGTTTAGACCCAAGGCGCATTTGGCTGTTTCGACAAAACGAGGGTGGGGACCCGAGTCGAAATTTTCAGCCTATTTTCAAGGCCTTTGATCCTATGTCAGCCTCACTTGAGTCTGTTTACTTCTATAAGTCCTACTATGGGCTCCTAACATGCTCTTCTTTTGCTGCTTACCTCCTGCATAGACCCTTATATTCCTACCTAATTCAGCTGAAGTCGTTGCAGCTCCTCTTTTGCTGTTAGAAGTCCTACCACGGGTCCTAACATGCTCTTCCTTTGCTGCTTACCTCCTGCATAGGCCCTTATACTCCTACCTAACCTAGCTGAAGTCGTTGCAGCTCCTCTTTTTATTGCGTTTGGATCTATCGCGCATTTAGGTGTTTCGACGAAACGAGGGTGGGGACGGTCGCATTCGAAAGAGCGGGTCTGATAGTTTTCAGTAACCGTCATGCGTTGGACTAGGTAGGACCGCGCGTTCGCCGTAGAGGCCAACTTTCCCAATGGTCTTTCCATTATCTTCACCGAGCGATCCTTTCGCATTCGCTTCAAACTTGCCCCTGCAGCTCCAGCAACTCTCCAAAGTGGAAGAAATGGATCTGGGGCAAACAGTTACAATATTTGTGATAGGAATTGCCCTCACGTATGCATGTATACGCCGATCCCTATAGCAGGCACGCATGCATACGCATAGGTACTAGTATACGTGTGTTGGTGTATGCTTAGGCATGTATGTGTGCCGTTATATACGTGTGTCTACGCATGCGCGTATTCAGGCATATGTATCTTATAGAGATACATATGTAATCGTAATAGAGTGTAGGCAGGTGCGTGTAGAGTGTAGGCAGGTGCGTGTATACGTGTGCCAATCGACGTCCTCCTCAGCGCCGGCAAGTGGAGAAAAGAGAAATTTGTTTCCGTTCTAGGCCGCAAGTAGGAGCTCATTTTAAATTGAACACGAAGCCACTTTACTGCCTTTATCTCCTACCACTGTGAGGATATGGAGGGGCAAAATAGGCTGAAAATTTCGACTTGGGCATTTTATATTGAATACGAAGCTACTTTACTGTCTTTATCTCCTACCACTGTGAGGGTCTGAAGGGGCAAAATAGGCTGAAAATTTCGACTCGGCATGCATCAAACTCTAGATATCGTCCCGAGTGCACTTCTTGGCGAAAATATCACGTGATATGTTTTGTTTATTATTTTCACAACAAATCCCATCCATTTATGACCGCTGCAATGATGTCGGCGACCACTGTGATGACATTTGGTCACTACTTCCGGCAAAGTAGAGCAGTCAAGCCTTGATTCGCTACATGTGGTTCAGTATCTCTTGTACAAGTGCATAAAAAATTGCCAAACATGGAAAAAACGCTCGACATACAGATTACGAACTGTTTATTTGTGTTTCCTCTTTTTTCCTCTCCCCCTTGCCGCCAATCTCTCTTCCTCTTATTGGAGCAGCGAGACCACAACCGGGAAAAACCGTATTCCACTTATAACTTCCAGTTCCTCGTGTGTCTGAGTTTGAGAGGAAGGTAGAAGTTCGCTTCGGAGCTGAAGGGAGTGAGGCACGATGTGAGGCTTTCCGATCGTCGTGAGACTTGAGAGGAAAACAGCACTTTTACTCAATTTCTCAGAGAATTGCCGAGAAAATATCATATACATGATGTACCTTACGAGCGATATTTTTCCGCCAGTAAAAATAAAATAAAACACGACCGAAGCACGTGAACAAATTGCCGATCGGTACAGTAAGACCATAGCTCGGCACGGCAATCGGTACCCAATAATGGTAAGCCCGAGGTTCAAGTTGATCTTGTTGACCCGATGTGTAGCCTATGGTCAGATTGGACGTTGGCCTATGATTGACAGCCAACGTTGGACCAACTCTTGGTAGCCTGCCGAACTCGAACCTCGGCCGATTCTATGGACGAATAGTTAGTAGGGGAAGTAGGAGCAAGATGATAACGCTACGATCATGATGAAATAATACAATACATATATGAGTCAGTCAACTTTAATTATTCTTTAAACTAATCAACATTTATTTATCTTTTAATTTTGGAAGCTAGAAAATCAGTCTTTCTGATTGTTACCATACAATATGTGTTTTTAATTCAACTTTTATTTTCCCCATCTTACCCCGTATGCGGGACAAGATGAAGCAGCGCTGGGAGAATGATGGGGCACGAATTATTGGCATCTTTTGCATATAAAAGTGGTTTCATTCTCAACACCAGCAGTTTGAGAAGCCAATCGTCTAAGTTATGTAGTATTTAGCCCGAATAATCTTGCTTCTATGTCATTTCAATTAATTGTAAGTTCTTTTTCTTTCCCTGGTAGAAGCACCGGTTGAAGAGGAATCAACGGCCTCACTAGTTTCATTTTACCCTTTCCAAAGTAAATAGTGGTACGTTGTAAAATATTGCGGCTTTGCGATAACTTGTACTCATCTTGCCCCATTAGACGGTTAACGAATCAACAAGAAATCACGCAATAACCTTGACAATTTCTGACAAACCATTCGCATTGTATTAAGGGGAGGTACCTGAGTAAACGGCGAGAAAAACAGGTAAACTTCGGGAATTGTTATCTCAAAAACTAATGTTTAGATTGGATCCGGGGTTTTTTATTGGAAAATATGTACATTGAGGTATGTTTAGGATTTTTTTAAAATCAATTCGTTGACGGAAAGCAATTCAAACGCGATTATCTCGAAATATAATTTTCCAAGTCGATGCCAGATGTATCTCGGAAACGGCTTGTCAGATTTTGTCCAAATTTGGATACAATATTCTTCGATAGTTTTTCTCGGTCGCCACGTGGGATTTTTTGTTTGAAATTTTCATTTTTGACAGAATGGCGACCGTTTTAATTAAACATTCGTTTTTCTTCGCATTTTCCGACGATTTTGGATTGCATACACATGGCATAAAAAAGAAATGGTTCAATCAAATGAAAAACCCCTACGTGGCGATCAAGAAAATATGCAAGAATATTGTATTCAAATTTGTACAAAATTGGACAAGCTATTTTCGAGATATATCTAGCACCGACTTCGAAAACTATGTTTCGAGATAATCGCGTTTGAATCGCTTCCAGTTAACGTATTTATTTTAAAAAATTCCTAAACATACCTCAATGGACATATTTTCGAATTAAAAAACCCGGAATCAATCGAAACATTAGTTTTTGAGATACAAATTCCCGAAGTTTACCTTTTTTTCTCGCCATTTACTCAGGTACCTCCCCTTAAGGGAAGTTTCTGCCTTGTTGGGCCAAAAAATATTTGATTTTTCACCAATTTTTTATGTGAAAAGTATTAAATATAGAATGTTGATATTTGGTATATTGACTAAGCGGTCTTTATTGAACATCAACATAATTTTAAAAGTTCGACAAAACACGGTGGTGGGAGAGGGAGGAGCCGCGTATGTCGGTGCACGGGCGATGACATTCTTTGCTTGCGGAAGTCCTCAGTCCCGGACAAGTGATCTGAAGCAAAAAAATCAAACATATTTATACTTTGTACAATATTGTGTGTAAGTTGAACTAGAATTATCCAAAAATATCTAAAAGTTTTTATTTAATTAACAACAAACTTCGAAAATTTTTGGGAAGAAAACGAAGTTGCTTCCGATCACTCACTATTTTTTTATTTTTCCATTTTCCTTCTTGATTCTAGATCAACTTATACACAATATTATGAAAACTAAAAATATGTTTGATTTTTTTGCTTCCGATCAGCTGTCCGGGCCTTAGGCCATCGCCCGCGCACCGACATACGTGGTGCCTCCCACTCCCACCACCATGTTTGGTCGAACTTTAAAAAATATTTTGATGTTCAATAAAGACCGCTTAGTCAACATACAAAATATCAACATTCTATATTTAATAGTTTTCGCATGAAAAATTGGCGAAAAATCGAACATTTTTTGGCCCAACAAGGTAGAAACTTCCCTTAATAATTAGTATTTGAATTGTGTTTACCTACCTGTCTCTAATCAATATCAGCAACTCAAATGAACTGAAACGATGGTAAACTTTATCAAAAATAAGATCGTTTTGTCAAAGAATCGATATTGTTTTCTCACTCGAGACGCGTGCTTCCGCCACAGTTGATACTTCCACACTCATTCACCTCCCCGCCTTCCCGCCAAACTCCAACGGGACCACTGTGCTCTCAAACACTGTTTAGTAACTAGGCTTGTGATTTATCTTGCCCCGCGGATTCGTCTTGCCCCGACTTCCCCTATATGTCTACATCAAACGGCATTTGAAGGATTACCACTTCTGGTCCATTATCCGGTTCGCATTGCAGCCAAGAGTACCCGAGTCGAAATTTTCAGCTTATTTTGCCCCTCCAGGTCCTCACCGTGGTAGGAGATAAAGGCAGTAAAGTAGCTTTGTATTCAATATAAATGAGCTCCTACTTAGGGCCTAAAACGGGAACAAATTCCCCTTTTCTCCACTTGCAGGCGCTACGGAGGACGTCGATTGGCACACGTATACCCGCATACGCATACACTCTATTACGCCTATAGAGATACATGTGCCTGAATACGCGCATGCGTAGACACACGTATATACCCGTACACATACACGCCTAAGCATACACCAACACACGTATACTAGTACCCATACGTATGTATGCGTGCCTGCTATAGGGATCCGCGTATACATGCATACGTGAGGGCAATTCCTATCAAAAATATTGTAACTGTTTGCCCAAGATCCATTTCTTCCCCTTTGGAGAGTTGCTGGAGCTGCAGGGGCAAGTTTGAAGCGAATGCGAAAGATTCGCTGGGTGGAGATAATGGAAAGGCCATTGGGAAAGTAGGCCTCTACGGCGAACGCGCGGTCCTACCTAGTCCAACGCATGACGGTTACTGAAAACTATCAGACCCGCTCTTTCGAATGCGACCATCCCCACCCTCGTTTCGTCGAAACACCTAAATGCGCGATAGATCCAAACGCAATCAAACGAGGAGCTGCAACGACTTCAGCTAGGTTAGGTAGGAGTATAAGGGCCTATGCAGGAGGTAAGCAGCAAAGGAAGAGCATGTTAGGAGCCCATAGTAGGACTTCTAGAAGTAAACAGACTTAAGTGAGGCTGACATAGAATCAAAGGCCTTTAAAATAGGCTGAAAATTTCGACTCGGGTCCCCACCCTCATTTTGTCGAAACAGCCAAATGCGCGATAGGTCCAAACGCAATCAAATGAGGAGCTGCAACTTCAGCTAGGTTAGATAGGAGTATGAGGGCCTATGCAGGAGGTAAGCAGCAAAGAAAGAGCATGTTAGGAGTCCATAGTAGAACTTCTAGCAGTAAACAGACTCAAGTGAAGCTGACACAGGATCAAAGGCCTTTAAAATAAGCTGAAAATTTCGACTCGAGGGTGCACCCAATGTTCGCCAAAATCCGCGTCCAATTTTACTAATCATTGCTAAGTCTACTCTCGGAACATATGGGCGGTGGGGGAGGATCCCGAAATGCGAAACCCGTGCAGAAATGATTGTAGGGATTCAATTGGAGTCCCATACCTGTCACCACTTTAGGGATCCAATAGGTCATCGGATTGGACCCCTATACTAAAACTTCACGCTTGTACATTGGATTTTCAACGGGATTTCTCATTAGAATGTATAAATCCTAATTAAATCCTAAAGGGTTCCCGCATCATCAAACAGAAGCTGATTGGATTCTTGATGGATCCCATCGCTTTCTGTACAACGAATGTTCTTAACACAATATAATACGAAATGAGTGAATCTTAACGTAGAATGAATCACTTAAAAAAGTATATCTCAAAAATCGATTGGAATCACATGACTGAAAATCCACTGTAATTATCGTTTTTTTTTAAATTTATTTTACTATACTTTGACATAACATCCCGACATACGTATCCATTCACGAAGCGTGCAGTTTGTGGTTCAACACGCCAAGTATTTTCTCGTGACTTTTCACATATTTTCGATTCGAACCTGGTACGAATTCTCAAACGGCGTTCATTGGGGAACAGTGGAGAATCCAATTGAATCGCAATGAGGACTGCCCTATGTGCGGTGTCCCTAACAAATCCCTATAGAGATCTGGGTTTGTTTGGGACTCTCCAACATATTTGTGAACGGGATCACGAAAGGATATTTTTTGGGAGATCCGACAAAATCCGGTTGAGAATTTAGAATAAAAAAAATTCTCTCAAGTCACTGGGCAGTGACGATTGTTTGATTTCACTGCCCGAGAATTGGAACACATGATGTTTACTTCCAGCCTGATTGGCCTCAGATGTTTGGTTTCGTTCGAATCGGGCAATTTGAAGAAGTTCTGATTATGATATCCGCAGAAGTGGTAACACCCACATATTTCAAAAGTGAACATTGTCTTATGCACTATAACATTACTCCACGTTTGATTTAGAATCAAGAGAGTTGAAAAAATGCACATAAAAATTCTAAGCTGCGACGAAAAATGTTATTCATCAAAGAGATAAAAAAGAGGTATGGGTGTTTAATATTGGAATGGTCGTAAATGAAAATATTCCGCTAGTCCAAAAATAAACACAATATTTGACTTATAAAAATACGAACAACCACGTGAAAAATATCGTCCTCGCGCTTTCGTTGTCCGAAAATAGCGATTTTTGACTGCATATCATGAAATCGATAAAAATATCGCAAGAATTCCACAATTAATTACCAGCCGATGGGATCTGATTACACGAGAGGCTATTTTATGCTTCCGGTGAATCTTTGATATATTCACTATAGCCGCGATGAGCAAGATTGGTCATTTGAAAATCGAAGGTTAACATATATATATTTCACATTGCAGTGGGAGTAAAATAGTTCGAGCAGAAGGACGAAAGGAGAGACAAGGATTCCCGAGCATTCGACCTAATCAGTAAGTTTAAGGGGGCAGCTGAAAGAGACTTTTGGCGGTCGTCTCTTGCTCGGCTTCCCTTTTTTACTCTTTCTCTCTCTCTCTCTCTCTCTCTCTCCTTCGTTCTCACTCACCCCGCACTCGCGCGAATAACCGAATTGGGGGAAGATATTACACATAATTAACTGCCAGGCAGGATAGAGCGATGCATGCTTGCAGTGGGGCAAGACCGAAGAAGTGGGAAGGAGAAAAAGGGAGCGAGAGAGCTTTAAACCATTTAGAAAGGTTTAATCTCGGAATTGGAAATGCTACGATGCCTTTAGCTCGATAAAGAATATAGACGAGAAAATATACGAATGAAGAAAGCGAGTGAGAGTTCACTTCAATTCAAATTTCTCTCTTGTTCTCGTTGCTCCTTCTTCGCCCTCCCTACAACCTTCATTCCACTTCTCTGGCTTCCACTATCCTTTATAAAGTGAGTCAATTGTCTGCAAATGTAGAAGAAATCAAGGAATCTCCGGCACCATCAATTCACTCGTTTCCCGGTCACGCCTTTTTTTCCGCATCATTTCGAAGTGCACAGTACGAAGTTGAAAAACCATCAACATATTTAAGGGGTCTTCTCACTTTGGACGCTAAAAAAAGGCTATTTTCATGATCTCTTTTTCGATAGGTTTATATTATAGATATTGATATAAAAGTTGTTACACTTAATAAATACACTTTCGAAATACATTGAAGAATTTTTTATGTATTTATGTAACCCAAACAAACATTAAGGGGCTAGTCCACTTTGAAAATTTCAAAAAATCGAAAGCAAGCAAGACTCGAAGAAATCGACGATGATGAGCAATCAGAAGGGATATTGTACGGTGCAGGAATTGCCGATTATGTTTAGGTAAGAGTTTTTCATAGTATAAACTTCAAACACGTTTTTCTCGAAACAACGTTTTCAAAATCTAGCTGCATCGTATCTCTAAAACTAATAAACCGATTCTCTTGAAATTTGAACCACACATTGTAAACATGATTCGCAACAAGATGACCCTCGATGGTTTCAAAAATTTTATTTTTACTCTTTTTTTTGCGAAAAACTGCGAAAAACGCGTTTTTAAATACTTTTTTCGTTTTTCCTCTGCCATTTTTTATCTTTTTGATAGAACTTTATATCCGAGGGTCATTTTGTAGCTGGTGTCATAATGAATTTAATGGACTTTGATTTTTTTGTTTCAGACAAGCCGTTGCCAAGTTGTGATGGAGCTACCTAGCCCACCTATTTTTGAGGCGTTACGTTAAACTATAGTTTTTGTACTAAAAAATGAATAAAAATGAATTCCATTTTTTCAAAAATGCATTTCAAGACTTTATTTATGAAGCCCAACAACTTTTATATTCATATCTTTTATAAAATCCTTTAAAAAATCGCGAAACAGCTCATTTTCGTGGGTCCAATGTGGACTGGCCCCTTAAATGTTTTTTTCTCGAAACAACGTTTTTCGACGGCTCGTTGATAAAATCTTCGAAGCTACTGAACCGATGCTTACGAAATTTTAACCACATATTATTTACAACTTTAGTTAAAGCGCATGGCAAGGTTTTTTTTAAATTTTGATATTTACTAATTTTCTTTCTTCAAAAAACGGTGAAAAAACACTTTTTGTTTGTTTTTTCGAAAAATGTCCGCTACTTCGTTTTTTTTGCATACATAAAAAATCGTATGATATGCGCTATAGCCATTAAAATACTGAATCTAAAACCGTTTGATTTTTTTGTTTCGGATGATCCATCTCCGAAATTCTCAACAGCGCAGACCTCCAATTTTTTAGGACATTTATTTAAACACCATTTTGGTTCATAAATAGTGACTTAAATAAATAATTTTTTCAAAATGAATTTGGAAAGTGTATTTATAAGTGTAACAATTTTTTTATCAATATCTATAATATAAATCCATCAAAAAAATTCATGAAAATAGCCTTCCTTTAGCGTCTAAAGTGAGAAGACCCTTTAAGACAACGTACATGAAGAGTGCTCGTAGAAATATTCGTGTGAACATAGCGTTACGAGGATGAATGTAAAACCCGTGGAGTTTTCTTCTCTGGTAAAGCTCGCATCCCAAATGACATCTGTATTTTCATTTGATAGTTTTTAACAGTACAAAAAAAACTTTTGTTCAAGGCTCAACTTATTTGTTCAACGCGAACGAATTATTGTTCGCAAATTTGTTTATTAAGTGACTTTGACGAACCCGGATATTCAGCAATTAACTGATTTCCGTCTATAGTCAAGTAAAAATACATCCCAGCATACTGGTAAAATTGCAAGCCAAGTTACCGAACTCTTAAGGTAGTACGAGCGCGCAATCTTGATTTCTATATATTTTATTCAAATTTTAACCAGACATTGCTTATATCATTATGTATGTTTGAGTGAAATTTCAGAACAGTCGACTATTTAAATTGGAAGACAATGGGTTTTAAAATTGCAACTTTCAACACTGCAGGGTCTGCATTGAAATTTAGACAGAATAATTTTGCGTAAAAAATATCTGTTCCCTATAATAAGAATACATATGGCAACATCGCATCGTTTCACGTATCCAATGACGTAAGTTTGCGCGGCATATGTAAAATAATACTGTAACACACATTTTCATTTGTTAATAATTTTCAACTGAACAAAGTTTTTAATTAGTTATGAATTAACCAACACTTTTATTTGTTAGTGAAGATAACATAAACAATATAAAATATTAATATTTATAATGCAAATATTTTGTCTATGATAAAAGTTTTTAAGTTTAGGAACACTATAATTATTTTTTTTCTCGAAATATTGAACAATATTGTTCTGCGGTGTTGCCATATGTCTTCTTATTATGGAGGATAAATATTTTTTTACGGACAATTATTCTGTCTTTACTGAACGTTTTTAGCAAAACTGAATAGTAAAGGGAATCCAAACTTTTTTCACTTTTTCCCTAACTAGTTTGCTATCTAAACATATTTTTTTTTTTTCAAAATTTATCAACACATCCGAATGGATCGACGAATTATGTGACCTGACTTTCGATCAATGCAGTCGACGATTTGACGTCTCGAATTGTTTGATGTATATATACGGGCAAATGGATATTATATCTCTCATTATTTTGTTGAATCTTATATTTGTTTTCACTATAAATCAACTTCGAGATTTTTGTATTCGCAATTTCGATTTATATAATTCGAATTATTTTACAGACTATCATAAAATTGATCCATCTATATTGGAACGTTCGTCATTACTGAATTCGAAATTTCGGTCCTTCTGAATATTGATCGTTCGAATTTCCGATCCCCACCCCACACCATTATTATTATACTAATGATTAGTACTTTCATGGAGCTTGCCTACCTGTCTCTAATCAATATCAGCAACCCAAATGAACTGAAACGATGATTTACCAAAAATTAGATCGTTTCCTCAAAAAATCGATATTGTTTTCTCACTCGGGACGCGTGCTTCCGCCACAGAGCTCCCTTACCCGTAGTGAGCATTTTTTTATGCTAACGTTTGGAACAAGTGTACACCCATACCTTAAGGGACTATACCAGTGTGACACTTTCAAATAGTCGATTTTTTTGTTGCCTTTTTCGACAGTTTATACCTTCAAGAATATCATTGTCATTCAAATCAATATCATTTTATCTTGCAAAAATCGTTTATCTCGAAATGAGATTTTTCAAATTTGCTGACATTGTAACTCAGGGGCTGTCCATAAATTACGTCATTTCAAAATGGGGGGGGGGGGGCTGGTCGCTGGATGACGGTAACGATAATTGGATTATGACAATAGGAAGGATAGCATGATTTTGGGGGGGGGGGGGGGGTCGAAAATCAGCAAAAAGCGATGACGTAATATATGGATGGCCCCTCAAGAGCAATTATCCGATTGTCATGAAATTTGAACTGAGTACTCTTGAATATGTTTACTCTACAATGACGCAGGATATTTTCGATTGAATGAAAATTGACGTTTTGGCATTGAAAAAAACGACCATTTTATAGGCAAGAAAGCAGACTTTTTTCATAACTACGATATTTTGCAAATTTTGATATTTTTAACTGTATGCAAATTTTGATATTTTTAACTGTACGTCAATGTACAGGAAATACCTTTCAATTTGACGACATTTTTTCCTTTTTCGGTTTCAGCTACTCAAACGGTCGGAATCATGTCAGCAGTGGAGGATTTTTTTTTGGCGCCTTCAAAGGCAGCGCATAAGTCGCTTGGATCTGAATATTTTCCTATGAAATAATTACGTAATATACGTCAAATATAGCGAAATATATTCTTAATTTTTCGCAACATTTAATTGAGTACTTTTCTTTCAAAAAATTCCCGAAAATTACTAGTATAGCCCCTTAATTATACTCGAAATACACAATTATCGATAGAAAAAACTCACCGTTCGGTTGCCCAAATTCTTGACTTTGCAAACGAGATGCACAGTGCTGCCGACGAGGCCGGTGAAGTTCGAAGTTATCGAGGTGTCGAAGTGAGGGCCCGTGCCAGGCGTCGGCCATTCTTCCAAAAAATCCGTGCGGAAATTACGCAGGCAGGTTACAGCACCACCTGGACCAAGACATTTTTTTTTTTTTTGTTGCTATTGTACACGCTAGTATTTTCAATAAAATAATGACGTATTGCTTTTTTTACACCGTTCCAAATAACAATGACCGTTTCGAGGCTGTTGCTACTGGATAACATTTTGTTCCTATTGATGCGATCATGAAATAACGAAATTATTATTTTGTTTTCCCAACAACGTCTCTTTCGTTCGCAAGCGTTCCGTAAATTACTGACGAATTATTGGCGCTGGACCGACACCAATCGACCTACATGTGGTTTCATTCATGTAGATACGTACGGAGATAGTGTAACTAATTCATTACGTCTGAACGACTGTGACAGCTGGAACACGGTTGACATTGTAAATATTACACGTGACATAAATGACTAATGGCTAATTCTGGCAATCCGATAGAGGAAGATCGATAGTGGGGCAAACGGTGGAATAAAAGCTAAGAGAGTCTTGCCGTTTGCATTACTCGGAATCCCATCTCGTTGAATGAAAAGGAAATTGCGAAACGGGCCACGAGGGAACAAGGCTTGAAGACTTATCCGGATAAGACAAACTACTGGAACGACAGTAATCGAGAAAAAAAAACAATATCCTCTACCAGTACCGTTTGTTCTTTTTTAGCTTTTGCCAAGTGTTTCTCACGACACCACAGAGTTTTTATTCCAACAAGGATACGATCCCATATGCCGACAACGAAAACTCAAATGACAAAACGATGAAAGATAATAAAATTGTGATAACGTATCAAATATTTATTACGAATTAAGGAGTTTCGGTACAAAAGGCAAAATGTTAAGAAATTGATCAAATTTGGTGATAATGTTCTTCAACATTAAGTTCGAAAACACAATTTTTTTCAAAATTTTCTTCTACCTAGTTATCGTGTAATTAAGCATTAAAGCATAAAGATTTCTTAGGCCCGCAATGTATACCTATATATACATAGGGAAACGCTATGCTTATACACGTGAACTTTAATGTTAACTTACTCGATAACTGTGCAGAAGAAAAATCGGTAAAAATTTGTATTGTCAAATTTGGCACTAAAGAATATGTTCACCAAATTTTATAAAATTCTGAACTTTTTGAAATTTTTTATGTTTTTAACATGGTTTAGCATGGCAACATTGTATCGCCCTTACCGAACATCCTTAAGTGAGTACGACACCGCAAAGTAAATATTTATTTAGAATAACTGCTATTACGTTATTTAGAGTTAGAGGACTAAATAGTTATTTGGATATAGATAAGAGCGAATAGAATTACTGATATTACGTTATTTTGGAACATACTGAATAGTTATTTAGAATTACTGATATTACGTTCGCATTCTAAAACATTAAGGGGTCTTCTCACTGTAGACGCTAAAAAAGGCTATTTCCATGCATTTTTTTATAGGTTTATATTATAGATATTGATATTAAAGTTGTTACACCTAATAAATACACTTTAGAAAAACATTTTTGTAAAAGAAATATTTGTTTGAGCCTCTGTTCATAGACGAAAATGGTAGTTAAAAACATGTCCTAAAAAATGTAGGTCTGCGCTGTTGATGAAATCTCGGAGATGGATAATCCGAAACAAAAAAAATCAAACAATTTTAGATTTACTATGTTAATGGCTATAGCACATATCATACGATTTTTGATATATGCAATATAACAAAATGGCGGACATTTTTCGAATAAACAAAAAAACGTGTTTTTTCACCGTTTATGGTAAAAAAATAGTAAATATCTAAATTTGAAAAAATCCTTGATATGCGTCGATTTTTTTAGTGTCTTAAGTGAGAAGACCCCTTAAGCTGCAAGTAACACCCTGGATATACTCCAGAATGTTATTATCGACCAATTTACCGACACGTTTCATTGAATTCGCGTCTACATGTTCACTATGTCATTTTATTTGTACACTCAACCTCCAGCCACGTAATGGGCCGATTTCTCTAATACTTAAAATGATAAACATATTTAGAACTAACGAGAGATGCGTTTTCGACTCTTCAAAAAACCTAATCCGAATGATGCATTTATATATATATATTATTATGACAGGTGACCATGTAAAACTCCATCGATTCAAATTAACGATATGCTGAACGTTTGAACAGTCGGGGTCACACAGAAGAACATTCCTGGTTAGTATGACGTCATTTCAGTCTTTCGTTGTGGTCATTCCATCGTTTAGTAGTTGATCATAGGCATGTAGCCATACTATGCATCATTGATTAATCCCCAGGTAACTTGTATGATTGTTTTTTTTCCATCATTCGTAACTGAGTTCATTTGTGTCCGACATATTTGTTGAGTTTAATCTGTATCTCTATCACCCGTATTCATAGTCGTTCCTTAAGGAGAGATGGTCGAGGTCGAGGATTTAGAATCTATGAACATTTCGTCGACCGTAGAAGGCCTACACTATGGGCCTGGTATCGATGATTCCATGTAAGTTGACAAATTTCATGATTTATTCATTCACAAATTTTCAAACGAGTTTTTCTCAAAAGCACGTTTTTCGAATCGGTACCCAAAATTTCTCGAAAACCAATGAACCGATTGCCTTGAGGTTTTTTGTGGTTATTCTATACACCATTATCTAGTACTTGTCATAAGATTTTTTTCCGTTACTTAGTTTTTGTTTTATAGGCAAAATAATAACTAATTTTTGGCCCAAAAATCACTATTTATGTTCAAACGTCCGCCATTTTGTCATAAATCGATATTTGCAAAATCGGCTATGACAAGTACTAGATTATAGTATCTAATTTAATAATCTTTTTGGTTTTTTTTTCAGATGATTTTTGAAGAAACGCCAGTGGGTACCGTATTCGCAGATTTTTTTACGACGATCCAAGGATTATACAATATCCTTGTATACTTTTTATATTTTTAAATAAAGAAAATTAAATATATTTTTGAATGTATATACTTGTAGATAATAAAAACCCCAATCCGAAATTTCAAATAGTTTTCCTTGAAAAAATTCACAAAAATTACCTTTTTCCGGCTCCTAGGTGTATATCTCCCCTTAAGAAATAACGCCTCCTTGTTTTTTGTTCTGAACAAAGAATAAGGAATAAGGATTCCTCAAGGTACATCTATGAATACGGGTGTATGTCACTCTCTGAGCCTCAAAAAGGCAGTCCTAACGAGAAACGACACTTAAGTGTCCGCCTCCGATTTTGTTGAAACTGATATATGTGATAAGGGATTAAAAACCATTGGACAAGTATTTTTTTTTTCGGTGGAAAAACGGCTCTCACAGGGAAAGGTTGCAAGGTCGATCTATCCGATTACAATGAAATTTTGCATGCTTGTAGAATGGGTACAAATAGGCGACACTTTTTTTATACTGCGGAACCCGCAAGGGTGTAAAGGATATAAAAACTTTAAGGGGTGAAACGCACCCTCGAAAATAAGGGTGTTTTTCGTTTTTCGTCGATAACGTCATCGTTCTCATCTCCAATGTACAGTACACGAAAGAATGAATCTTGTTGCAATTTGACATTTTTGCATACCTCGTACCTTTAAAACGTTATCCACGAATAACACCCCAATTTTCGAGAATGCGTTTCAACCCTTAAAAATCGGGTTTCCCAGATATAAAAAAAATACGTGACGCCTATTTTTACCCTGTCTACAAGCATGCCAAACTTCATCGAAATCGGAGAGATCGACAAAGTGGGAAAACCACCCCTCAAAGGCATGTCGAGGGGTGGTTTTTTGCAGTACAACCGACAACCAGTCAAACCATCCGAATTAAACAAAAACTAAAATTTTTCCATTGTAAAGCGATGAAAAATCCACTATAGCAGGATTAAAAAATAATTGAATCAAGCGGCGACATGCCTTTTTCGAGGGGTGGTCCCTTTTAAAACCGTTTTTCCGCCAATAAAAAAATTCGAGTCTAATAGTTTTCAATGCTTTGTCCCATACATGAAGTTTGTCGAAATCGAAGTCGGACACAGGTGATGTTCCTTGTAAGTCAAAATTATTGCTATTTTGCCAACAATTTCAAAAACCATCTCCCTCTTATCGCGTTCAACGTCGTTTCACTTTATTATATTCTGTAGTCCGCATGGTACGAGGCACGATCGAAAACTACTCCATAACGCTTGAAATAAAAATTTCACTAGACTTACATCAGTGGCCTGTATAAATCTCCCGTTGACTGGATCGATCTCACGTTCGGAATAAAATGTTTTTCAAATAGTCTCATTCGTTGTAGGGTATATTTCCTTTTACCCTCCTTCTTTAATCGATATAAAAGTATGATCGAACAAAAAAACCAACCGGAAGTGAACGTCGATCCCCATCCAATTATATTTTTTGCACCTCTAGTTGAAAGGTATTGCTTTTCGGCTGTCGAATATTTGTTTTTCTTCTTTGTCAAACTATCACGCGGATATAAGCTCATTTTTCGAGCATAAAAATAACGTTCAAATCCTTGGGGCCTGCCAACCTTTGGCTCGTTCTATCATAATGTCCAAACGAGGACCGGGAAGCGGTTCGATGATAGATGCACACCGCATATATGTGGATATGCATATATAGTCCTCGGGTTGAAGCAAAGCGAAGGAAAAATAACGAAGAAGAGAGAATGGGGAACAGAGAGGAGGAAAGTATTTTTCCAGAGTTAACGAGATCCTGTACGAGGTTCTCGGATGTATATACGTGCCGGAATACAGAGGTTGAAAGAGCAGGAGAACACGCGAGTTCACGAGATGAGCCGGTGGCCGCAAACGAGACAGCCGGCTGTCCGCAAAAATGAAAGACGTTAATTTCAACGAGTGATAGTCGCTCTTGAAACGAGAGTCGAGTCATGTATAACAAGCTATGGTTCGAGCCTCGATTCTGGTTAGCCACCTGAGCCTTTTTGCGCTTGTCATGACGAGTGAGCAGCCCGGATGCGACGGGGCCGTACACATTTTTTAATTTCTGTACCCTGCATATGGATTCCTCCCTTCTTTGAAGTCTATCAAGCCTTTTGGCTTTACAAATGGAATCTCATGTATACCAATTACTTTGACACGAAGCAGGCGAGAAAACGTCACAACGTGTGTTGCTGCAGCAATAATTGCGAGCTTGATCACTTTTGTTGCAAATTGGGATTGAAGCCTGCCTAATTATATACAGAAAGTTCAGCGAATCTTTTTTTTCGCGCATACTCAAAGGCGTAGGTGCTGATCTTTTTTTGCAATTTGATGTGTTTTTCGCAAGGAATTTAGGACTCAAGAT
Organism: Ophion obscuratus; assembly: GCA_964007375.1. Classification (NCBI taxonomy): domain Eukaryota; kingdom Metazoa; phylum Arthropoda; class Insecta; order Hymenoptera; family Ichneumonidae; genus Ophion; species Ophion obscuratus. Next base: position 26,836,134 of record OZ023318.1, on the reverse strand, counting down.
TTTAATATTTTTCAAAGCGTGCCACCCATTCTGTATCTTGCTTATTCATATCTAGTAATACCAAAAACTATAGCTCTGGAAACATCTAAAAATATTTTTGAATACGTCGCTAGGATTTTGAAAGTAAGAGGCACGCTAACGAAAAATTCCGAAAAAAATGGTACGCTTCGTTGTTACTTTTGTATCACCAAAGATTTCAAGCTGGAATAGCTGGAGTCTAATAACTAAATGGCAAAGTGCGTTTTGTGTCACTAAATATTTCAAGCTGGAATTACTGGAGTCTAATAACTAAATGTCAAAGTGCGTTTTGGGTCACTAAAGATTTCAAGCTGGAATAGCTGGAGTCAAATAACTAAATGGCAACGTGCGTTTTGTGCCACTGAAGATTTCAAGCTGAAATGACTGGAGTCTAATAATTAAAGGGCAAAGTGTGTTTTGTGCCACTGAAGATTCCAAGCTGGAAAAACTGGAGACTAATAACTAAGTGGCAAAGTTTTTCGCAGGGTATTTAGGATTGAAGATTGCAATATTTTCCAAAGCGTGCCATCCATTCTGTATTTTGCTTGTTCATCTCTAGTAATACCAAAAACTATAGCTCTGGAAATATCTAAAGATATTTTTTAAAACGTCGCTACGATTGTAAAAGTAAGAGGCACGTTAACGCAAAATTCCAAAAAATGGTACACTTCGTTATTACTTTTGTGTCACTAAAGATTTCAAGCTGGAATAGCTGGAATCTAATAACTAAATGTCAAAGTGCGTTTTGGGTCACTAAAGATTCCAAGCTGGAATAGCTGGAGTCTAATAACTAAATGTCAAAGTGCGTTTTGGGTCACTAAAGATTTCAAGCTGGAATGACTTCAGTATAATAACTAAATGGCAAAGTGCGTTTTGTGTCACCAAATATTTCAAGCTGGAATGACTGGAGTCTAAAAACTAAATGGCAAAGTGCGTTTTGTGCTACTGCAGATTTCAAGCTGAAATAACTGGAGTCTAATAACTAAATGGCAGAGTTTTTCGCAGGGTATTTAGGATTGAAGATTTTTATATTTTTCAAAGCGTACCACCCATTCTGTATCTTGCATATTCATCTCTGGTAATACTAAACACTATAGCTCTAGAAATATCTAAAGATATTTTTTAAAACGTCGCTACGATTGTGAAAGTAAGAGGCACGTTAACGCAAAATTCCGAAAAAGGGTACACTTCGTTGTTACTTTTGTGTCACTAAAGATTTCAAGCTGGAATAGCTGGAATCTAATAACTAAATGGCAAAGTGCGTTTTGTGTCACTAAAGATTTTAAGCTGGAATTACTAGACTCCAGTAATTCCAGCTTAAAATCTTTAGTGACACACAAAGTACGGACATTGTTTCGTCCAGTTTATTATATATATGCGTCTGTAGATCCATATATGAGACTACCTTAGCACTAAGTCCTATATACGACTGGCCATTAGACGCAGGTGGATCTTGATACGCAAAACTGCGGTTTTGTGGCGCAGAGTTCCTGCTTGTTACTTGCACTGGAATAATTATTGCAAATTTCACGAAAGCTCGTGTGTTGACGAATTCTGCGTAGACGGATGCACATACGTGTGTATGTGTAAGCCGTCCACCATGGCATGGGTCACTGCCAAGGGAAATCCTTCTCCCTAACGTTTCTCGGGTGCTTTCTCGGACATTGAGGGACGAAGCGGTTTGCCCAGGTGACCGCCGAATCCTGCACCCTACCCACAGTAGTTCGACTGTACGGTAAGCTCGGACCCAGCGGTCCTTTTACCATAGCTCGGTTAGGATATGGTATACTTGTATATAGAAACGTACATACATGTGCCACGAATCCGCTGGTATGCCATGCTTCGCGTTCTGACCGAGTTAACTTCGTTTCAACCCCCAACCTTTCCCCACCTTTTGCACCCCTCCCCAGCGGCTTTTCCCGTGAACTCTTTCGTGAAATGTTCGTTGTGGTTTCAACTATACCGTCTATGTGTATGTAAGCATTTTCTGTGTGGAAATACGTATATCACACATGTGCAAAGGCACATACCCGCAAAAATGAGCGTGTAAATTTACGATGTTGGCTGCCGGCGAGTGGAGGGTTGTCCAGCTCGATTTAACGCATAATGTAATGTGGATGAAGACCTTCAGTGCGGCCACCTACTTTTGTCGATTCGTGGAACAGTGAAATGACAATTAACGTAACAATTTTTTGGTTACGCGCTTAAGGGGGTTTCCACTGTGATGGCCAAAAAAATAAGCTATTTTTAATTATTTTTGTATGACAACTGTTGCATGTATCGGTAGAAACTTTTTTTTTTTTTTCGTATAACAGTACACTCTTACAGAATAGAAAACATTTTTTTTGTTGCATATAGATGTATATTTATTTAACAATTTATAATAGTGTAAAGGTATGAAAAAAAGTATGTCGCTGGCGTTGATGATTGGCACTCTCCAGGTAATCGGGCAGAAATTTATTTTTTAGATTTTTAATTTGCATGAGTGTTGCAATCGCCCGAGCTAGAATTATTATTTCATATTGCAAAATAACAAATTGGGGTCGTTTTTTGCAGAAGTGTTCGGAGAACACGTTTTTTCCGTCATAATTCCGGCGAAAGTATATGTTAAAATTAATATTTTCCAATAATCCTAGTTCGGGCGATGGACATACATATGCTGAATATGCAGTAAATTTTTTAGCCTGATTGGTTAAGCCATTTTTCCAAATTCACCAACGCCAGGTGAAAAAAGTCGTTTAAAAAAAACGCGTTTAAGGGGTCTTCTCACTTTAGACGCTAAAAATGCTATTTGTATGAATTTTTGGATAGGATTATATTATAGATATTGATATAAAAGTTGTAACACTTAATAAATACACTTTCGAAATGCATTTAAAAAAATGTATGTATTTATGTAACCCAAACAAACGTTGAACGCGTTTTTCTCGAAAAAAACGTTTTTCGACGACTTGTTGATAGAATCTTCGAAACTACTGAACCGTTCCTTATGAAAGTTTAACCACATATTCTTTACAAATATAGCTATAGCGCATATCAAGGATTTTTTTAATTTTGATTTTTACTATTTGTTGCCCAAAACGGTGAAAGAAACACGTTTTTTTTTTAATTTTTTTTTTTCGAAAACTGTCACCCATTTTGTTATTTTTGCATTTATTAAAAATTGTATGATATGCGCTATGGCCATTAACATACGGAATCTAAAACCGTTCAATTTTTTTGTTTCCGATGATCCATCTCCCAGATTTCATCGACAGCGTAGACCTACAATTTTTTTAGGACTTTTCAACTACCATTTTCGTCTATAAATAGTGACTTACATAAATAATTTAAAAAAATTGTAATTCAAAAGTGTATTTATTAACCCTTCGAGTGCCCACCTCCGCTGCCAACCTATAAGTGCATCTTGGGCCAATCTGACCCAAGGCGTTTTTCAAATCGTTGTATTCCGGTAAATATGCATTTTTTGTTTTTTTTTGTAGGGACGTTTTTTGTAGTAAATTATCCATATTTTATGGCCCGAAATTTATTTTTTGACGAAAACGAAAATTAAATGCCAAAACATTCATTAAAAGTGGGGCATACGTTGAAAAATACGTACTTACACGAAAAAAATCACTGGGTCAAAACGACCCAGTGTGCACTCGAAGGGTTGAGTGTAACAATTTTTATATCAATATCTATAACATAATCCTATTTTTTAAATCATGAAAATAGCGTTTTTGGCGTCTAAAGTGAGATGACCCCTAAAGTTCTATATAGGTAGAGTATAGTATAGTATACAGTACATATAGTAGAGTATATAGTGTTGTATGGCTATACTATACGATACTAACCGGTAGTGCGTCCTTTTACTCACACGGTGAAAAGAGAGACTACTACTATACAGTAAATGTATAGAAATATACGTGTATATGTGTATAGTTAAGTATAAATTCAAAACAGCTGTTCCCAACAGCTGCCTGGGATGCGCAGCGGGTAGCCGTACTAGAGCGCGCGCACCGAGCGCTTCTACTTTGAAGCGCTATACTGAGTCGGCAAAGGGAAAATCGAATTTACCAGCAATTGCATATCAATTCTATGATGAAATGGAGTTGAAAAAGGCAAAAAATAAAAATTCGCTTTTCTCATCCCGTCACAGTGGAATAGGGGGGGAAATACCTTTCGGGGGGGGGGGGGGATACCTTTAGGTGCGGAAAAATTTGCTGATTTTCATAATTTTTTTTAAGGAAAGATTTCTTCACCATTTATTAGACTGAGGATATGTTTCACCTATTACTACTCTTGGCTGTCACGTGGTATTTGTTTTTTTATCCGTCTATAAAAATTACGAAGGTATGGCACGGTCTTCTAAACTGGATTTCCAAAACTGGCGTGACGAATAGCTACAGAACTAAGCGCCCGATTCTGTAGAAATTTGGTGCAAATTTTTCTAACCGTATTCTCTAAAACATGATCCCAAAAGTTTTTGGAAAAAAAATTTAATTGCATAATGTAGCCATTTTTTCCGGAAATTGCAATCTTTTTGTTTCAAGCCGTACCCTTTAATCGATTTTCAACATTAGTCACTTTTTGTTGGTTCACATTCTGCGTATGAGTGTTAATGAATGAAAAATGCTCGTTGGTTTTTTTTTCAGATTAATCCCACCGACGTTAGGTGTCACGCCGTCTGACAACGACCGCTGCAACGCGTTTGGAAGATGGTACGATATCTCCGCTATTTTTAAACATTAATAAAAATAAAAAACACCATGTAATATCCAAAAATAATTTTAAGACCTACCCTAAGTCTAAAAAATTGTGAAAAAGTATATTCTTAAAAAAAAAAAATTTCGAAAGTCAGCTATTTTTTCTTCACCTTAAGGTATCCCCCCTCTTAAGACAGGAAAAAATAAGCAATATTGAAGGATTTTTTGAACTAAGAAATAATGATTCTACAATTATAAAACTTTAGGTATACTTTAATCGTATATTTAAGTACATAAAATTTTTTTAAAATGATTTCTTCATCAAAATGACGGAGCTGTGACATAGTGTTGCAGCAAGGTCGCCGCGGGAGTTGCGAATCGGCGTGTAATCTAGCTTCCCGTAGACTTTGATTTGCAAAGAAGTTCAAATATTTGTTCAGTTAGAACATGTATAGTTTCTATGTGACAGTAATTAAAACGAAGAAAATGCAAATTTAAGAAAATGGCACGCATTTACAAAAAAAATCAATTTTTCACGCAACGTTTCTGTAAAATGTGGATTAAAAAGTAGTTTTTTTTACAATTTTATCCAATATTATATTTTTTCCAATATTATCAATATTTCTACCAAGTTTCAACTCAATCGGCTTGATAGTTTTTGAGTAATCTTGCACGCCAATTTCGATAATGCAGTTTTGATAAAAAGGCGTTTGAAGTTCACGCCCGCTCCGAATCCGGGCAGTGAGGCACAGCGTTGATGGGTTGTAACGTTTGAAGTTTTTCGAATTTCGCTTTGAAATTGTAGGAAAATATTCTACATACACTTCGCACAAAAATTTAGGGAGCAAGAAAAAAATCCAAATTTTTTGGGGATTTTCAACAGGCTGTAACTCATACAAAAATGGTCGTACAGCAAAAATAAAAAAAGCAAATTGTAGCTCTAAGTATCTAGTTTCCGGATCTGAGTTTGAACATTTTTTTTTGAAATTTTTTTTCGAATAATCATAAGAAAACCACCGAAAAATAAATGTTCGAAATTTTTTTGGTTCTTTTTTTAAACCTACGGACGTGGAATTTTTTTTTTCGACTTAACCTCTATATGGATCGGATAGCGTGTTTATTCAGCTTTAATTTGGTTTTTTAAAAATCTCGATACGAGCGTTTCTCGCTGAGATATCGGTGTTTGAATGGAAAAAGATTATTTTGTCTTTGATTACCAATATCTCAGCAACCAATGATCGCACAGAAATTTTGAGGTTGGTTTCAAAAACTTGAACAAATTCTCTACAAGGATTGGCAATTGAATTTTGAAAAAAAAAATTTTTTTCAATCGTTACATGAATTTGAAAAAGCGACCAAAAAAGGGCTTTTTGTGGTTTTTTGGAAAATCAAGCGCCCAATCAAAAATATTGCGGAAACCACTAATGTTAAGTGTGCCTTTTACTGTTCAATATACCCACAAAAACCCTACGAAGTTTCAATTTAATCCAGCCAACCGTTTTTTTTTCCCACTTGATCGAATTTTTGAAAAAATTAAAGGAGCAAGAATTTCGCTCTGAAAATGTCACAATTTTTATCAAAAATGAAAAAAAAAAAAATTTCATTTTTCTCTCAATTCTGTATTAGTGACTTGGAAAATTTAAGGAAAAAAAAAAAAATCGAAAATTTTTGAAAAAAAAACTTGCCTTGGGGGTCAACTTTTAATTTATTCAATTAATTTGTGACTAGGAAAATTAAAGTGCGGAAGAGGAAAATCGGTGAGAAAGTGAGTCGCTACATTTCTTTAATTTAGGGCCAATTGAAAAAAAAAAATTAAAAAAAAATTTTTTTTTCAAAAATTTTCGATTTTTTCTTCTTAAATTTTCCAAGTCACTAATACAGAATTGAGAGAAAAATGAAATTTTTTTTTTTTTTCATTTTTGACAAAAATTATGACATTTTCAGAGCGAAATTCTTGCTCCTTTAATTTTTTCAAAAATTCGATCAAGTGGGAAAAAAAAACGGTTGGCTGGATTAAATTGAAACTTCGTAGGGTTTTTGTGGGTATATTGAACAGTAAAAGGCACACTTAACATTAGTGGTTTCCGCAATATTTTTGATTGGGCGCTTGATTTTCCAAAAAACCACAAAAAGCCCTTTTTTGGTCGCTTTTTCAAATTCATGTAATGATTGAAAAAAAAAAAAAATTCAAAATTCAATTGCCAATCCTTGTAGAGAATTTATTCAAGTTTTTGAAACCAACCTCAAAATTTCTGTGCGATCATTGGTTGCTGAGATATTGGTAATCAAAGACAAAATGATCTTTTTCCATTCAAACACCGATATCTCAGCGAGAAATGCTCGTATCGAGATTTTAAAAAAACCAAATTAAAGCTGAATAAACACGCTATCCGATCCATATAGAGGTTAAGTCGAAGAAAAAAAATTCCACGTCCGTAGATTTAAAAAAAAAACCAAAAAAATTTCGAATATTTATTTTTCGGTGGTTTTCTTATGATTACTCGAAAAATATTTTCAAAAAAAAAATTTTCAAACTCAGATCCGAAAACTAGACACTTAGAGCTACAATTTGCATTTTTTATTTTTGCTGTACGACCATTTTTGTATGAGTTACAGCCTGTTGAAAATCCCCCAAAAATTTGGATTTTTTTCTTGCTCCCTAAATTTTTGTGCGAAGTGTATATAGTTCTATCGTTTAAAGAAAAAAAAAGAAATCGATTTTTTGATCGCTGTAAATGTATTTTCCTCCTTAAATAATACACGAATGCTGCATGAGAAATCTGCATTGATTCGATTCTGCAAATTAATTCACGCTGAAAAGCTTTCCCATCTACAGGGTGCAATTTTTAAATGGTCATACCAAATATCTTTTTGCGCTCATGTGTTTTCAGGTTAACTGAATCCCCTCATTTTCATTTAAAGATTAATAGAGAAAAAAAAACACAATTTATGATCATACAGATATTTTTGTTACGGGGACAGATTTTGCTACGGACAGGTGATCATTGTACACAAAAGATTCGCTTTCCAAGTTGTACAGTACAAATTACATTTTTTCGGAATCTATACCACTGACAAGGAACATCCCTCAGGTGACACCCTTCGATTTTGTTGAAATTTGGATATGTTATAAAGCACCGAAAAGTAAGCGATACGTATTTTTTTCTACGGCCGAAAAACGGTTTTAAGGGGTGAAACGAACCCTCGAAAATAGGGGTGTTTTTCGTTTTTCGTCGGTAACGTTATCGCTCTCATCTCAAATGTATAGTGCACAAAAAAAAAAAATATTGTTGCAATATGAATTTTTTAAATATCTCGTACCGTTAAAACGTTATTGACGAAAAACGAAAAACATCCCCATTTTTTAGGGTGCGTTTCAGCCCTTAAAACCGTTTTTCCGCCGATAAAAAAAATACGTATCGCTTACTTTGCTGTGCTTTATAACATATCCAAATTTCAACAAAATCGAAGGGTGTCACCTGAGGGATGTTCCGTGTGAGCTATTTATATGTATTTTCTGATTGATAATTCATCACTCTGGCAATTTTCCTAATGTAACAACCAGCATATTGCAGATGCGGTAATGTATTCAATTGAATGTACTATTGCAAATTATTATGAACGATACTTATATAACCTAATTTTGCCACTAGAAGCTGGAGCATTGCAGATTACGCGTAAATAAATGAACATATTATTTGGGGTTTCAACCCTAGTTAGTTCAGCAATAAGCATGAAAATTTACATTGTCCATTACGGCTCGATACAATTACACGCAAATTGTTGCTGCAACATTCCCCCAGCCTTGCACCTTTGTTCCCCTTCTACATGCTCCTAATTTATTAACTGTTCCAGTCAATAGACTGATGATTATTGAACACACAAACTGCAAGTATTCGAATACGCATCATTTAATAGTAAATGAGTTTGTGTTGTCGGTGAATATGCTCCACTGTTGTTCAACTTCATATGGTCTATTGAGAGCACCAGAATAGCGTACGCATACGTAATATCGTTATCACTCTTCGTCAGAGAGCTTGGTCGATACCGCACATAGGTATCAAATTTTCCGACGTCGAATAATTGTTATATTAATATTCTCGTTATTATAACTTAATTAATTGTTATTATCGATACTATTATTGTTATGATTTCAGATTTCAAGTATTCGTTGTGATTAAAAAAATTAAAATAAATGCGTATAAAATAACAACAAATACCACGATTTATATTGACATGGCTATGAGCAAGCGAAGACAAAAGCCCACGATAAAGTGAATCCCGAAAAACCGTGACTTCGTCACGTCAACATTCCACTAAGGCTAACCCCAAACCCTTCGTAAAATTGCATCAACGACAGAGCAGAAGGAGAAAAATTGTGCGAAAGCACTTATGCCCTCCTGCAGACACGTATACATTTCAAAGAGCGTATACAGGGTGTCCCAGAACTGAATGCTTTCCCTTAAATGGGGGGTTGCGGGTGAAATTCCGAGTCGATCGATATAAGCATGTGTGGGTGTCAGATCAACCCCTGAATTATTATTACTTTTTAAAGGCCGGCCAATCAGGTGCCCCCGCTTTTACAAATTAATAGTAATTCAGGGGTTGATCTGAGACCCACATGTGCTTATATCAATCGACTCAGAATTTCACCCCCAACCCCCCATTTAAGGGAACGCATTCAGTTCTGGGACACCCTGTATACAATAATAATTCTATTCATGATTCCTTAAACATATATTCGCATTTCTTTTCATGTCGACACATCGTATACAATTTATGTACGAGGTACGTGTTCTCAATTCTGAGATATTTCAGAGAATTTTTTTCGTGTCGCGGTGTGTTGAAGAAAGACGGAAAAAAATAAGATCTTCGCAAAGTCCTACAAAGTCAGTATGTCTCAATTTTATTAAATATATATATATATATAAATATACATATGTGTGATGATCCTATTCATATCTGCATAAATGTATGCTCGCGTTTCTGTCTACGCCAGCATTACGTATACAACTTATGTACGTATGGGGTTGGTACTACGTGTTCTCAATATTCTTAGTTCAGGAACCTGCGTCTATAAAAATGTTCGTTCATTCTTCAACGTTCATCATATCGGATTAAAAAAAAATTAATTCCCCGCTTTTTTTACACGTTACTATTTTATTAGCACTCGATAGTAATGAATTTTTTTCACACTTGGGCTATGATATTTTGAATACATTAAATTCTATTGATACTTGATAATAATTATATTCATTGCTTTCAGTGCAGATGCGTAAGTAGACAACAAAAGGATAATGGTTTGATGGTCTCGTTTTTTAAATTGAAACGAGTGCCTTTGACTACGCAAATTAATTATCACCGTACTTTTAGTTTTCGGGATTAAAAAAAATGTTCATACATTTTGACATGCCGTTTTACGCCGATGGACATTACTTTTGAGCATTTGCTCCAATATAAAAGTTTTCGAGAGCTCTCGCCTTTATTACATGACTCAGCCGACGCGAATCGTCGTAGTTAGCGAACTTTCGTAACTACGGCTTTATGCAGCAAGGTATATGGACGTCCCATGGAAGTGAGAAGTTAAAGGCGAATTTATTTCAGAAGCGTCCATACAAAAATAGAAAAAGGAAACGAGAGGGAAAAAGGAGCGAGGATAAGGGTGGGGGGGGGGGGGAAGAACGAGGAGAAAATAGGTTGAGCGATGCTAAAGAGGGCTAACTTGAATGTCTCAGGTTATCATTGCTGTGGTCCAAAATTTTACCTTATCTTGCCGTTCTATATATAAAGTGCATGTATGAAATGTGTGTGTGTGTGTGTGTGTCTGTGTGTGTTCGAAAGATTCACTGACCGAGGATACTCCTCGAGTACTTTTTATTGCGCGAAAAGTTTTTAAGGGCTTGGAAGACTTCATCACGAAGGTTTTTCGTTTCGATGAGTGGATAAAAATTTGAACATTTTAATATATCTGTATATCGTTACGTTGATAGTTTTAAAAAACGATAAGCTTTTCTGTACGTGTGCAAAGACACTAAAAATACGAGATATTATGCATAAGGATTGAAGAAAGTATGACAATTTTATATTGCCCCGATGTATGTATGCAGATCGAGCAGTTATGTGTGTTATAATGATCTGTAATAATAACAGTCATAAAGTAAATATAAAAAAATCAAACTCGTTTGAACGTAATTAAACTTAAAATGTTTCACACTGGCATATTAAAACGATTACAAAAATGTATAACTTTTCATTGTTGAAAGATATGTGATTTTGAAAAAAAATTATCTGACAAAAATTTCGTCGAACTTCGGTCCAAGGTATTCAAGATTGAGAGTATAATTTTTTTCCCAAAATTTCCTTGCGTTCCGAAATTTTGCATCATTTTTTTACCGGTCATTACAATATAGAAGATATTCAAGTGACTTTTTCTTGTGTTCTTACATTTCCAATAACGAGAACGTAGTTTTATTCCAAAGCATAATTCTCCAAAGTATTCGTTTGTTACAACAACATTCGAAGAAAGCAAAAAGGGGCGGGGATGCGTTACGTATTTTTTTAAAAGTATGTTTCCCCACTTCAGGGATATGTTTTTTCAGACTTCTCTACTCTAATTAGGTGGGCTCAATTTTACATATTGCTCAAATAACAGCCAAACATGAATTCCCTCTGTGCAATGTTGACAGCCCGTATAAAAGTACACAAGATCGTAAAAGTCACAGAAACGCTATAAAAAGTGTCTAAACCGCCACAACATTTGTCTATATTTCCATGAAACAGTTACCACACACTTTGATAGAACCTGCATACAAAATTCACTATTTTGTCCAAAATTGACCATTTTTTCAAAATCCACCATTTTTTCAAAATTCAGCATTCCTTCAAAATTCACCATTTTTCACAATTCGCCTTTTTTTTTAATTCACCATTTTTTCAAAATTTACCATCTTTCAAAATTCCCTTTTTTTTTTAATTCACCATTTTTTTCAAAATTTACTATCTTTCAAAATTCACCCAATTTTGGATACACCTCTTAGAGATGGCGTTTTTAAAGATCAATTAAGCCAGAATCGCCCTTCCTATCGTCCCCTTAGAGTTACAAACAGGAAGAAGGTTTCTTTTGAAATATCCAACCGAGTTATTTTGTTTAGACTAAAGAAGTTCACATTGACAAAACTTTGTTATTATTATATAAATATAAAATTACATAAAATAATAAATATAAAATATATAAAGTTATTGTTATTCGATAGAAAATTGATCGAGCTAATACAATTTTCTCAAAATATTTTCTTCCAAAGGCCAATTTGTGTTAGAAAAGGCTGCATACCTGAAAAATTCGTAAAAAATAGAAAAAAGAAGAAATTTAATCGAGCCAGCACAATTATTTCAAAGTATTTTCTGCCAAGGGACAATTCGTGTTCGAAAAGGCTGCTTAACTGAAAACATAGTAAAAAAAATTGACCTTTGAAGCAACCAGTTCGGAAACTAACATTCCTTCACTTCATGCCCACAAAAAACAAACGAAAAAGAATTCCGAATTTTTCCGATCTTCGCAACTTTACCCGATACTCCGTGGGTTGTAAAGAGAAGAGAAGAAGTAGGTTGAGTACTCACCAAAATAAATGATAAAACATACGAGCGTGGGAAGAGAGGTAGACATCGCTTACTTGGGCGATTTCTTTCACATGCTTTTTCTACTATCTTTCTCTGGACATTTCGCGATTTTTCCGACCGCTGATCTGACGTAAATCGTTGTCATAAAATCACTCTGTGTATTCACAGGCCACGCTTTCGGACCTTTCCACTTTTGGCTCTTGACACTATTCGCACGACGCGCTATGAAGCTTTTCCTCCCAAGAGGACACATCGAGTAGTCAAAAATTTTCGCGCGCGTCGTGAAATTTCAATCTCTCGAGCGATTCAGTTTCGTTTCTCCATGATATTCGTTTGCCTTTTTCGCCCCTAAAATATCATATTTCCCGAGAACCACCACTACATTTATCCCTTAATATCGCGCACAATCGTCACACATATGCGAATTTTTCATCAACCGATGACTCGCTACTACAATTGATGTAAAAAATTGAAAACAATAAAAAAACACATTCACCGAAAATTCTTTCTCGGATTATTCCTCGGGGGTGACTTTTTAATCATCGAGGGGTGAAAAAAGTCTCTCCCCCAAGATTTCACTTTCCCGGCAAGCGGATTATTTTCCTCTCCAGACCACGATTCGTCAAAAAACTTGAGATTCACTCTTCCTTTCTTCACGAGAGCTTCGTATATCTCATTTCATCTCAACTCCCATAGTCCTCTCGCCTCCACTTCGACCAAGTACCGAACAAGTTTCCTCCGTCGCTCAACGTCCAGCCCTACCAAGATTTTTCGAATCCCGAAAAATCACAACTGTTTCGTTCCATTTTTTCCCCCAAACACGAACCCGCATAAATGTTAGTCACTTTGCCCGCACTAACGGAAAATTCCAAATTTCTCGCTCCACACAAATAAAACCAAAAATTCGTCCGCAAGAACGTACGAATGCAAAACAACCGCAGCTTCACTCGTAAGAACAAGTCGCGTTTGCACCACCGAAATTTCCCAGATAAACGAGAGGGATGAAAAATATTCTCGAGACGAACCCCAAAGTATCGACGGCGTATTTAATTCGAAGAATAATCGAAGGACGTCATCGTCCACTGATCCGTTCCATATTTCTTACGAGCTGTTTTTTAAGCGCACTTCAAATTCACCACCCTTAATTTTTGCAGCAAGATATGTAATCAGGTGATTGAGCAGACTTTTCGATATGGGGAAGTCTTCCGAACCCAAAAAAAAAAAATTTCACGTCAAGGGGGTGAGAGGGTCACAGGGTGTTGAAACATTGGCAACGAGGAGCGGGATATTTAACGCGAAGCAACTCTCCAGGTGCAGGGGAAGCGCGAGAACACCGCGCGCGGAGCTCTTTCGAAACGAGATGCTCCCGCGTCAAGGATTGCCGGGGAACTACATTGCGCGAGCGCGCCGCAACGTCGTTGAGCACGCAGCCGCCTCGCGTACAAACGCTGAAAATATATATATATATATATATATATATATATATAGATTTTCAGCGTACATATATATATATATATATATATATATATATGTATGTATGTATGTATGTATATATACAGGTCCGTGTGTATACACATAGATATCAGAACCACCCCCGTAATGCCACCCTCGTCAACCGATATCGATGGTGAAGCAGCGGCACCAGGATGACGACAGCGGAAGGTAAGTCGAGGACCGAAGCGAGTATAGGGCCTGAGGGCGATGGAGGGATAGATAGAGCTCCGTCGAGCATTTCGATAGGGAGAAAACGACCAAAATTCTTCTAATCGAACGATAGACGATAATTCGGATCGGATTATCATACGAAGTACAGTTTCGAGATTCTCTACTCGAAATAGCGGGAAAGTAGTTTTGCAATTGGAGAAATGTAGTAGGAAAGAAGAATTCGAGCCGATAAGTCACGATCCCCAATAGTGGGAAAAACGCACCCTCCATTCTCGTTTGAAAAGAGGCCGTGGAATGAGGTATGAGATTGGTTTGAGATGTTTAATTTTGTCTCGTAGGTGCTGGGTATAGGAGAGTCCTTTTTTTGGAGAGGGTGATTTTTTTTTGAAGACATTACATTATTTTCAAGTATGTTTGATGATCCGTTTAAGGGTTTAGGGCCACTAGGGACTCTTATTTTTCTAATTTGATAAGACTGACAATTTGAATGGACACAATGGGATATGGGAGATGAATTTGTAAATTAATTGGTCTAATGTTTTTTCTCACAAGAGTAAAACATTTTTATGACAATTAAAAAAATTGGGTAACTCATCGAGTAGGAAATTATTGGATAAGTCGTTGAAACTCTGTTATTTACTTATTTATTCTGCTATAGTCACGTTGTGTTGAGATAGTATTCTAGTCTAGGGGTCCAAACTTCGAGCGTTTTTCCAGACTTGATAAAAAATATTTTTATTATCCATTTTTTGAAGTCTTTATATTTATGTTGGAAGAATTTACAAACAGAAATTGTGGACAAGTAATAAAAACGGAAAACGTTATGGGCTTTTAAATGTAGTCGTGGAAGAAGGGATTAAGGTGGTTGACATGATTCTGAAGCTTCCATTCTTTTGAAATGAAAGTAAAATGAATTTTATTGATTATTAAGAATGTCATTATGGGCAGGTACCAAAGGGAAAAAAATTAAGGGCGATTGTTTGAAATAAAAAATTTCACCCTTTTTCAGTTTTTAATTTTTTTTTAAATAGTAATCATAATAAGGTCACAATGTTCAATGTAGAGACGTTAGAGGAATATATACTGAAGGCCCATACACATTTTAAACTGAGTCGGTTGAATAAAACTCGAGATTCTATGTCAATCAGATTGAAAAAAGTAGTTTCGAGAAAAGCGCGTTTAAAGTTTTTAATAGAATTTTAGACAAGGCCATTCCTGCCTCGTAAAGTGTGCCTTCTTCGACTTCGAAATGATGATTTTCCCTGTGAGCAGTTCTAGCTTTTGTACAAGGAAAGGTCGCAAGTTCGAACCCTCCGATTTCGACGAAATTTGGCATGTGTGTAGAATGGGTAAAAATAGGCGACACGTATTTTTCTATATCTGCGGAACCCGATTTTTAAGAGGTGAAACGCACTCTTGAAAATAGAGGTGTTTTTCGTTTTTCGTCGATAACGTTTTAACGGTACGAGATATAAAAAAGAACTCAAATTGCAACAACGTTTATTTTTCCGTGCATTGGAGACGAGAACGATGCAGATGACAACAAATTTCAAACGAAAATCACCCCTATTTTTGAGGGTGCGTTTCACCCCTTAAAAATCACGTTCCGCAGATATAAAAAAATACGTGTCCCCTATTTTTACCAATTCTACAAACATGCCAAATTTCATTAAAATCGGAGAGTTTGACCTTGTTAGAAGCTTCTAATGTTCGTAGCTCCGACCGGTTGATCCTATTCTAGTCTCGTTTGTTGGCGTAAATATTGGGATTTCGAAATTTCCTTATGAGAACATATCCTTAAGAGTCTATACTTCAAAAAAACGAAAAAAAATCGATTTTTTCATATTCTAGACCAGAATACTGCCTTAATTTCGCAAAAAGGAAAATTAATGCGAATACATAATTTAGTAAGAGATTTATTTTTCAGCTAAATGAATTATTGGAATAAAATAAAAGCTGAATAAGTGAAACATGAGGGCTTCGCACTCGAAACGAGAATATAGTGTTGTCTAGTGATGAACAACCCCGAAAATGTTTATCTCCCGAGCTCGGCGATTTCGTGTACAAGCACAGAAAGCAAAAGGTCTCTATTGACGGCATAAATACATTCATCAGACGAATAAAATACTATTCGAGCGAAACATACATTTCTCTATTACGAGCGGCATCCGTTGTTTATAAAATAAAACATCTGTGCAAAAACATTAAAGAGTTAAAATTAAATTAAAGAGTTAAAGAGTTAAAGCCAAAGAGTTAAAGTAATTTAAACATTAAAGAGTTAAAAAATGCAATATTTCATTTTTTATGAAATTAAACATGGCTTTTTTAGAGCCCGTTGTAATAAATTGAACCTTGTGTAGACCAATTGAATGTATCCTCTCATTGCACACAAAACAAAGTCCTCTAGTCAAATATTTAAATGCAACTTTATTTGATTTGAACGAAGCATTTCTCTGGGAATATTTTTAACGACACTCAAAAAGTGGTACTTGTCAAAAAATTAATCAAATTTCGACAACAATCGAGGGCAATGTAGTTGAGGTGTGTATTTTTAAATCTTTTATGAAATTCGGCAAAAATGTGCGCAAAATCTTTTGACATGATTATCCGATGACGTCCACGAAAAAATCCGCAGGTAAAAATTTCCCTCCTCCATAGATTCGAACTAAAATGAAAAATTTATTTTAAATTGGTTTGGCCGCTTCGACGAGCCAAAAAAATTAATTGGTTTTCGAAACGAGGTGTTTGCTCAAATTGAAGCTGACAATGGCTCCTTTCGATCGACAAAGTTGAAAAAACAGCGTTAAATGTTCGTGAACGAGTGTGGAGCAAGGCGAGAGGACCAAAAAATCGTTTCCTGCAATTTGAGCATTCTCACAGTGCACGCGAGCCCGAGCACACTTCGACTTGGAAACTCTGCTGCAGCGCGTAAATTCAAGTTTTGCACGGTAGCCTGGACATTTACGACGGCCATTACAATTGGTTATGACCCTAACGTCGTTACAAGAAAAGAGCTCTGCCAGTCTTCTGTCGCAGGTATCCTTATTGCTGATTTTACAGTATCCCGTCCCTTATTTACGCGAATTTCGAAAAAGTACTCGGCCGGGAGTTTTCTTCATGGCTCGGAATGCTCCAAAATTGACGTCACCTGTGCCTCGCTCATCGCAGACCGGGTGGATCGATAAATGCGCCGCACAGGCTATAGGTAAAATTGAAGTTTCCTGCATCAACGCGCCACTATACTGAAATTTGACTCCATTGTAAAATAGTGGGTCGTCGAAAGGTCCATATACAAAAAGTCCGTAAAATACGAGCTGTTGAAAAGGACCGTTAACGTTCAAATGTAGGAGAAACTTCCAATCCTATGCAAAACGTGATATAGCATAATGTCGTCCATGACTCATCGCGTTCTACGTTTTGATACATTTCCTATTAGGGGGGAAGATATCTTTAGGCGAGGAAAAAATGTCTGATTTCCATGATTTTTTTTTTTAAGGAAAGATTTCCTCACCACTTTTGAGACTTAGGGTATATTTTATTACCACTTTTGGCTGGTGAGTAGTATTTTTTTTATTGATTTATAAAAATGGCGGAGGTGTGGTGCGGTATTCTAAATGGGTTGTAGCGGATGTTGTGAGACGGCGTGACACGTAGCGTCAGCGGGATTATTCTGAGAAAAAAACCAAGGGAGATTCTTTTTTCATTAAAACTCATACGCAGAATATAAACCAAGAAAAAGTGAGAAATGTTGAAAATCGATGAAATGGTACGCCTTGAAATAAAAATATTGAATTTTCCCAAGAAAATAGTTAATGTGTGCAATAAAAAATACTTTTAAAAAAATTGAAAAACATTTAGGGTCATATTTTAGACAGTAAGGTTAGAAAGATTCGTACCAAATTTTATAAGAATCGGTTGATTAGTTTTTCAGTTATGTGTCACGCCAGTTTTGAAAATGTAGTTTAGGAGACCGTGCTATACCGCCGCCATTTTAAAGATTTTTTTTTAAATACCATGTAACATCCAAAAGTAGCAATGAAACATACTCTAACAAAGAACATTACTTAAGGCCGGAGCCTAAATTGGAAGGTCCGAAAAATGGTTTTATTTTTATTGCTTAAATCGATAGATAAACTATCCAAAAATATATTTACAAAGTGACAGAGGCTAATTGTAAATATTTTCGAAGATACAAGTCCAAAGGAGAGAAGCGATTGATATTTGTTGTTGATATTTCCTCCCATTGAAAAGTTTGAAGCGCGTTTTCTCCAGTTTTCATTTTCACGATTTTTTCCTATTTGCGGGCGTGATAGCAAAAAAACTAAACGACCTATTGAATCAAACCAATGTTTATTATCCTCAGTATGAAAATCTCTTCTAGGTGAATTAAAAAGCCGTAGAAAAGTCTTTTTAAATAACTTTTATGGCATGTTAAACTGTTCTTATTTAAACACATTTTTTTCAAACCTGAAAAAAGTTATATCTACACGATTTTTTCAGTTTTCTCTTAATTTACCCAGAAGAACAATATATGACATTCGAACATTTTATTGGCGTTTTTTGTTTCAGTCAAGAATTACAAGCTGCATCTTTCCCGCCGATTAGAGACTGCAGTGGCAAGACGCACATGCAATGGGCTGATAAATATGCAGTCATTTAGTGTATTATGTTGAAATTTTTTTAATACATTTTAAAAGTACCTGAAAAGATACCTCAATGTTTACTGACTCATTTGTTTTCTTCCCTTCTAAAAAAAATCCTGAAAAAAACGCTTTTTGGACCTTCTTAAGGCCTAAAGTGTTTGTCTTTGATTTTGTTGGAACTCATATATATGATAAGGCATTGTAAACTATTAGACACGTCTTTTTTTTATCTGCGGAAAAACGTTTTTAAGGTAGGAAACGACCCCTCAAAAAAGGCGTTTCACCCCTTGATTGAAGTTTAAAAAATTATTCTATAGTGACTGCTTGTGGGTGAAATTGCAAAACCACCCCCTGACACGCCGGGGTGGTTTCCTCCCTTAAAACTGTTTTTCCGCAGATAAAAAAATCACGTGTCTCATCTGACGTGTTTTTAATGCTTTATGATATATATGAGTTTTACTAAAATCGATGGCGGACACTTAAGTGATGTTCCTTCAAATCTCAAAAAAGGACCAAACTTTACTTTCAAAAATAATGAAAATCAGCAAATTTTCCCTCTCCTAAAGGTATCTTCCCCCTTAATGTTTTCAGTCTGAGCTCTTCACAAGTAAGCCGCGAAAATAACATTCGACCTAGCTCCATCATCCCCGTCATCTATCCGCATTACGCAGCTCAAAACGCGTGCAATCTTATGCTCGTAATCAACCAAAAAAATTGGAAAGTCCTGGCCGAGAAATCCATTTTTATCGACAAAAATACGCCTCCCACACTCTCGTTCCGCACGTTGAAGAGAGGTTCGAAGAAATATGCGAAAGCTTGACGGTGAAGCCATATACTATCGCCGATATCGGACCACGAGTTGAGACAGGGTGAACGTGGAAGTTCGAAAGGATGAAGGCTTGTAAAGAGGCTCTCGAGAAAAGTCTGTTGTCGTCAGGTCGAAGGTACAAGTGAGGGAGGCATTATATATAGCTCACTTTCTAAGCGCGTTCCGATTACCATGTCGAAAGATATCGCTTTTAGCCTAACACTGCCTGTAAAACGGACGCTTCCCGAGTAAAAAAGAAAACTGTTTGAAATTCTCGGCACTTGCAAGCTCTCGCGGAGGGTCGCTTAACCTAGCAGCTCAAGGAACAGCGTGAGTACGAAGTGATGTAGGTGATGGGTTTTATTTGAATATCGTATGTCATTTTTTTCAAATAAGGTGCACTTGGAACACAGACCCAAACGAACTCACGCACACACACTGGGTGAAGTTTGTAAGCTTTGGACTTTAGATTAAGAATTTCGAAGACGAATTACTCCCACTAGACTGCTTAATCGGACTATGAAAGCATTGTTCTAAAAGTGTATATAAGACGACTGCGATCAATAGTGCAGTAGCTGCTTACGGTGGTCGCCCAGCTGTTCGGCAAGTTGTCGTCGAACAGTCAGCAAGCAGGCATCATCGCGACAATCAGCGAACAGCATCAGACAGGGCAACATCTGGGCCGGCACTTCATCGAGTCGCAACATCGAAATATTATCAAGAAGTTACGAATATTATAAAAGTTTTAAATAATGAACATTGTCGTTGACGACGAGTAACGACAACAGTGAGGCAGTAGTCTAGTCTAGAGGCCTCAATTTAGGGCGTTTTTCAGGCTTCATAAAGAGCAAACAAAAAATATCTTTTGTTATCTTAATATCTTAGCATTATATCTGAGTTATTTTAATTAAAAAATATCCCTTTTACAGTGTTTCAATTGATGTGAACTCACAAAAAAATGTTGTGTAACAAAATATAAACTGAAAAACTCATGGGCCTCTAAATTTGACCATGAATAAAAGTCGCGGCGATTGACGTGATTCTAAAACTCCCATTCACCTGAAAAGAAAATGAAACAAATTTTCTTCATCATAAAGAATGTCATTACAGTAACTACTAAAGATAACTTTGTTTTAAGTGCGACTGTCGGAAACGAGTTGATTTTTCGCCCTACTTTTTTGAAAGTAAATTTTTTTTTGTAAATATTGACACTAATAATAATTTCGCAATGCCCGAGGTAGGGGCGATAGAGAGATACTGAAGGTCTATACCAAATTTAAAGTCCATCGGTTGAAGAGAAATCAAGATTTCGTGTCAACCAGTTAAAAAAAAAATAGTTCCGTGAAAAACGCGTTCAAAGTTTTAAGTATATTTTCAAACAAGCGCAACTATCTAACAAGGAACATCACTCAAGTGTCCGCCACTGATTTTGTTGAAACTCATATATGTCATAAAGCATTGAAAAATATTAGACACGAATTTTTTTTATCTGCGGAAAAACGTTTTAGGGGGGGAAACGACCCCTCAAAGAAAGGCACGTCACTCCATAATTTTTTGTTTTGTTTTAATGATTATATAGTGCATTTTTCATCGCCTTACATGAGAAGAATTTCGGTTTTTGTTTCATTCAAATCGATGGGCTGCTTGTGGGTGAAACTGCAAAACTACCCCTCGACACATCTTTCGTTGAGGGATGGTTTCCCCCCTTGAAACCGTTTTTCTGCAGACAAAAAAATCGACGTGTCTAATATTGAATGATTTATCACATATATGAGTTTCAACTTAATCGAAGGCGGACGATTAAGTGATGTTCCTTGTAAGTGGTGTAATGGCATATTGTACTTGTGTTATGTTAATCCTCCATTACTGCCTCGTAAAGTGTGCCTTCCGTGACTTCGAAATTATGATTTTTTGAAGCTTGTTCTTCCATGAGAGCAGTTCTAGCTTCCTTAGAAGGTTCTGAAGTACGTAGCTTCGACCGATCGATCCTATTCTGGTCTTGTTGGCGTAAATATTGGGAATTATGAAATTTCCTTTTGAGGACATTTTCTTAAAAGTCCATACTTAAAAAAAAGCAAAAAAAAACTGATTTTTTCAAATTTTTAAACTTCTGTCAAATTTTTGAAAATTTCTAGACTTCTCTTTAAGGAAGGACATATTTTCTTTTAAGGACATATTCTTAAAAGTCCATACTTTAAAAATGTACAAAAAAACGCTATTTTTTCTTCTAATTTCTAGACTTCTGTCAAATTTTTTCAAATTTACTGCCTCCATTACTGCCTCGTAAAGTGTGCCTTCCGTGACTTCGAAATTATGATTTTTTGAAGCTTGTTCTTCCATGAGAGCAGTTCTAGCTTCCTTAGAAGGTTCTGAAGTACGTAGCTTCGACCGATCGATCCTATTCTGGTCTTGTTGGCGTAAATATTGGGAATTATGAAATTTCCTTTTGAGGACATTTTCTTAAAAGTCCATACTTAAAAAAAAGCAAAAAAAAACTGATTTTTTCAAATTTTTAAACTTCTGTCAAATTTTTGAAAATTTCTAGACTTCTCTTTAAGGAAGGACATATTTTCTTTTAAGGACATATTCTTAAAAGTCCATACTTTAAAAATGTACAAAAAAACGCTATTTTTTCTTCTAATTTCTAGACTTCTGTCAAATTTTTTCAAATTTTTATACTTCTGTAATTTTTCCAAATTTCTAGACTACTGTCAAATTTTTTCAAATTTCTAGACTTCCGTCATTTTTTTCCAAATTTCTAGACTACTGTCAAATTCTTTCAAATTTCTAGAATTCTGTCATTTTTTCCAAAATTCTAGACTTCTGTGAATTTTTTCAAATTTCCAGAGTACTGTCTTCAAAAATTAAGTGACCACTGCAAGCGGAACTCAAGAGGGAATTTCAATAGTGACTTCCATGTGGAAAAAACTTCGTGAGGGGAATAACATCACAAGGAAGCGATCTGCATCAGCCTCATTGCATGACTTTTTTTAACTGCAATTTTTTAGACGTACACATACTCTGTACCTATATATAAAGAAAAAAATCGCTTGATAGTTCGGGAATTGAGAAAGTTGATACTTTCCTAAATTTTTTAAATTGAACACGTTAAATGATTAAAAAGTCTGAACGTTTTCATCGTTTTTTACAAAATGTAATTTTAACACTTTCTCAGTGACCCTTACTCACTACTCTCCGCGTGCATAAAATGACATGCCGATATCTCGAAGTTTTAGAAAGTTCGATCGTTCACTCTATTTTTCGAAAAATGCAAAATTTGCTGAAACTTGAACCGGCAAATTGCTTATATTCACGCCAAGTTCAATTGCACTGTGCTTCGGTGGTACTCTTCGTATGTAGAGAGCATTCACTCCACTGCCCATTTTTTTTTTTAATTTAGAGGACGAGCTTTTAAAGACCCCACATGAATACCCGCAACCTCCTGGATATTGGCGAAAAATGTGGTATCTTTGACGTCCTGGAAAATTTTTAACGCATTTACATTGAAATCTTGACAAAAGGTGATCATAACACAAACTTTCTCGTTAAAAGGGAAACAGCGGCAGTTTATCATTTCAAAACTACTATATTGAAGTATTTTCTTCCAGCATATTATTTTTTTACACTATGGTTTCAAGATCATTGTTTATAAAAATAATACATTAGAACAGGCTAATGTCACTGCAATCTCCAAAAGTGAATACCTTTATTTCGAATAAAACATTCTAAAACATAGATTAGATTCTATTTCACAATCCATTTAAAATTCAAAATAGCCGTAGAATTTGATGTGAAAAATTGTCCAAAGTGTCTTCATCCACGACAAAAGGTTTCATTTCAACAGATCAGCAAGATTAATATATCGATTGAGGGGAGGTACCTGAGTAAATGGCGAGAAAAACAGGTAAACTTCGGGATTTTTTATCTCAAAAACTAATGTTTACATTGGATCCGGCTTTTTTTTTATTGGAAAATATGTACATCTAGGTATATTCAGAATTTTTTAAAAATAAATTCGTTGACTGGAAGCGATTCAAACGCGATTATTTTGAAACATAGTTTTCAAAGTCGGTGCCAGATGTATCTCGAAAACGGCTTGTCCGATTTTGTCCAAATTTGGATACAATATTCTTCGATAGTTTTTCTCGTTGGCCACGTAGGATTTTCGGAAATTTTCATTTTTGACGGAATTGCGACTGTTTTAATTTAACATTCGTTTTTCGTTCGCAATTTCCGACGATTTTGGATTGCATACACATTGCATAAAAAAGCAATGGTTCAATCAAATGAAAGACCCCTACGTGGCGAACGAGAAAAGCTATTGAAGAATATTGTATCCGAATTTGGACAAAATCGGACAAGTCGTTTTCGAGATACATCTGGCGCCAACTTTGAAAACTATGTTTCGAGATAATCGCGTTAGAATCGCTTCCAGTCAAGGAATTCATTTTAAAAAATTCCTAAACATACCTCAATGTACATGTTTTTCAATAAAAAAAATCCGGATCCAATCGAAACATTCGTTTTCAAGATAAAAATTCCCGAAGTTTACCTGTTTTTCTAGCCGTTCACTCAGGTACCTCCCCTCAAGATATACAAAATATCGGAAAGTTCGATATGGAATGTTGATACGTCCAGAACAAGTGGTCAGTTTTGCGCTCGAAAAATATTTAATTCGTAAATGAACTGAATCACCGGTGCTGTGTTAAGGGCGGGGTAAAGTTAATTCGGCGAAAAAAGGCATTTCTTTTAGAGTTTTTTTGGCGTAACGAATAGTGTTCGTTTATTGAAAAATTTACATATAATAAAGTAACATTTGAACAACATTCTCCTAAATTTACATTGCAAAATATTCAAAATTGAGCGAGTGAAAATTACACCCCGGAGGCGCCTCGAAAAAAAGTTGGTTTGCGGTGTGCACCATAACTCGCAACAGAATCATCTGAAACAAAAAAATCAAAATGCATTTGTTAAGGGAGATGTTTCTCGAGGTAATGACGGGAGGATTTTTTTTTTCGAGTTTTCGATTTTTCGTAGCACTTGGGAGCCAAAAACCCGATTTTCGCTAAAAAAAATCGGCTAATTTGTTGTTGAAAAATTAGTAATTATTTAAAAAAAAACAAAAAAGCTCTCGTCAATACCTGGTGAATTATGTGAAGAAGTACTGTGCAAAATTTCAAAGCGATTGGTCCAGTAGATTTTGAGTTATCGTGTACACGGACGTCAAATATGACAAGTCTCAGAAAAACGGTTTGAAAAACGCAGAAGAGTTTGGTCGCTTAGCGCTCATTGCACATAAGTTTGAGAACATTTCTCGATTGCATAAAAATCTGAGAAAATTCATGCATATTAAAGGTACTCAAAAGATTAATTTTGCATAATAATAATTCCAAAATGTTATTAACAAAATGATGAAAAAAAAAAATTAGTCAACAAATTTCCCCGCAACTCAATTTTTTTTCGTGATTCGTTCATTTTTCTTAATACGTATGAATTTTTTCAGATTTTTCAATTATCTTTGAATTTTTAGAAATTCAAAATAAAACTCGATAATTTTCTTATACTCACTCAAAGTCGTCGATGCCAGGTCCGTAGAGCAAAAGGCTTCCATCAAGATGATCGAGAGCATCTTTTTTCGAGGTACGAACACGAACGAAAACGGACTCAAACTGTTAGTGTGACTTGCTACTGCTCAGCACGGCATACAGCGGTCAACTGATTTACAGACTAATGTGTATACTAATATACACCATGCCTCGAATATACATAACTCGACCGGAACAGGCCCGTTTATCAAGAAATTTATTCGGGGTTGAAAAAATACAATAGCGAACCGCGCAGCTGCCGCCCAGGTATAAAACCCGGCATGGAGCAATAGACGCTCAAATACTCATAACTTCGTCAATTTTACTCCGATCGACTTGAAATTCTAACACAATATTCTTGATATATTATGCATTCATTTAAGAAATTAAAAAAAAATGAAAAATAAAATTTAAATACTTTACCCCGCCCTTAACACCAAGAAAGGTGCATTTGAAACGATTCATTATTAGTAGTAAATCAAAAGGATCCATTTCTGCTTGGACCCCAAATCATCGTTCTCTACGATTATCTTTATATCCAAATAAAATGTATAAATCATTGTATCGATTTTCGACGAAATACATGAAAATTTATTGATGTTTGGATTTCAACACCAGTGTTAATTCAAACACCGAACGATATCTACCTCGATTTTCAAACAAATTTTTCTTTCTGCGCTCAAAGCTCTCGCGGTGATCATAGGCATGATAATTTGCATTTCGTTATTGGAGTGCAGTATTCTGATGGCGCGTGCAGCCCTCCGGTGATAATTGCACCTCGCCAAGTTTGATTGAATTTGGCAGCGTCACACCCTACGAAACGAGAGAAGATCGGCCAATCGATGGATCAATTCGAGCTGATATATAACTGAAAAAGCACGAGTGAGAGGGAAAATGAGGGAGATAGGAAACGAGATGGCGAGGAGGCGGAGGGAGGGAAAGAGTAAAAGCTTGAGGGTGCATGTTGGTAATAGCCGTGAAATAGTGTGTAAATCCATTTTCGCATCGACCATCATAGAGAAACTGCTCCGGCGAGAGTTGTTCGTGGTTCTGATTGAATTCCGACTACTACACTGTGCGGCTGTTTTAGAGTAGCGTCAATCAATCGCAAGAATGCTAAAAAAATCGAGCGCCCTTCTCTTATTATCGTATGAACAAAGGATGAAATAAACAATTGATTCG
Organism: Ophion obscuratus; assembly: GCA_964007375.1. Taxonomy (NCBI): domain Eukaryota; kingdom Metazoa; phylum Arthropoda; class Insecta; order Hymenoptera; family Ichneumonidae; genus Ophion; species Ophion obscuratus. The sequence continues at coordinate 26,809,928 of OZ023318.1, read as the reverse complement.
ATGGTTTTAATTGAATATGTACTGCGATTGCACGAGAAGCCATGTACAGTCTGGAATAGCTATTATACGAACTCAAAAGAAAAAAAAAAACATTTACAATTATTCATGCGTTAACGTAATGGAATTCATAGGAATTTCAAAATCCAAGTGCGAGATTCAAAACAATTATGAATTTGATAGATTTGCTGATAATAGTTCGTGACTCGAAGGCAAATTATATTGGAAAAATAATAAAAATAATTCGGCAGCTGGAGAACAGTAATGTGAAGGCACACTAATTTGTCACGCGACAATGTCAGAGCATGATAATTTTCATGCAACAATTTCGTGGACATAATAGTGAAGGCCTAGCGATAGATCATGCGACAATTTTGGTTTTTCTCCATCAACGAGCTGTTTTTTTTCAATACAGATAATGACGAATCTGAATGCGGCAATTGATTGGTACAGGACGAAATTCCCATGGCTTTCTTTTCGGCGATGAGAGCAGTGTATTTTTGTCTCTCGCCAGATTTCTGGTTCGGTAGTGATAGTTGGTTGTAAGAGATATCGATCAGTCAGTCGGTAATAAAAAGTTGTTAAAAAGGCTGCTCGGGGTATTTGCGGGGTAGGCTGCAAGAGGGGAACGCATATGCTTAAACATGGCATATGCATAAAGCCTGTAACGGCTGCCAACCCCGAATGATCAAATTTTTGGTCACGTAAAATAAGGGAGACTTTGTTCTTGGAGTGCCATATTTCAGGTGTTTACATTTTATTTTTGTTAAGGGCGAACTTTTGTAAAGTTAATGCGGCGAAAAAAGGCATGTTTAAAAAATTTTTTTTGGCGTAACGAATAGTGTTCGTTTATTGAAAAATTTACATATAATGAAGTAACATTTTAACAACATTCTCCTAAATTTGCATTGCAAAATATTCAAAATTGAGCGAGTGAAAATTAAACCCCGGAGGCGCCTCGAAAAAAGTTGGTTTGCGGTGTGCACCATAACTCGCAACAGAATCATCTGAAACAAAAAAATCAAAATGCATTTGTTAAAGGAGATGTTTCTCGAGGTAATGACGGGAGGATTTTTTTTTTTGATTTTTCGATTTGTCGTAGCACTTGGGAGCCAAAAACCCGATTTTCGCTAAAAAATCGGCTAATTTGTTGTTGAAAAATTAGTAATTATAAAAAAAATAAAATAGCTCTAGACAATACCTGGTGAATTATGTGAAGAAGTACTGTGCAAAATTTCAAAGCGATTGGTCCAGTAGATTTTGAGTTATCGTGTACACGGACTTCAAATATGACAAGTCTCAGAAAAACGGTTTGAAAAACGCAGAAGAGTAGCTTGGTCGCTTAGCGCTCATTGCACATAAGTTTGAGAACACTTCTCGATTGCATAAAAATTTTAACACAATATTCTTGATATATTATGCATTCATTTAAAAATTAAAAAAAATTAAAAAAAAAAAATTTAAATACTTTACCCCGCCCTTAAAGGAAATGAGTAAAGCTTTGTGCGTTTAAAGTGCGGTTTTTTTTCTGTTGTTTAAAGTGTTGTTGAAAGTGCGGTTTTTTCTTGCTTTTATTCATGATATACAGAACGTTAAAAAAAATTTTTTTTGAAAAAAAAAAAAACCAAAATGGCGGCCGTTGCAGCTCCGCGAAAACAGGTCCTCAAATCGCGGGAGGTAAACGGCTGACATCACTGCCCCCTCTTTGTTGATCTGAAACACAAATTCAAAGCATATTATCAATCTGTGACCCTTTGGTCATGGAATGACGGATGGGTTTTTCGTTTAGTACAAATTTCGGAAAATAGCGGCAATTTAAAAACAATCGAATTTTCGCGTTTTTTTCGCATAAAAAGATAAATAATAAATGCAAAAATGAATCTATCGAAAAAACGATCCGTCATTCCGTGAAGACATATTTTCTGAGTATGCTCTCCAAATTTCAGGTCGATATGCAAATTACAGCGGTCAGGAGAATGTCAGCCATTTTAAAAAACGTGTTTTCGAAAAAAGTTTTGTAAGTAAGTTTCGTTTAAAGTTTTGTAATGTGTTTATAATTACCGCTAATCGGCAATGCCTGGTCCATAGAGGCATCCCTCTTCTTCTAGCTGCTCATGTTGAGCCGATAACATCTTTTTGAAAATTTCAAGGACAAACTCTCCCATAAATGAATTTCAGCTAATAAATGTGTGCAATGCATATAATTGACTGTTTAGAAATGTTATTAATATTTTTTGTTCATTTACATCGCGAATAAGTTATTAACCAAGTTGAAATGTGGCAAACGCGCAATTTAGTTCTCAGTAAATGATATCACTGAGCTCAGATACGAACGCCACATCGTGAGCGCGTAGCTGTCAAACATCCTTCGCGAATTCCGTTTTTTTGTTCGGCAAAAATGAAAATATGGATGAGAAAAATGCAAACCGAAAAACAGTACGATCGACGGTTGAAGCAAGTACAGCCTGGAAAGCGACGGAAAAAAGTAGTTGAGCCGGAAAAAGGAATGCGCAGTCGAGGGACGACGCGTAATTGATTTGAAGGTTATGTCGAAACACATGCACTGCAGCTTCTGTGAAGATTGGTTCAAAATATTGAAACACTCTTTACGAAACCGCGATTAGAAATGTATAGCAAGGAAGCAATCGTTTGTGCGTTTCAAATTTTGCCATCTATTCAAAATGGCCGACTTGACAGCAGCGTTGCCACGTGCTGTAGGGCGTTTTATCGTTTTACGCGAATCAGCTGAAATATCCTGTTTTATTTCACGTTTATTTCGATAACGAGACGGACAAAAGGCTGTACTCTTCGTTGAAACTATTCATCAAAATCTCAATAATTTTTTGGCCCATTTCCATTCAATTCTTGCTATTTTTATTATGTTGCGACAGTCGTATTAGAGTTCTCATGAAGCTTTTGCTATGTCGCCCGTGTATAAGAGCCTAATTTCAATAATTCATTGCTCAACAATGACGCAGACGAAGTACTTGAAATTTTACAAGGAGTCGTAACAGCTGTTTGCGAAAACCCTCAATAAATTTCAGCAAATTCTTACTATCTCGAGATAGCTTAGCAACCTCCTTAAAGCCTCGAGGTATGGGCGGTGGCATGCTACTTAAAGAGGTTAACACGTAACTCCGAAAGTATTTTTTTTTTCTTCTTTCCCGCCGTCTCCTCATCCACCCTCAATAGAGCCGTGAAAAACAGAAAGAACTTTGGCCTTTAATTCAATTTCACCAAATATTGATCTAGGTGGGGGACGAGAAAAGCCGGGAAAAATCAAGGCCTCAGATCGGAGACCCTTTTAATCGCATTATCACCAATTGCTTTCAGACTTTTGATATAGCGATAACTGTCGAACACAGAGGTACAAACATTTCGCTTGAAAATATTTTCCATTTGTACAGATTTGTTGAATATGACAACCTACTTTTACGTTCCGCATCCGTGCCCTTAGTATTCAAAAAGCAATCCGAACGACATGTAAATATCCAAATGTATCGATTTTTGTAAAATTGTTCATCTAAAAATCTGCATAAGAATTTTTATTTTTATTCACTCTTCCACATTCGTGCGCTCTTGCGGTCTTTCCCAAACACGTCTTTTTCACTCTTACACCACCCTTGTTATCTGGCGTTTTTGTTTTCAAGGGACACCCTAGAGCGCTGTCAACAGCCACTCTCTTCAATTGTACTAATGCATCGCTTTGCACGAGGGGATAGGCAAACTGAAGCCCTGTGTCGATACAGGTGGCTATGTTTGATTGAAATTTAGTTTCGTTGCCATGGGAAACTTTGTAAAATTGCCTCCCGCTCAGTATTCAGCGGGCGAACCAGTGCGCAGTCAAACCCATTCAAATATTGGCCCATACAGATGGAGCTTAACATTGAGGGGGGGGGGGGGGGGGGGGGGGGTCAAGCCGTTATACCGACCGCACGTCGACTGCTATCGGTGACGACAGAGAGTTCAAAAAAATTGAAACCCCAAAAATGCTGCACAGATTTTGAGGGAGGACACCAGTGTGATGGACCGAAAAAGGTAGTTACTTCCGACTTTTTTTGTATACTAGATGATTTATATGCGATTTGGAAAAAAGGTATGTTATTAAGCATACATTGAACTTATTCCATGTAAATTTTTACGTGAAAAAAAATGCACTACATTATTGAGGTATAATAAAGCCTCTGTGTAAAAAAAGGTGGCGTACACAAATTACGTAAAGCAAAATTTCCCAATATTTTACCCCCCTCCCCCTGCGTAACGGGACCGTAACGCTTGCCCCCCCCCCCCCATTCTGTTACGTAACGGGTGCTTTGTCGTCAATCATTGCGACTTTTTCATAGACGTAACTAATTATGAAAGTATCACGTTTACACTCATTCTATATAGTATATATTCATCTAGTTTTATATAAATTTTTATTTGAAAATCTTGAAAATTAACCGAGATATATGCCGTAATTTGACAACGACAAAAGAATTTCTATTCATTGTCCCATCGATATGTTTATGAAAGGTTACCTGTAAATTAAAAGTCAACAATTTATTGATATCTATACAAACGTAGCTATCGTTATGCGTACCCGTTTTTTTATTTTGGTTTATTCTACAAATTGCCGACAGTTTGAATATTTTTTCTATTTTCGAGGCCTTTTTTCTGTATTCAAGCAGTCTTGAAAAACAGTAATTATCAAATATTAAAAACGCGGATACGTTCAACCTCAGTCACGGCGATAAAAAAAAATGTTTTTTTTTTTAATTGAAAATAGGTTGATAAGTTTTGAAGTATTCGCTCGGACAAGGTCGAAAAAACTAGTTACGAGAGAAACGCGTTCAAAGTTTTCGTTCATTATTTCATGATATAAAGTTATGTTTTTTTTCTAGAATACTGATACTTACATTGACGTATCTAGTCGCGGGCGAGGTGACGGTTCTTCATTTTCATGATAGTTCACAAAATAATGAGAGCCTGTAATTTGTCTGTTGTAAATGATGCCACACCTGTAGAGACGGATGGCATAAACCGGTCGCGCTACCTGATGTCACTAAAGTGACTATAACTCCGTCAATTTTCGGACTTGTGAATAAAAATTGCCAACATATTTTTCGGTACATGTACTGTCAAGAATTATTAAAAAAAACAATTTTCTTCAAATTTTGCTTGGGGGATGTGGAAAAGCTACCGTGAAAGTTCTTGCACAATGATTTCCCCCCTTAACTGTCATTGCGTATAGAAACCTGTGAACTGTCCACGGTAAAATTGCACGAGCGGTTTAAATAAAAAATTTGAACATGCAGAAGTTTTACTATTTCTGGAAGTTTTAAAATCGTGACCTAACGCAAACCTTGAACCCCACCCCAGGTACGTCGACCGTAATGCCTGGCTGACCCCCCCCCCCCCCCCCCCCAATTGCGTTACGTAATTTGCGTACGGCCCCAAATGTGGTCCAGCGGCCGGATTAATAATTTGACAATGCTTGATCTGAAAAGTAGATTTAAAAAAGTTTTATAATCTATATAAATGCAGTTCTCGTACGAAGCCATTTTTCGATATAAAAAAACCACAAAATGGCGAGTGTTGAAAAAAAACGTATAAGTTTGGCGAAATTTTTACTTAAACTTGCTGGCTTAAAAAATACTAAATGAAAAAACTCGGCCAAGTGCGAGTCGGGCCTCGCTCGATTAGGATTTGATACATGTGACCACTTAACTTTTTTTTAACTAACTATTTATTTAGATAATGCTTTTTTTATGTCTTAGTTCTTAGGTAGTACTAAACTGAAACCGTATGGGGCGATGACAGCTAAAGAAAGCTTTGTATACTCCTGCTGTAAGCTAATAATGAAAATAAATACAATTATTGTTATTTAAATATTTACAAAACCACATGACTTATTTTGGGAGTCAGTACCAGCCAATTTCCAATATTGTCACATTTTTCGCAGAAAAAGAGGAGACGAAGAAAAATAAATTAAATATACGATCTACGGTCTCCTTTAAATTTTCAATCTCGTGCCTTTCGTGACGTCAATCTCTTCTTCTTGGCTGGCACTGACTCAAAAAATAAGTCATTTGGTATCGTAAATATTTAAATAACAATAATTTTATATATTTTCATTGTGAATTTATTGTATTATGTACACAATAAATTATTATATATACAACATTATGCATCGGCGTATTCGGTATTTGTTTAAATACAAAACATAGCACATAATATACAGAAATTCCAATTTCCTAACTAGTTCAGTTTTTGAGATAGACCCCGTAACAAAAATTGTCTAAAACTGACACGTGTCATGGCCCGCCATTTCTTTATTTTTGTAGATAAAAAAGAAAAAAATATATATTTGTACTCTACTCAATGAGCTTTAAAGAATGACACTCTAGCTTCCCGTAGACTTTGATTTGCATAAAAGTTCAAACATTTTTTCAGTTAGAACATGTATAGTTTCTGTGTGACGGTAATTAAAATAAAGAAAATACAAATTTGAGAAAATGGCACGCAGTTACAAAAAAAATCAACATTTCACGCAACATTTTTGTAAAATGTGGATTAAAAAAGTATTTTTTTTCCAATTTTTCAAAAACAATTTTCGTCAAGTAGAAGGTACCAATATTGTCAACATTTCTACCAAGTTTGAAGTCAATCGGCTGAATAATTTTTGAGTAATCCTGCACGCCAATTTCGATAATGCAGTTTTGAGAAAAACGCATTTGAAGTTCACGCCCGCTCCGAATCCGAGCGGTGAGGCACAGCGTTGACGAGCAGTAACGTTTGAAGTTTTTCAAATTTCGCTTTGAAACTTTTTTTTTCTATCGTTTAGAGAAAAAAAAGAAATCGATTTTTGTATCGTTGTAAATGTTTATCCCCCCTTAATGGAAATATGAATCTTTTTTTACTGTTTCATAGAAAAAAATTAATAATATTCTCTGTAGACTGGAGACAATATTTTATTCAAACAAAATTTCCTAAGAGATTTGACGACCGTCAAACACTGTGTGGACGATAACAATACTCACGTTGTTTTTCTTTCTTTTAAAGTGCCCTGAGTTTAGATTGTATCGATTTTGTTGGTATGTCAAGGGATCGATTTTATAGGAAGCTCTAACCCTCTCCCGGCGTTATAAAAAGCATCGTGCAGTAGTTACTTCTCGCATGGAGCATGGTGTGACGAATTGAGTCACGATAGCTCCCCTCGGTATGCCTGTTGTAATCTTTCCAGTGCAATTTTTCTCATTACCATGCATAAGTGATGGCCATTATAAGTGAAATATTTTGATACTTGTAGCTCGGTCTCGTGATAGGTATTCTATGCTAGGCATGGTAATTAAAACCCGTTCGAACAGGTCGGCTTTTAGCCATAAATTGAGAATATTTAATAACCGTGTTTCATCAATTCCTTCACTGTTAACCTTTTTTCTGGTGAAAAGTGGTCTTGAAAATTCCATAATTGGCATTTGATTTATTTGTGAACCGACGGATACACATTTTTCTTGGTTGAAATTGAGTTTAGTATAGTTTCTCATATGAAACCTGCTAAGTTTATTAAACAGCGTTATTAAGCCTGATAAAAATGTATTCATCTATGTCGGTTGGCATTTATTGTTGCCATTATTGTTGGGAAGTAGAAACAAAAAAGAGTACTGACTTTAGAGACGAGGAAACGCTCGTTTATATTTTTCACTCTTGCATTTAGCCAACTTGATTATTTCCGTACTTTAGTAACAAGATATCCATCGTGTCGTTGGCAAAAGTTAAGGGGGGAAATTTCTTGAGACGCTCGAAAATGATTTTTCGTGAATTTTTATTAAAGGGGATAAAATAATCACATCATTAAAAAATTTTGACTTTATCTTATTACAACTTTTAAGTGTTAATTTTTTTTCCTTTATTAAACAAAACAAAATGGCAGCGTTATAAGGTATTCCTTTTGGCGTCTTTTGAAAAACTGCTCATGTTATAGCTCAGAAAGTTATTCATCGATCTGGCTGAAATTTTGGGATGCTTCTCACTATAACATCATTGGAAGGACAAACCTATAAAAATAGAAAAAAGCATAAAATTATAAATCAAGAAGGCTTTGTAATCAAATTTTCAAATTTTCGACCATTTTCTCGACAATTTTTACCCCAAAAAAGTTATTTATTTACGCGATAACCTTAAAACTTAAGGTATATGCTTCCAATAATGTTATAGTGAGAAACCTCCCAATATTTCAGCCAGATCGATCGATAACTTTTTGAGCCATAACATGAGCAGTTTTTCAAAAGACGCCTAAGGAATACCTTAAAATACCGCCATTTTCTTTTGATTAAAAAATAATTTATTTTTAACACTTGAAAGTTGTAATAAAATAATGTCGAAATTTTAAAATTTTGCTATTATTTTATCACTTTAAAAAAAATTCGTGAAAAATGACTCATTTTTGGGCGTCTAAACGGATTTCCCCTCTTAAGTAATGACGAATACAATGCAGCAAGTATTTTTGGAAAACCTTTTAAAGCGCTATCCACAAGAGGCGAAATGAGAAAGGGTAGCGATTGTAATTGTTCAAAAGAACGATATCGCTACTCATAGGCCTTAAAAATCGTGACAAATTCATCGTGTAGCAGATTAAGTTTTGATCCTTTTTTGTCCATGGGCGATATATATTTTCGGATAAAGATAGGACTGGATTTACTCCACTGCTAATGGAAATTAAATAGTTACAAAAAAGATGAGTCCGGGATAGCAGAGAATTTAATCCGCGCGGCGTGCGACCCCAAATTTTTCGCTTGCAGTCACACGACCCCAGAGGATCGTCTCGTCTATTCTGCACAGTGATCTGTATGCAAAAAAGATGGACTGTGACCGATAAGCATTGACGAAGATGAGAAGAATTGTAATTGCGTCAGTGAATTTTTTTTATCGTTGTAACGGAGAGGCTCTCGTTTCTTGATGCAGTGTGAACATTTTAGTCGCTTGAGTATATGCTAATTAACAATGATCATGCGTATTGATTTACGTAACATTTACTCATTTGCATTTTAATATTGACATCGAACATTACGTCAGTGTTCCACCTTTGATTTTGTTGAAACTCATATATGTGATACAGGACTGAAAACTATTAGACACGGATTTGTTTATCGGTGGAAAGACGACTTCAAGACGCCTCTTGAAGGTGGTTTCCCCATACCACCCCTCATAGAAAGGCGTTACCCCTTAATTCAATGTTTTTATTTCCCTATTTTTTAATCCATTATCTATTGTCTATCTTATTTGTTATCTATTTTTATAAAAGTATCATTTTGTTCGATACTTCTATAGTGGATTTTTTTGTAGCTTTTCATTAAAAGAATTTTTTATTTTTTATTTTTTTAATTTTCTTTGGCGGATTTGAGCTACGAAAATCATGTAAACATTTTTCAGGATTCTTATTTAGCGATCTACAACAAATTTGCACCATATGATTTCGGATGATAATAAAAATTCAAAATTGAAAAGATCTTTCGTTGCATTCCAACCATGCAAATTTCAATCCCATCATTGTTTTACGTTGATTTTTTCCACGTAATACTAGTCGAAAATGAATTGAAAATTATCGCATGTTTAATCATTGATGCGGCGTGGAGTGTCGATGTGATTTTCATAAGCAATGGTGAAATAGTTTTTATATCGTATAGTAATAATAGTATTCATAACGTGTGATGATGGTTTAATTTATGACGTATGATAGGTCTAGTGACTACTACGATTATTATGAGGTGCTCTTTATCCAGCCACCTGACCGATAATATGCAATATAAGAGTGACATAAACGTAACGCTTCTGTTTAGTAGAAAAAACAGACACGAAAAGAAGACAGAAAATTCTTTTCACTGAATGTCGATTTTTTTTCCAGAATACCCAGAATACCCAGAATTGTGTTAAGACCGTCGGAATAGGTCAATCATCTTCCAATTAAAGAGAATCTCCACTTTAAAGAATAGAGAAAGCGTCAATCAATACGAGAAAATGACTGTATGGGCAAAGGCGAACTTGAATCTCTCTCTCTCTCTCTCTCTCTCTCTCTCTCTCTCTCTCTCTCTCTCTCTCTCTCTCCCTCCCTCCCTCCCTCCCTCTCTACCCCCCTCTGGATCGAGGGAGTGGGGTATGCACAGCACTTTGAATCGACAGTAAAATTAACATCCACGCGATTGTCTCTGTTTTTATAATCTATTTTTTTCACTGCGAAACAAAAGCTTCATTCTACGGAAATTATTTGTCTGAGAAAAATGAAGGTGCGTTATTTTTGACTGCACTATTCCCTTTCTACACGTCTTCTTGTTTTGCCCATTCTGAGTCTGTCACAAAATTGGCACGTGAATGTTGAGAACTATTCCGTTAATTTTCAGCAACTAATGATTAGAAAATAAGAAATCAAGGGTTTAGGGATCCGGGAACGCTTTTAATCAAGGTACCTTTATGTTAACGTTTTCCCCACTGCCGATATGATTCCGGCCGATTGAGTAGCTGAAACCGAAAAACGAAAAAACGTCGTTAAACTGAAAGGTATTTCCTAGACAATGACGTAGGATTTTCGAAAAATATCAAAATCTAACAAAATGGCGTAGTTATGAAAAAAAGTCTGTTTTCTTGCCTTTAAGGCAGTAGTCTGCTTTAGAAGCCGAAAAAAAAGCGTTTTTTTCAGCAATTTTTTTGACAGGGAAGGAAATGATTGCGGTAAACGAAATTTTGAGACGATAGTGTATTATATTCAAGCTTTAAAAAACAATTTTTATTATTAAAAAATATTGAAATTTTTCAAAGTTGTAACGATTTTTCTGGGGCGCCTGGAGTCTGCACTTGTAAATCGGTGCCGGTGATGGAGGTCGTGCGATGCATCTGAAACAGTCGAACCAAATTTTTTTTTAGTTTTTATAAGTTCCTTTTCTATATGAACTAAAAAAATACCGAAGAAATGATGAAATTCCAAATTTTTTTGAAGTTTGAAAAAAAAATTCACTTTAAGTTGCAAAACAAGTAATTTAAATAGTACTTTTGTCCAACTTTTTTAGATCAAATAGAAGATAATTTAATACTAAAGTTAGATCACTTTGATTTTTTTCGATCGGACATATATTGTTTTTGCTATCGCCGGCACCGTTTTCTAAAACTTGTGAAAATGAAAACTCGAGAAAACGGGCTTTAAAGTTTTCGGTCCAAAAAAATATAAGTTTTTGGATAATTACACTAATTAGATGTTAATCAGCTATCCCCGGCCTATACAATAATCCTTCCTAGAATAGATTTAAGACAAAAACGAAAAATCGATTTTTTGAAGCCTGTAAAGCAGACTACTGCCTTAAAATGGTCATTTTTTTCAATGTCAAATCGTCAATTTTCATCCAATCAAAAATATCGTACGTCATTGTAGAGTAAATATATTCAAGAATACTCACAAGGATCATACCTCAGGTGACACCCTTCGATTTCGTTGAAATTTGGATATGATATAAAGCACCGAAAAGTAAGCGATACGTATTTTTTTTACCGGCGGAAAAACGGTTTTAAGGGGTAATATAGCAATTTCACACAAAAGGAGTCCATCGATTTTAATGGAACAAAAACCGAAAATCCGAAGCCATGAAAAATCCACTATAATAACATTGCAAACAAAAATTAAGGGGTGAACGACCCCTATATTAAGGAGTGGTTTCGCCCCTTAAAACCGTTTTTCCGCCGATAAAAAAAATACGTATCGCTTACTTTTGATTTAAGGTGACACCCTTCGATTTTGTTGAAATTTGGATATGTTTATCCAAATTTCAACAAAATCGAAGGGATGTTCCTTGTCAGTTCAAATTTCAAGTCAATCGGATAATTGCTCTTTGAGTTACTATGTCAGCAAATTTGACAAATCTCATTTCGTGAAAAACGCGTTTAAATATTTAACTATCGATTTTTGCAAGATAAAATGATATTTACCATAAAAACTGCTAATCAGCTATACCTGGTCCATACAATGGACTGTCGAAAAAGGCAAAAAAAAAGATCTTTTGAAAGTGTCACACTGGTATAGCCCCTTAAGGAAGCGATTCCTTGTCCAACTCCTTGACACGACATATGCCACTGACAGGTTAGGTGATGTTGCCGACGCAAGAAAAAATAAACCAATGAAAAGCACCGTCTATTCTTTGGTAGCGTTGGTTTGGTTTGGTAGCTTTGATTCTTTGGCGTCTCTACTCTAATTAATTGGAAGAATTGAAACGCCTGCATGGTTCTTGTTCCGCAAGCATTTCACTTACATGGAGTGGATAAGATAAAATGTTCAAAGAAACGTACACCAGTGGCAAATTGAAGGGACTGTATAGTACATAAAAATAATTGTATTGGGATGCGAAAGGGTGAATAGAATCGTAAGGATACATGCGAGGAGCTCCAGGGAATTTTTCCCTCGGAAAAGTCTTTCCACGATGCCCATTGCCATTGAAAACGTCGACTTTCCGCTGCGCGATAGAGAGAGTGAGAGAGGAGAAAGAATCAACTTCACGTCTTGGACAGCCAAGGTCTTCGTTCAACTTCCGATTAGCCGTCGGCTCAGAAAATTTCGGGACATTTCGGCGACCAACTCTTTCGACGAAACTGATGCTTTTTCTCAAGTACTATTACCAGAAAGCGTGCAGGAATTTTTCGTTTAAATGTGCAGGTGATTTTATTTTCATTTTTGTGGCGGAAAGATATGAATGGGAATTGGAATGAACAAAACTTTAGGGAAAACTTTCGATCAAAATGACACAGGTTTGCGAGATCGATCTTGTGTTACATTCATAGCTATTTCGAAAGTTATACCTCGTTTTTGCTCTATTCTTACGGTATCAACGTTTTTTTTTCATGGCAAGAGAGAAAATCATAATTTACAAGGTTCGTATATCGTGGATTACTTATAATTTCTTCATACATAATTGAGATTTTAGCTGAGTCGTCAATGAATATACTTTTTAACCCTTCGAATTTGTATTCAACGCTATTTTCATGAAATAATCAAAATGGCGATTTTATTAGAAAATTTCGATTAGCCTGAGGTACTATGATTGTTGTCATCCTGTAGTAAATATTAATATTTCGACCAACAACTATATGACGTTTTTCTTCGAAAATCCTTTTAGATGATTTTCTCTTGTCTTCCTATTAGTATAGCCTTAGAAAAAATAAGAATATGGTATATCGCCTTTAATTTGGGATATGTATATAGTTCGATCAAGAATTTTACACACTTTGAGGCATCTCCAACATTTTCGACGGGAAAAATCGTACGGGAGAGCTGGAAGGATGAGAAGTGAAAGAGAGGCAGAAAATGAACGAAGTTTTGCGATGACCGACTTCATTCGTTGCGAAAAAAAAAGTTTTGCGAGGCTAAATCTTCGTCCCCTACTTCTCATCATCTTTTAACGGCGTTCGTCTTTTCTTGGCTCACTTTTATACTTTTATACGAGTTGTTGCAACCTTTTTCCGTTCTCTCTCTCTCTCTCTCTCTCTCTCTCTCTCTCTCTCTCTCTCTCTCTCTCTCTCTCTCACGCTTTGTCTCTTTTTTTTCTTCGAGCTTAAGTTTTTTTTCGCTTTTTCATTGTAGAGCTCCATATTTACTACGTAAACCATTTGATGGTGCAGCTGAGCCCCTCACCCAAGTCTAACCAATGCCGCGGATTTTTATATCTTTGCCTCGAACACGTTTTGCTCAGCACGTCCCTTCACGATGATTAATGTATACCAAGCAGCGGAGTGGAAACCTCTCGGGCTCTTTCTCGTCTTTACGCCTCGTGTTTTTTTCATCCTGATTCGTTCCTTTTACCTCTAATTTTCCTGCCGGCCTATCGTGTATTTTTCTCTCACGAATTGATCGATTCTCACGGGCTAAACTACTCGGCTCATTTGAGAAATCATTACTCTCGTTTAGTGAAATATACGTGATTTTCTTCCCGTTGAATAAAAAACGGTCCCAAATAAATAAACTTCTGCATATCAAACGAATTTTGTTAGAAGCTTGGTAACTGTTATCGATAGAACATTTTATGCTCATTGAAGATAACAAAAGTCCACCGATGCAGAAGCATCCTCTATATTCAGCGTAGGGAGCTACACACAAGGGAAGGTTGCGAGGTCGATCTCTCCGATTTCGATACAATTTGACATGCTTGTAGAATGGGTAAAAATAGGCGACACGTATTTTTTTATGTTTTTGGAACTTGATTTTTAAGGGTTAAAACGCACCCTCAAAAATTTGGGTGTTTTTCGTTTTTCATCGATAACGTTTTAACGGTACGAGATTCGACAAAATTGAAAATTGCAACAATGTTTATTTTTTTGTGAACTATAGATTAGAAATGAGAACGATAGCGTTATCGACGAAAAACGAAAATCACCCCTATATTTGAGGGTGCGTTTCATCCCTTAAAAGATGGGATCCGCGGGTATAAAAAAAATCGTGTCGCCTGACTTTACCCATTCTACAAACATGCCAAATTTCATCGAAAACGGAGAGATCGACCTCGCAACCTTTCCCTGTAAGTAGTGATAAGTTATAATGGATGATCTTGTAAAAACACCGATTTACAGCTTAAGGGGTCTTGTCACGTTAAACGCTAAAAAAGGCTATTTTCAAGAATTTTTTTGATAGGTTTATATTATAGATATTGATATAAAAGTTGTTACACTTTCGAAATACATTTGAAATTTTTTAAAAATATATTCATGTAATCCAAACAAACTTTAAACGCGATTTTCTCCAAACAACGTTTTTCGACGGCTTGTTGATAAAATCTTCGAAACTACTGAACCGATTCTTATGAAATTTTAACCACATATTCTTTACAACTATAGCTATAGCGCATATCAAGGTTTTTTAAATTTTGATATTTACTAATTTTCGGCCAAAAACGGTAAAAACAACACGTTTTTTAGTTTTTTTTTCGAAAAATGTCCGCCATTTTGTTATTTTTGCATATATCAAACATCGTATGATATACGCTATAGCTATTAACATACTAAATCTAAAATCGCTTAATTTTTTTTGTTTCTGCTACATCCTAGCAAATGTGCTTTCTCTCGGTTATTCCCGATATCCTTATTGCCGTCATAAGCTTATTACTATACATGTGTAAATCTAAGAATAAGACGCGTAACAGCGTAAAAAGGAATGCGCGTATGTTTCGCACGTATATTCAACCTACAGCGATATATGCACAAAAGCAGCACCGTCAGTCATCGACTTTTCCTATCCCATTGGCTGTCAACAAGAACACGATCTCAGGCGCATATTCCAAGAAGAGCTCGATCAACAAGATACAGCTCGATCAACATACTCCAAAAATCCTATACCGGCCCATCCGCATGGGTGACCCAGAGAAGCCTCACCCCTAGATTATTTTATCATAACAGCCTAGACGGCTACGGCAAATTTATATCTCTGTGTATGGCTTATGAGTGCTTCCGTTGAAGTCATATTTGCATCACATGATGATTCAGAATAATACATCCAAATGAAGCAAAGTTGTTCTCACGCGAATATGCCTGCAGTGAATTCATCAGACTAGCGAATTTGGCTCACGAATATCTAACAATAAGTGAGTGCATATGGGGCTCATATGGGTGTCACGGTGTGAAGAAATTGTAGTGCTCATACGGAGCTCATATTAGCGGCATGGCGTGACGTAACTATGCTGTGCTTATACGGAGCTCATATTAGCAGCATGGCGTGAGGTAACTATGCTGTGCTCATACGGAGCTCATATTAGCGGCATGGTGTGACGTAACTATACTGTTCTCATACGGAGATCATATTAGCGGCATGGCGTGACGTAACAATGCTGTGCTCATGTGGAGCTCATATGAGTGTCATAGCGTGAAAAATAAAACATCCAAAAATGTTAATGAAACAAATCCGGTAGGATTTTTATATCCATATGCTTTATTTATGTTCGTGCCTATATGATAAATGGATTAAAACGTATCCTGCCTAGTTAAATTTTGTACCTACCTACGGTTTGAGCCTACGTCTTCTAATTCGAGAGGTGAGTGCGCTACCTACCCGGATAGAAAGTCGTGGTCATCACGCCGTGCATACAATTGATGAAGAAAATTTTACAGCATATTGACTACATGTCATGATGCAAAGCCGTGAACTCATTTAGTACAGTGAATGTACAAAGCATTTTGATCTCAATATGTCGTTTACAAATGCATCGTACGTTTGGAGCACGTAGAACTCATATCGCTGAGCTCAAGTGACCACAATTAATGCCTGCAAATTTTGGGTTATATGGAAGTCATCCAATGACTTGTGTTGGTGTTGTGTTGGATGAATTCACTGGGGTAGCACTGGTAGTAGATATGCCATGCAAGCAATATGACGGCGATATGCATGTTTGTCAGCGATACATTCGATGACGGCGATATGCATGTTTCTAAGTGATACATTCGTTGAGCGCAATATGACGGCGATATATTGTATATATTTTGTCAGTGATACATCCTACGAGCACAATATGATGGCGATATACATGTTTCTCAGTAATACATTCCATGACGGCAATATGCATGTTTTCAGTGATACATTCGATGAGCGCAATATGACGGCGATGCGCATATTCCTCAGTGATAATCCCATGGGCGCAATATAACGGCGATGTGCGTGTTTCTCAGTTATACATCCGATGACGGCGATATGCATATTTTTAAGTGATACATCCGATGACGGCGATATGCATGTTTCTAAGTGATACATTCGATGGGCGCAATATGACGGCGATATGTATATTTGTCAGTGATACGTCCCATGAGCGCAATATGAAGGCGATATGCATACAAATCTAGAATGATAGAAATAGGCAGACACAAAGAAAGTTTGCACAAGTGTTAGAATGGCTAGGTAGGTAGCACGCTCACCTCTCGAATTATAAGACGTGGTTCAAACCGTAGGTAGATACAAAATTTAACTAGGCAGAATACGTTTTGGTTGAAAACTGCACTCTCCGTTGGAGACTGCAGTTTTGGTCATCCCCAGATAGACAGCCATGATCATCACGCCGTGCACACAATTGATGAAGCAAATTTTACAGCATATTGACTACATGTCATGATGCAAAGCCGTGAACTCATTTAGTACAGTGAATGTACAAAGCATTTTGATCTCAATATGTCGTTTACAAATGCATCGTACGTTTGGGGCACGTTGAACTCATATCGCTGTGCTCAAGTGTCCACAATTAATATCTGCAAATTTTACGTCATATGGAAGTCATCCAATGAATTGTGTTGATGAATTTACTGGGTTAGCACTGGTAGTAGACATGCCATGCCAGCAATATGACGGCGATATGAATGTTTGTCAGCGATACATCCTATGACGGCGATATGCATGTTTCTAAGTGACACATTCGTTGAGCGCAATATGACGGCGATATGCATGTTTTCAGTGATACATTTGATGAGCGCAATATGACGGCGATATACACATTTCTCAGTGATACATCCCATGAGCGCAATATGACGGCGATATGCGTGTTTCTCAGTGATACATCCGATGACGGCGATATGCATACAAATCCAGAATGATACAAATAGGCAGACGCAAAGAAAGTTTGCACAAGTGTTAGAATGGCTAGGTTGGTAGCGCGCTCAGCTCTCGAATTAGAAGATGTCGGTTTAAACCGTAAGTAGGTACGAAATTTACCTAGGCAGGATACGTTTTAATCTATTTATCATATAGGCAGGAACATAAATAAAGCATATGGAT
Source organism: Ophion obscuratus (assembly GCA_964007375.1). Taxonomy (NCBI): domain Eukaryota; kingdom Metazoa; phylum Arthropoda; class Insecta; order Hymenoptera; family Ichneumonidae; genus Ophion; species Ophion obscuratus. The sequence continues at coordinate 26,792,173 of OZ023318.1, read as the reverse complement.
ATAAACATCCTACCAGATTTTTTTAATCAACATTTTTGGATTTTTTAATTTTTCACGCTATGACACCCATATGAGCTCTATATGAGCACAGTATAGATACATCACACCATGCCGCTAATATGAGCTCCGTATGAGCACTACAATTTCTTCACGCCGTGACACCCATATGATCCCCATATGCACTCATTTATTGTTAGATATTCGTGAGCCGAATTTGCTAGTCTGATGAATCCACTACATGCATATTCGCGTGAGAACAACTTTGCTTCATTTCAATGTATTATTGTGAATCATTATGCGATGCAAATATGACTTCAACGGGAGCACTCATAAGGGATACACAGCTTTGAGACTTTCTATGCCGCAGGCACGATGTACATATGATGCCAATACGAGGTACATCCGTCTATCTCGGTCCCTAAGATTCCTCCTCCTACCATTGAACTCCTCCTTATTTTCATATCAAGAAATATTTCCTTCCTGAATTCAGTCTCCCGTCAACCACCATCAAATCAAGTTCTTCTATCGAGCCTCAATCCCAGTCTCCCGTCAACTACCATCGAATCAACTTCTTCTATCGAGTCACAATTCCAATCTCCCGTTAACTACCATCGAATCAAATTCTTCTATCGAGTCTCAATCTCAGTCTCCCGACAATCTTCATCAAATGCCGAACTCAGTCTTCCGTCAACCAACATCGAATCAACTTCTTCTATCAAATCTTAATCCAGAATCCTAACGAATATCTCCAATTAACCTGCATACGAATAGTCTTCATTTTTTGAGTCACAAAAATTTTGTTTTACGCTTGCATAATTTCTATCACCGGTCCGTGAATATCAGTGGCAATTCATCGACCTCGCGCGCTGTTCATATTTCTATCCACGCGTAGTGCCCGTTCTAGCAAACAGATCGATTATACACACGACCAGCGTAAAATCCTGTGAGCGCCTTACCAGCGATTGTACCAGCCAGCGCACCAGGCCAAGGGCGAAGGCCCTTGGAAGGCGAGCGAAAACAAACATCTACGCGAGCGAGCGAGCGAGCGAGTGAGCGTCAAACACAACCAATGTAAGCTAACTTTACAGTTTCTTTTTGTATCATTCATCGTAGGCCTGATCCCGTGAAAAACGACGCAACCGACCCAACCTCGAGCCAGCGTCAGGCCAATCATTGTCTACCATTGGCCGATGAACGGCAGCACTACCGGTTTAGTGTTGCGCCACGGTAGGAGTGATCTCTTCGGCCCAACGCTGGGATGTACGGTTGGCCAATAGTAGGCTTACCGGAAATCCTAACAGTTGACCGGGTATTGGCCCAACGTTGGGCGAAAAACGACGCAACCGACCCAACCTCGAGCCAGCGTCACGCCAATCATATTCTACTATTGGCCGATGAACGGCAGCACTACCGGTTTAGTGTTGCGCCACGGTAGGAGTGATCTCTTCGGCCCAACGCTGGGATGTACGGTTGGCCAATGGTAGGCTTATCGGAAATCTTAACAGTTGGCCGGGTATTGGCCCAACATTGGGCTAAAGAGATCACGATCATTGGCTGACGGTTGGCGTGATCACCGGCCCATAGTAGGGCTAAGGTCGGTTTCATATTGTTGGCGCAATATTCGGGCTAGCGTTGGCCCAGTGTCAAAATAACCTCAATTTTTCTTTCAGAGACAATGCATCGGTCCTTATTCCCGCACATGGATTAGATTCAGAAGTTTATGTGCTCGATGATTGCTCATCGGGAGAGTTATTAGATTCACTAAACTCGTTATGCACAATCACTTCGTGGAATGTTTCCAAATTTGTTTCACTATTTATTACTTATCCTTTTGTTTCGTTGCCTCTGATCCTAACCTGCTGTAAAGAGTCTTCTAATTTTTGTCGTCGTTTTAACACTCGGCGTTTCTTAATACTGTCATAATACCTCGGCATTTTTTTAATACACCACAAAACTAGTATAAATAAATTTTATTTTTAATAAACTGAATTTCAGATAAGAGTAATGAGTTTTTATTATCACAGGACGTAGAAAATTGCGTGCAGCGATAATCAAAAAAAAATATAATAACCCAACGAACACCCAACCTTGGGCCAAATATCGATTACCAACTGTCAGCCAACTATCGGGTCCCAGTGTTGGCCCCGAACATGGGCCAATCGGTTGATCATGGGTTTGCCAGTCTACAATTGAAGCTCGGCACACCATCGAAGAGCCAACGCTGGGCCAGTACTAATTAATGACCATCGGCCAATCGTCGGGGCGAGCGCAGGCCCTGAGTCTGAGCCAATCGTTTGACCGTGGTTTTGCCAATGCTTTTTTACGTATATACGTATATACGTTTATACGTAAAAAAATTCTTGTATAGTCCATACACACACACACACACGCAAACACACACACACACACACACACACACACACACACACACACACACACACACATATTACGTATATACGTATACACGTAAAAAAGCATTCTTGTATATATGTATGGAATATACCGTTCAAAGCCAGTGTTGGGCCAGGATTGGCAATTCGTCAGTTTGCCATGCTAAAAATAAGCGTTGGCAAAACCACGGTCAAACGATTGGTTCAGACTCAGGGCCTGCGCACGCCCCGACAATTGGCCGACGGTCATTAATTAGTGCTGGCCCAGCGTTGGCTCTTCGATGGTGTGCCGGGCTTCAATTCGAGACTGGCAAACCCACGATCAACCGATTGGCCCATGTCGGGGCCAACACTGGGATCCGATAGTTGGCTGACCGTTGGTAATCGATATTTGGCCCAAGGCTGGGTGTTCGTTGGTTTGCCATGCTTCAAATGAGCACTGGCAGAATCATGGCCAAACCATTGGCCCGTATAAAGGACCAACACTGGGTATTGGTGGTTGGTGCTGAATATCGTACCAAGCGTCGGCCGCATGTTAAGCGCCGGCAAATTTTTCACGGGATCACTTTAAACCGTCTAGTAATCTTATAATAAATAACATGGTGTCATTCGTACACCAATTCTGTTGAATTATTCCTCAATACCAAAACTTCGCGTCAATTTCTTGATTCTATTCTTTCCCACGCACTACCCCATTTTTACCCTCATCCCGTGCTATTGCGCTAGGCGTAGGCAACAAAGGGGGAAACGAAAACATTATGCTCTCATCCCTTCCGGATGCGACACTTCGGATGATCGATCTCCGAGATTTCATCAACAGCGCAGACCTACAATTTTTTAAGGACATTTTTTTAACAATCATTTTCGTCTATAAATAGCGACTTAAATAAATATTTTTTTAAAATATATTTCGAAAGTGTATTTATTAAGTGTAACAACTTTTATATCAATATCTATAATATACACCTATCAATAAAATTCATGAAAATAGCCTGTTTTAGCGTCGAAAGTGAGAAGACCTCGTAATGAATTTTCATCGGATTCTGTTGTACCCTTGCTGCAGAGAATGGTATAGTTGATTTTTTGAAAAACCAAGGCCACCCTCATATATCTAAGGCAGCACAACCGGACGTGTACCTTCAGGCTTCGCTCTCGAAGCAGTAAAAGTTTTATCAGGAACATTTTCTCCAACAGCGCGTAGTTCGAGAAATATCTGTGTGGAAACATTGAAATGGGACACCTTGTTCACATAAAACGGATCTCGTTTCTTAGTAGAGCAGCGAAAAATCTCGAAACCATTCCCAAACAGAACTTTAGGGTTTCAACGCCCAGATATGATGGTCCTATGTCGTATTTGCTGGAGTCATCAAAGTCACACGAAGCTCACCTTTCATTTTATGAATGTAACCCCATATTTTTTACCATGCATATTTGTGGTCGGACTTAACGAGCCACATCTACCTAAGTCGATCAAAAAAATTATTTTCCAAAAATATTTTTACTCGATAGTATTTTTTTTTTATTTCGAGTTTTACTTGCACAGCCTTTTCGGCTTTTTACAAGGCTCCACTTATAATGTCCACCGCTCTACACTTGTTCTTTCTCTCCATCATCCCCCCTCCCCATTGCGGCCGCAGCCGACTTCCCCCTCTGTATTATATTCATCATGACATTTCTGTCATGGGTATAGGGAAAATGCGGAAAACCTATACCAATACAGCCCGGTCACGAGTTCGCTTCCCAGCCTCGGAGCTAGTCGCGTTTCGTCGAGAAATAGCTCACAGGCTACAGTCATACCCATCCGACACGCACACGTATCGGTCCGTGTGCGCGACATCTGTGCACAACTAGAGCTACGTCACGCCTGTGTTTTTATTTCTCGACGAAACTACGAGACGGTGATTCGAACCCGCGACCTCCCGATGTGTTGATTTCAGAGGCAAGCACTCTAACCACTAGACCAACACATCGGTTTTTTACTCGATAGTATCACCTTTTAGTTTTTCTGAACATTTCATTAAAATATTTATAAAATTGAATGAGCTTGTAACAGTTTCCAACAGTCGACCGGGCGAGCGGTAGCAGCACTATGCATCAAACTTTAAACGCGTTGTTCTCAAAATACTGTTTTCAAAATCGGTGAACATGATGATGAGTCTCAATTCGTCGCGACGTTTAGAAGAAAAAATATATTTAAAAAATCGACTACTGTCAATGACTCGTATGTATTGTTAACTGGAATAACCCGTTCGTGTTTTAGATTTCAGATGGACCGTTTAAGCTGGAGAGTGTCCATCGCCAAACGTCGCGAAAAAAATGTCATCATCTGCCGGCAGTCATGTTTTTCTGTATTTTCGGGTGATTTTTCTCAAAAACTAATGTTTTGATTGGATCCGGTTTCTTTTTCTTGGAAAATATGTACGTTGAGGCACATTGAGGATTTTTTTAAAATAAATTCGCTGACTGGAAGCGATTCAAACGCAATTATCTCGAAACATAGTTTTCAAAGTCAGTATAGTATCTCGAAAACGGCTTGTTCGATTTGTCCAAATTTGGATACAATATTCTCCGATAGTTTTTCTCGTTCGCCATCTAAGGGTTTTTCATTTCATTGTACCATTGCATTTTGATGCAATGTGTATGCAATCCAAAATCGTCAAAATCGCAATTCCGTCAAAAATGAAAATATCAAAAAAATCCTACGTGGCAAACGAGAAAAACTATCGAAGAATATTGTATCCAAATTTGGACAAATTCAGACAAGCCGTTTTCAAGATACATCTGGCACCGACTTTGAAAACTATGTTTCAAGATAATCGCGTTTGAATCGCTTCCGTTCGACGAATTTATTTTAAAAAATGCCTAACCATACCTCAATGTACATATTTTCCAATTTAAAAAACCCGGATCCAATCGAAACATTAGTTTTTGAGATAAAAATTCCTGAAGCGTTTCTCGCCGTTTACTCAGGTACCTCCCCTTAAAGCAAATGTAATGGCCTGGCTCAACATGTTCAAGCTTGAAAATTGCCGAGCTTATAGAACTATTAAGCTGACAACTTCTGCGATTCACCGCCTGCCGTAACATTGCCCAAGGTCCAACTTTAGGAAGCCGCATTAAAAAAAATTACGCAGAGGGACAACAACACGAATGACTGCGTAATATGCATGCACCGATATGTTACTCCCCCTTTCGCCCTTTCGCAATCGTAAGGCCATCTTCATGGTAACACTAACTATTCTGATCCGCACGATGCAGACGACGCTCAACCCCGTTGTTTCATGATGCGTATGCGGATAGCATAACATTCAAGTGTGTAACATCCTAGCGTGAAGTAGGAGTAGGTACCATCATTCGACATAGTGAAAGCACGCGGGATACAAAGTCACTTCGACGATGACGTTCGATGTTGGCTGGATAGTTAGCGCGGAAAATAATAGGTCATCGACAGCTATATTAAATGAAGTCATTGATAACAGCATGGCGAAATTTTTGTTGAGAGACGTCTGTCACAGCATGTTGTGGTTAGCTTCAACTTAGACGAGTGTATCTCATTCAATTACACGTGACAGGTGTGTGCATCAAAGAGGGAAGCGAAAAAGCGAAATAATCATGGGATCATGTGTGTGTGTGTGTGTGTGTGTGTGTGTGTGTGTGTGTTTTTTTTTTTTTAAAGAGGTTTAGCGGGAAAATGCCTGCGCACCGTAGCAAATAATTGCCGTGTGTCGGGCTTGCACCGACTAAAAACCCCCGTTCCTCTGTGGCCTTACAAATTCTCCCGCGGGACGACCGCTAGGTATTACATCGCGGGAGAGGCCTTAGCCGTAGCTCTTCCTACAGTGGTCAGACGACCTTACATCCCCCGTTCCACTCGAGATGGTATGAGTGGTTTAGGGGTTCGTGTCGCTGATTTCATCTATGACTGCCTGGTCTTCCGGCGTCGTCTTCTTCCTCGCGCGTTCTGCACGTCGCAACTCCTTCATTACTGCGACAGCATAAGCCGATACAGCTGTCCATGCGTCTGCTGACTTCAGCATCAACTCAACCAGGTTATCCGGGGTGATGCGTGTCTCCAGCTGATCCTCGACTATCGCGCGAGAGGCACTAAACCGTGGGCATTGGAACAATGCATGTTCAGCGTTCTCCTCGACTGCTACACATGCTGGGCAGTCCGGGGAATCTTCATAATTAAACTTATAGAGATAAGCCCGGAAGCAGCCGTGTCCTGAGATCACTTGAGTGAGATAATAGTTGAGCTCCCCATGTAGACGGGTCACCCATATCTCCACCTTCGGAATTAGTCGATGTGTCCACCTTCCCTTGGTAGAGGCATCCCACATCGTCTGCCACTGGTTCAAACTGGTTGCTCTCGCTTCTGTCCTTGCACAACTGGGATTTCTAGCTCCCTTCTGCTGGTACATCGCTCTACGCTCCTCAGCGAGCACCTCAATGGGGAGCATTCCCGCGATAACGTTGATAGCGTCCTCGGAGACAGTGCGAAATGCACAGGCTACCCTCAAGGCACTGACGCGATACGTTGCTGCAGCCTTCCTGCGGTACTCCTGGATTTTCAGTGCGTCAGCCCATATGGGTATGCCATAGGTGAGCACTGAGGTCGTCACTGATGACAGCAGTTTCCTCCTCTTCTGTCTGGGGCCACCAACATTAGGCATGAGTCGCGCCAGTGTGGTAGCCACCCGAGCGGCCTTTCTGCTGATCTGCTCGGTTTGCTCTTTGAAGTTCAGCCTCGCGTCGAGAATCACACCCAGGTACCGAATGAACGGTTGGGATGTGATTTCGGTGTTTCCAACCCTGAGCGTTACCGTTTCCATCACCTTCCTGCTGGATACGAGGAGTACTTCTGTTTTGTGGGCTGCAAGCTGCAGTCCAACAGAAGACATCCATTCCTTTATCTTGGCGAAAGCTTCGCCGAAGAGTGCGGTGATTTGCTCCAGGAATTTGGCGATGACAATCAGCGCCGCGTCATCTGCAAACGCTACGACGGACACTCCTTTCGGCAATTGCAATAGCAGCAGATCATTGTACATGATGATCCACAGAAGCGGTCCAAGTACAGAGCCCTGAGGAACTCCTCCAGTCACCCTATACGTCTTCGGTCCATCCTCTGTGTCGTACATGAGCCACCTATTACATAGGTAACTCGCCACTATTCTCCGGAGGTACCATGCTACACCTAATGTTTTTAGGGCATCCATGATACACTTCCATATCGCCGAGTTGAAAGCGTTTTTGACGTCGAGAGCGACAACTGCGCAGTACTTCTTGGACCCTCTTGTCCATCGTTTACCCGCAGTCGACTCCTGCGCCTGCTTCACCACTGTGTTAATGGCATCCAGCGTAGAGCGCTCCTTTCTGAAGCCAAACTGGCCCTCCGCCAGTAGAGGGTCCACGAACTTCTCAATCCTGTTATGGATGATGCGCTCGAAGATCTTTCCGGCGGTATCCAGCATACAGAGCGGACGATAGGATGAAGGTTCGTCCGGCGGCTTCTTCCCTTTCGGGAGGAGCACTAGCTTCTGCCACTTCCACTTGTCCGGGAAGATTCCTTCCTTGAGACACCCATTGTACATGCCCAGGAATATTGCCGGTGCCAACTTGATCGCTGCCTTGAGTGCGATGTTGGGTATCCCATCCATACCGGGGGCTTTATTGTTGCCCACCCTGGCAATCGCCGTAAGAAGCTCTTCTTCAGTAATGGCTGGGATGTCCTCATCGACGTCCTCCGCGAGCTGGTAGTCCTCCTCGGGTTGCTCAGGGAACAGATGTGTAACAATCTTTTCCAGCAGAGCTGCGTCTACAGGCGATGGCATCGGCTGGCTTTTCAGCCGAGTCATTACTACTTTGTATGGCCTGCCCCAGGGAGCATCTTCCACCTCGCTGAGCAGTTCGCCCCAGCTTTCAGCTTTACTCTGCTTGATAGCTTTTTTAAGCTTCAAGCGCGCCTTCCTGTGCTGTTCTTCCAAATCGGGGAACGAGCGTTTGCCTCGAGCTCGTTGCGCTCGGCGGCGAGTTCGATGACACTCCCTTCGGAGGCCAGCAATTCGTTCGCTCCACCAGTGTACCGCTGGTCGGAAGTCGACATCACGTTTCCGTGGCATTGTGGCATCGCATGCTTCGGTGACCCTCTGCATGACCACCTCGACCTTCTCGGTTGCACTTTCTGCTGCGAGGGGGCTGGTGTCAAAAGTTTCACGAAACAAGTCCGCGTCAAACATTTTCGCTTTCCAGCCCTTCCCGTTTGTCTTCGGTGCCTTCGCTATTCTGCTGAAGTCTCCGCGAATCTCCCAGAGAATCGCTTGATGATCACTGTGAGTGTAGATATCACTGACTACCCAGTGGCACTGGTTGCCTCTGGCCAGGCTACTACTCACAAAAGTGAGGTCCACTATAGACGAGGCTTCACCTTTAACAAAAGTGGGCTTTGTACCTGCATTAAGTAGTACTACATCCAATAAGGACATAGCCTCAAGCAGGACTTGACCCTTCCTGTTCGTCACTTTACTACCCCATTCCACAGCCCACGCGTTGTAATCTCCGGCTATGGCTACCGGGAATCGTTGTTTAGCGTCTGCGACTAAGTTGTCGAGAAAATTCTCAAACTCATCAGTCGTCAGGCTAGGCGGTGCGTAACAACTGTAGAAATGAACTCCTTTGGCTTTTATTCTCACAAAACCAGTTTCCATCCGACTAGCAAGATCCTGAAATGGAAGCTTTCCGCAAGACCAAATTGCGGCCTTCCCACTTGCGTCAGATTCCCAGGGTTGCGTGTCTAGATGTCTATATGGTTCCGAGAGTATCGCCAAGTCAGGCTTCAGCTCGCGCACAGTCTGCATGAGCAGGTCCTGTGCGGCTTCACAATGGTTGAGGTTGAGCTGGAGTACTCTCATTTGCAGCGTTTTTGGAGTGCCTGGAGAGCCTGGAGAGCCCGCGTATACGCTGGACATCGGCTGCTACCTGCGATGTGGGCTGTGGGTGCCCCATCTCCCGCTTCTGCACATATGACACACTTTGCGCTTGCTGTGCATTCGGCAACTTTGTGGCCAGTGATACCGCACTTGATGCAGTCTTTAGCCCGGTCGACGCTGCTCTTGCAGTTCCGTGATAAGTGTCCAAATTTCCAGCACTTGAAACACTTGAGTGGCCTCACCACCTCTCGGATTCTGCAATTACACCAGCCGACTCGGATGATTCCTGTATCCAGAAGTTTCCGGGCAGCGGGCACCATGATTCGTAATACCGCGGTCTGAGTCCTGCCATATGCTTTACGCAGAGACTTAAGAGAGTGTTCCGTGGCTGGATAGTCCGGTCCCAAGACTCTCTGCAGGGCCGCCAATATCTCCTCCTTCGTCGCATCCTCTTCCAGGTCCTTGATCTCCAGATCCACTTCCTGGACTTTACTCTGCACCGTTGCTGATTCGCCAAGAACACCTTCGAATTGGTTTCGCAATTCCGGTGCTTTGGCTGAGCTCTCCTTATTCAGAACGAACAGCAGATCTCCCGCGTTCGTTCTGCGTACCTTTTGGACGCATTCACCTGTGTGTGTGTGTGTGTGTGTGTGTGTGTGTGTGTGTGTGCGTGCGTGCGTGCGTGCGAGCGTGCGTGCGTGCGTGCGTGCGTGCGTGCGTGCGTGCGTGCGTGCGTGCGTGCGTGCGTGCGTGCGTGCGTGCGTGCGTGCGTGCGTGCGTGCGTGCGTGCGTGCGTGCGTGCGTGCGTGTGTGTGTGTGTGTGTGTGTGTGTGTGTGTGTGCAGAGAGAGAGAGAGAGAGACAGACAGAGAAGGGAGAGGGTCTCGTCGAGTTATCCTGACTCCTAGTTGTCTCGTGGTTCATCTCCGAGCTGTCCAAGGCAGAGAGAACAGTAGGAGATGTACGAGAGACAGAGAAATGAGGAAACAAGCGAGAGGCAGTGAGGCAGAGAGAGGTTTACACCCGTCACTCAATTTCTCGAGGGATAAACTCTCAGCAGCAGAGACCACGTGTGGTGATGGCTTGAGTACGAATCCATCTCCCTTATACTCTCAATCCAGATGAGAATTCAATTAATCTCTAAGCTGGACCGGAGTGAATAAGAAGCTGCGAAGAGGGCATCGCGGGTGAAGAGGAGGAGGAGATGGAGAGATCACGGAGTTCAAATGGATGTCGCTGGATAGTCGGGTGTTCAATGCGTCTGTTGCTTTTTTCCAAGGGGTCACGTGGGTTTCGAAGCCAAAAAACATATTTTCTCTATATGAAAAAATATAATATATACATTATTTTATTCAGGATGTTAGGGACATAAAAGAGCAACATTTTGCAACATTATGCAAAATAGTTCAATTTATAGTACAATTTACACTACGCCTTGTAAAAGTAGTTGTAATAAAAAAAAAAAAAAAAAAAAAACGTTCGTTCAATCGCTAGTCAATGCTATTTTGAAGAAGTGTACAAAATTTCAATAAAATCGGTGTGAAATTCCGTCCAACGACTTTAAAAATAGTATTTTGAGAAAAACGCGATTAAACTTTCAAGTAAAAATAAAACGAAGAATTTTTTTTATCTTACATAGAATTGGCGATTCCAGTTCCAGAAAGCAAAGATCCTGCTGTATCTGCGATGTCCAGGGCATCCTTTTGCTCCTGCCTTAAATTTTCAAAATTTTCTAACCCACGTAACCCCTTAAAGTTAATTTACCGGGTTACGTCTAGTTGTAGCAGTTGAAAACAGCTTATATTTGGGATTTTTTTAAATTAGTTTATCCTATCATTAACCGAAGGAATTTCCGGAATATGAAATTGAAAAAAATGGCGCGTGTTCAAAATGGATCTTAATTTTTGCAACAAAATGAGCATTTTCCGTTTATCAAAGCTAAAGTTCACATCGGCAAAAAAAATCCTGCTATCAAATACTATATTGTTACATCTAGAAAAAGCCTTCAAAATTTCAGAAAGGTCGATGCATTACTTTTTGAGATATTTTGCACACCCACTTTGAAAAGGTACTTTCGTGAAAAAAAAACGTTTGACGTTTTCGACGACGCTCCGAGCGGTTTCACGGACGTCAGCATAACAGTCAATACATCTGTCATCTTTTATCGAATCACCTTGACATTTTCCGGGAACATTTAGAAGATGATTACTGTCGAATATATTGGTTTTGAACAAAAGTAATTTTTCGACTTTTGTAATTAGGTATAACCCCTTAACGCCACATAGATTGCCATCGTTATGAGCAACCTCTTTCGTTCCTCTATCCGCTTTGGGAGTAACTACTACTTCTGACGCTATTGCTAAAAACCGTCCACCTAATTTGTTTTTAGGTACTACGTCGTGTTTTCGGCTAGAATATAAACGTGATAAACAGCCATACACTTGAGGCACTCATACGTATAGGTCATGCTATGTCATGCCAATATTTAAGTTTCGATAAAAGCTACAGTCAGGATTCCAACCTGCGACCTCTTGACGTTCTGGCTTATTGTCAGAGGCTAATCGTTCCTCACGCTCACCCTTCGACTGAGTGGCACTTTCTGTAGCTCGTCTCCTACATTACCCGCTGAGGCTAGACTTTCACCGTGTTTCACGCTCCAAGATTCTTGCGAATCATGCCCTTTTAGCATCTATTGACCCTTTGCCCAAATGACTCCTTCAACGCTGCGGTATTTGAAAAAATGTAATCAATCACGTGTGGGCGCATGTCATGCAAATGTGATGTAATACTTTTCAAAACTGAAATCCAATATGGAAGGAATAAGCGGATAAACTTATGCTTATGTTTTGTATTTGATGTTGAATGTCCTTTTAGCATTTATTAACCCTCTGCCCAATTGATTCCATCAACGCTGCGGTATTTTTTACATTTTTAATCAAACATGTGACACAAATGTGATATCCTACTTTTCAAAACTAAAAATAAAATATGGAAGGGATAGGAGGATAAACTTATGCTCATCTTATGTATTTGTTGTTGAATGCTCTTTTAGCATCTATTGATCCTCTACCCAAGTGACCCGATGCTGCGAGATATTATTTCAATATTTAATCAAACGCGTATGGGAGCATGTGATAGAAATGTAATATACTACTTTTTAGCAAACTAATAATAAAATATCGAATACATTTAGGCTCATCTTATGTATTTGATGTTGAACCATCTGGTTGTCAAATCTCATTCTTCTATTCCTTGTGGATTTCGCCTTTTATATTAGTTTTTAAGCGGATAATGACGTTGGGGTGAATTCAGTGATGTCGCTTTCGACAGCTGATTTGAATATATAGAACATGCAGAATTGTCGATCTGGCAGTCACATGTAATATGTCTATTTTCGGTTATCGGGATTCACTGTTACGCCCGTCAATTGAGCAAACGCTACATTAACGTGTCCTTTTTGAATTCTTCGTTTCTATATATCGTATATAGTGACTTGATCGTTTAATAATTAATAGCTCAATACACCAATGACACAATGCACAAATATACAGAGCGAGATGTGTCACATTATAAATACAAATATTATATAAACTGCATTTTGATATATTCATTATTTACCGACAAAGTCCTCCTGATTATTTGCAAACTTGTGTTTGTCTATTACCTTTGTTCTTTTTCTTTGCGTAAAAAATCGTATTTATAAAAAAATAGTCTGTCAGTCGGCCCGTACGTTTGCCCGTTCATTATTCGAAAACCACGAAATCGATTTCGGTGCACCGTCAACAGAAACACAGCTTAGAGTGTGGAATAAGAATTCGGCGATTAAACATCAAAATTTTGAATTTAACTAAAATTATTAATATTTTATTTTCATTCAAATATTAATATTTAAATATAATAAATGAGCAAGCAAACGAATTAACTAAATGTTCAAATTAAGCAAACAAACGGTAACAACTACAAACAAAGAAAAGTCAATAAATTACCAATGATGAAGGATTGGGTGTTATTTTCGTATCCCAAACAAGCAACATAGCAAAATGAAAGGAACATATAAAAACATGTTTCTTTTATTCAACACATAAAAATATGTTTCTTTCATTTAACATATAGAAATATGTTTCTTTTATAAATCACCAATGATGAAGGATTAAGTGTAATTTTCGTATCCCAAACAAGCAACATGGCAAAATGAAAGAAACATATAAAAATATGTTTCTTTCATTTTGCTTATTTGGGATACGAAAATTACACCCAATCCTTCATTTTTGGTAATTTATTGTTTGCTTTTTATTACCGTTTGTTTGTAGTTGTTACCGTTTGTTTGCTTAATTTTAACATTCAGTTAATTCGTGTGTATGCTTCTTTATTATAGATAAATATTAATCTTTTAATAAAAATGAAATATTAATAATTTTAGTTAAATACGGAGCCTGATGTTTAATGACCTAATTCTTATTCCACACTCTAAGCTGTGTTTCTGTGGACGGTGAACCGAGATCGACTTCGTGGTTTTCGAATAATGAACGGGCAAATGTACGGACACACAGACAGACCACTTTTTTTATAAATACGATTTTTTTATGTGGTTTCGTCCGTATAAACTATTTGTAGAAAAATGGTTTCTGAATTTGAAAACTACAGACAAATCACCCCATATAGTGCTGTTGTATGTATATATTTATTATATATATGGCATATGTGTGTGCGTGTGTTTGTAAAAGGAAGCCCGCATAGGAAGCTTTAGCAAACGTTGAGGTTTCGTTGAGAAAACATGGTCGAACGCTCATTGAAATTCTGTGCTGACCCAACACGTCGAACAAGTCGCTTGCGGAAGAAAGCGTACGCTCTGCTTCTCTGCAACTAGCTCAGGTAGTCTCTCCTTTTTCTCTTTGTCTTACTTTCTCCGGCTTTTTCCGCCTTTTCCATTCTCTCGCTCGTTTTTTCGATATACGTTTTGCAATGTCAGTGGCAAGTCCAAGTTCTATCATAACCTGCTACTACCAACAGGACGCTTCATTATTTTCATTTTACCAATAAGAAAAAAAAAAATATCTCTGCAGGAAGATATAGCGAGCAGGGCCGATCGACCGGACATTGGGCGACGGAAAGGAAGAGATAATTCTCGGTGAAGCTCAGCAGTGTACAGCAAGTGTGATGACTCAAGGGCCAGTCCACTTTGGAGCCACGAAAAAAGGCTATTTTCGCGATTTTTTAAAGGATTTTATAAAAGATATGAATATAAAAGTTGTTGGGCTTGATAAAGTCTTGAAATACATTTTAAAAAATTGTTCATTCATTTTTATTCATTTTTAAGTACAAAAACTATAGTTTAATGTAACGCCTCAAAAATAGGTGGGCTAGGTAGCTCCATCACAACTCGGCAACGGCTTGTCGGAAACAAAAAAAAATCAAAGTCCATTAGATTCAGTATGGCATCAGCTACAAAACGACTCTCGGATATAAAGTTTTATCAAAAAATACAAAAACGGCAGATAAAAAACGAAAAAAGTATTTTGAAAACGCGTTTTTTCGCAGTTTTTTTGCAAAAAAGAGTTAAAATAAAAATTTTAAAACCATCGAGGGTCATCTCGTTGCGAATCATGTTACCAATATGCGGTTCAAATTTCAAGAGAATCGGTTTATTAGTTTTAGAGATACGATGGAGCTAGATTTTGAAAACGTTATTGTTTCGAGAAAAACGCGTTTGAAGTTTATACTATGAAAAACTCTCACCTAAACTCAATAGGCCATTCCTGCACCGTACAAAATCTCTTCTGATTGCTCATCATCGTCGATTTCTTCAAGTCATGCTAGCTTTCGATTTTTTGAAATTTTCAAAGTGGACTGGCCCCTTAAGGGTGCAGTGTACAGCAAGCTGCTGACTTAAGAGGGGACCTGTAGGCAAGGAAAACATTGCTGATTTTCATGATTTTTTTTTAAAGGAAATATTTTGTCACCATTTTTGATACTTGGGGTTAGTTTTATTACAACTTTTGGCTGTTACATTGTATTTTTGAGTGTAATTTCAAAAACGACATACCTCCGATTAATTTTGAATTTCGTGTACCCATGTATGTTAACCCGCTGATTACGAATATGATAGTGAAAATATCCGCAAATTTGAGTTCCAAGCCGAAAATTCACAAAAACTAATTTTTTAAAAGTTTTTCTACTTTATTTTAATAAATGTTGATCTTAGAGAAAAATGTTTCGCATAAAAGTTGTAGCCTATAAGAAGATTAATCTTTTATGTCCCATACAGTTTTTGTCTAAAACCATTCTGTTTCGTGAAAAATGGAATGATGCTCCAATAAGTACATTTTGCTGAACTCCATTAGTTTCGATATTATCTACTTACGCATTTTACCGTGGAAAGGTTGAATGTTGTTTGGGTTTGTTTGTTGTTCGGGTTCGTTTAGGTTTGTTTGTTGTATGTTGTTTAGGTACACGTATAGTGTTAAAGATGAAACTGCAACCTCTCCACGGTAAAATGCGCAATTAGATAACATCGAAACTAATGGAGTTTAGGAAAATGTACTTTTTGGAACGCTATCCAATTTTTCTCGAAACAGATCGGTTCTATACAAAACTTGTATTGAACATAAAAGATCAATCTTTTCATAGGCTACAACTTTCTTAGGATATATTATTCCCTAAGATCAACATTTATTACAATAAAATGGAAAAAAAACTTGAAATCAGTTTTTGTGAGTTTTGATCTTGAAAATCAAATTAGCGGGTATTTGCACTGTCATATTCGTGATCAGCGTGTAAAAATACACGGGTATACAAAATTCTAAATTAATCGGAGGTATGTCGTTTTTGGAACTTTACCGTGTTTTTTTAAAATTAATCTTTAAAAATGGTGGAGGCATGGCACGGTCTCCTAAATGGGTTGCAGTGCATGTTGTCAGACGGCGTGCCACGTGGCGTCGGCGGGATTAATCTGAAAAAAAAAAAAAAAAAAAAAAAAACCCACGACGATTTTTCTTTTGGTGATACGCAGATACGGTGATACGCAGGTGATACCCATATGCAGAATATGAACCAATAAAAAGTGAGAAATGTTGAAAATCGATGAAATGGTACGCCTGGGAACAAAATTATTCAATTTTCCGAAAAAAATGGATACATATTGCAATAAAATAATATTTTTTTTATTTTTAAAAACATTAAGGGCCATTTTTAGACAATAAGGTTAGAATGATTTATATCAAATTTCAGCAGAATCGGTCAATTAGTTTTTTCGCCATACGTCACATTAATTTTGAAAATGCAGATTAGGAGTCCGCGCCATACCTCCGTCATTTTTAACGGCGGGGTAAAGTTAATTCGGCGAAAAAAGGCATGTTTTTACGATTTTTTTTGGCGTAACGAATAGTGTTCGTTTATCGAAAAATTTACATATAATAAAGTAACATTTGAACAATATTCTCCTAAATTTGCATTGCAAAATATTCAAAATTGAGCGAGTGAAAATTAAACCCCGGAGGCGCCTCGAAAAAAAGTTGGTTTGCGGTGTGCACCATAACTCGCAACAGAATCATTTGAAACAAAAAAATCAAAATGCATTTGTTAAAGGAGATGTTTCTCGAGGTAATGACGGGAGGATTTTTTTTTTCGACTTTTCGTTTTTTCGTAGCACTTGGGAGCCAAAAACCCGATTTTCGCTAAAAAAATCGGCTAACTTGTTGTTGAAAAATTAGTAATTATTAAAAAAAAAACAAAAAAGCTCTCGACAATACCTGGTGAATTATGTGAAGAAGTACTGTGCAAAATTTCAAAGCGATTGGTCCAGTAGATTTTGAGTTATCGTGCACACGGACTTCAAATATGACAAGTCTCAGAAAAACGGTTTGAAAAACGCAGAAGAGAAGAGAACGGCATGGAGCAATAGACGCTCAAATACTCATAACTTCGTCAATTTTACTCCGATCGACTTGAAATTTTAACACAATATTCTTGATATATTATGCATTCATTTAAAAAATTTAAAAAAAATGAAAAAAAAATTTTAATACTTTACCCCGCTCTTAAAGATCAATAAAACAAAGTACCATGCAACCGCCAAAAGTAGTAATAAGACATACCCTAAGTCTCAAAAATTGTGAAGAAATCTTTTCATTAGAAAAATTATGAAAATCAGAGAAAAATTCCTTGCCCAAAGGTATCTCCGCCCTTAACGTTGACAAATATATGACAGTAATGGACGTCATCCAAGCATTTTTTTTTACTAACATTAAGACCCCAAATGATTAGAGGAATAAAATAAAATGGTGGCCAAGTTAGAGGTGGTAGTCTGTCAAAATATCTTAAGGTGTCTCAAAACCGTTCGAATTCGCGATTCAATAAAAATCTCTATTTCCAGAGATTTTGTCACGAACAATCGAATTTTATAGTCAGCAATTTTCTCCCTCACTGCCGTACCTTTAATAACCGAATTCTGGACTGCCGTTATTCATTGTTCTAGCCATGATGGGCAGTCACCAATTGCAACAGCTGTACGGTTGGATGGAAAACATTGCCGAAGTATTTGGCTATGACAATATTTTTGCCACACCGTCCTGTAATAAACCGTCCGGACCAGAGCACATACCTATTTTTCGACCCCTTCAACGCGCAGCATCATTAAACCGACGATATACTTCATTTTTAATCTCAAAAGTGCTTAAATTCTCCATAAAATAACATCATTCGCGACTCTCTTGTGCCGTTCTGCGTATCTGATACCACGATAGGCTTTACCACAGTGACACTCCATGGAAGCTTGACCTATCGGACGATATTTTTGGATTTACTGGTCTCCTGTGTATAGTAATTGATCGTCGATGTGTCAGACTACACAGCCCTTGCTCCATCGATGAGTACGCTACGCTAATTGATCGAAACAAATCCGGAATGTTCATGCTACTAGTATACATGTATCGGGGGGGGGGGGGGGGGGCAAACACCATATCAGTTTCAATCGTTCGATCTACATCGCATTTAAAGAGCTCTCGAAAAATATTTTCCAATACATGCATTATAACAGCTCTTGAATTAAATGTTCACCACGTAATCACGTTGAATAATATCTTTAGCAGTTTTTTTCAGTTGTATTAAAATATCAAGCATCCCATGGTAATCGCGAGTAGTTCAATTCACTTTTAAATATGCCACTTGTTTTTTCAGTTTCCAAATTTCTCTATTCAAAATTCTAATTACATTGCGTGAAATAGAAATTGAGAATTTTAGAACTTTAAAAGCGTTGTTCTTTGACCAATAAATGTGAAATGGTCAACAGGCCAAAAAATCTATTTATGGATGCACTGATATCCATTGAAATGAAATATGGCTGAATACTGGTACCAGTATTATTGAAGTCAGAGGGGTTGTATTTGGAATAATCCCACAACTAACGAAAAAATGAAAGGATCAGGTTCCTGTCACCAAACTGACAAGGAAAGGTTGCGAGGTCGATATCTTCGATGCCGATTAAATTTGGCATGCGTATAGAATGGGTAAAAATAGGTGACACGTATTTTTTTTTATATCTGCGAAACCCGATTTTTAAGGGTTGGTTACGCATCCTTGAAAATAAGGGTGTTTTACGTTTTTCGTCGATAACGGTATCGTTCTCATTTCCAATGTATAGTACACGAAAAAATAAACAGTGTTGCATTTTGAAAATGTTGTCACGTCTTGTACCGTTAAAACGTTATCGACGAAAAACGAAAAACATCCGAATTTTCGAGGGTGCTTTTCAACCCTTAAAAATCGAAGTCCAATGACGTCAAATCGCACAATCTTGGTGGCCAATTCACATCGGCGCGGCACGAGATAAGACGACCATGAAACTTCGTCTGCAATCATGCAGCAACAATGCAGGGAATAACAATTTCTATGCATTGCTCGATCGTGTAATTCTCCCTGACTAAACCTCAACACTTCCTGATGCCAGTTGTTAAAGATTAGTACTCTATGCTCGCAACAAAAAAAATGGCAATTCAACATGTCTGGTCATTTTGAGACACCCTTTACTATAAGCAAACTTGAAATTCAGTGTATGCCACTTCGCCTACGTGTAAACAACGTTGTTTCTTTATAGTCTTACGGGGTCTTCTCACTTTACACGCTAAAAAAGGCTATTATCGTGAATTTTTTTACAGGTTTATATTATATATATTGATATAAAAGTTGTTCCACTGAATAAATACACTTTCGAAATACGTAATTTAAAAAAAAATGTATTTATGTAAATCACACAAACTTTAAACGCGTTTTTTTTATACGACGTTTTTTGACGGCTTGTTGATACAATCTCTGGAACTACTAAACCGATCCTCATGAAAATTTAACCACATATTCTTTACAACTGTTGTTATAGAGCATATCAAGAATTTTTTTAAATTTTGATATTTACTATTTTTTTGCCGAAAACGGTGAAAAAACACGTTTTTTTATTTTTTTCTCGAAAAATGTCTGCCAATTTGTTATTTTTGCATATATCAAAAATCGTGTGTTATGCGCTATAGCCATTAATATACTGAATCTAAAATCATTTGATTTTTCTGTTTCGGATAATCCATCTCCGAGATTTCATCAACAGCGCAGACCTGCATTTTTTTAAGGACATTTTTTTACTACCACCTTCGTCTATAACTAGTGACTCAAAAAAAATATATTTTTTAAATGTATTTCGAAAGTGTATTTATTAAGTATAACAACTTTAATATCAATACCATAATATAGACCTATAAAAAAAATTCGTGACAATAGCCTTTTTAGCGTCTGAAGTGAGAAGACCCCTTAAACATGTCAATTTCGTGCCAAAGACGAGTATTCGTGGGGAATTTTGCTGCACTACTTTATTTTAAGAAATCTGCAGCTGAAGCACACAGAATTCTTGTTGAGGTTTAGGGCGACCATGCCTGTCGAAAACAACATGCAGAGATTGATTTACACACTTAAAAAATAGTGATTTCAATGTGTTGAGTTGGAGGCATTGCTTCATGAAGACTCATGTCGGACTAGTTTCATGAAGACTCATGTCGGCTAGCCCATGTAGGGTGATGGGTAGTGGCCAATGACTGGCCGATGCTCGACGCCAAGCTTGCCAACATTGGTACTCGAGCTTGGCCCGATCATCGACCGAGCCTTGGATGATAAGAGCGGCCCGATATTCACAATCAATATCGGCCCTAGAATGGCTTATGAGAATCGGCCGAGCATCGCGTAGGGTTTCATTCGAGAATCGGCCAACAATAAGCCCCCTCAAGATTGCCATCATTGGCACTCGAGCTTGGCTCGATTATCGACCGAGTCTTGGCGGATAATTGTGACCCTATATAGATCACCAAAATTGGTCCTGCACTGCCAAAAAAAAAATTAATTATTTTTGTATTGTAATTCGTCATTACCTGGTCTTTAGAAATGATTATAGTTCGAAGAAAATATTTCACCCATATGGGACTCGAACCTTGAACTTCCCCACTCATAGCCAAAAACGCTGCCCCTATGCTACCGAGTGCTTGTAAGATTTGAATCGCAGATATGGCATAAGATACCAAATGGATTCTTATCATTATTTGTATCACATAAACTATATCAATTAGTTAATATCATTGTGGTAATTAGAGAGTGTTATCGAATGACATGTTATAGAATTTTCAAACCTAACCTATATATATAATTCCTCTCTCTACCTTCTCTACCCCCACAACCCGTTAATATGTGTGTTGCAATAAAGACAGACCATTAGTTCATTAGTTCAAGTTTAATTTAAATAAATAAATATATTTGAAATGAATAATTCCAATAATGGAATGCAATAGGAAAAATTTGATATCACGAAAAATCTAGTTAATTCAAATAAAAAATAAATAAATAGACGCGGTTAGTTAATATCAATAGAATTTTTCTGTCAGTGTAGGATGGTTCATAAAAATCGGCAGAATATCGCGTATGAGCTCGTTCGAGAATCGGCCAACAATGAGTGCATTGATTTGGTAGTATATTTGTTGAGAATAATGTCTAATGGACACGTAAAAAGTATTTAAGTCGTCTCTCAATGACTTCAACGTGAAACAATGAATCGTCAATATACGAATTGCGGTTCGATCATGCGTTACTCAGCCGAACATTGGCCTCGTATCGGCAAAAACATGATTGGCGAGTCTATACTTCGCCACACATCGGCCTCGTATCGATAAGCCAATGATTAGAGAGCCTATATTTGGCCGAACATTGTCCTCGTGTCGGCAAACCAATGATTGGCGAGTCTATACTTCGCCAAACATCGGCCTCATATCGATAAACCAATAATGAACAAGTCTATACTTGGCCGAACATTGGCCTCGTATTGGCAAACCAAGGATTGGCCAGTCTATACTTCGCCAAACATCGGCTTTGTATCGACAAGCCAATGATTAGCGAGTCTACGTTTGGCTGAACATTGGCCGCGTATCGGCAAACCAATGATTGGCGAGTCTATACTTCGCCAAACATCGGCCTCGTATCGACAAGCCAATGATTAGCGAGTCTATATTTGGCCGAACATTGGCCTCGTATCAGCAAACCAATGTTGGCTAGTCAATACTCAGCCGAGCATTGGCGTACAATTGGTTAATCGATCATCGTCCCGCCAACATTGGTCCAAGTATTGGCCGTTACGGTTCGATTGGCGAAACCTACATGGGAGCTGAACTTGCAGAATCATTGGGAGTTTCGAAACGTTTGAAAGCATTAGGAACGATTTAAAAAAAAAGCATTAATTTTCAAGAAAAAAAGCAGCGAGAACTTATTCAATATTCTAATATTTCCTAGGGAATTGGCAAGATAATCCTGTTCAACAACACGATCGCGAGTATGAAATAATATTTCGAAGCCTCTAAATTATGGCCGAGACGTTCTCAAGTCAAGGGTGCATGAGTACAGGTTTTGGGGTTGGATCCAGGAAGAATTCTCCCTGCATCGCTTTCCTGGCTCTATCCGCAGTCGGAATTGTAAAGCGCGGTCAAAACTTGGGCAACTAAATTACCGACATTATCGGGTTGCCCAGCTTCACGGTAGAAGAGAAGCTTTCGTTGTGGCATAGCTCGAAATATATCGCGTGACGTGGAAGGGAACAACGATCCAATGTATAATACAGGCAAAAGGAAAGTAGAAAGAACGAAGGTAGAAGAGAAGGAAACGAGGGGGAGAAAATCGACTGGGTGAGGGCGGGGCAGATCATATTCATGGTAATTTGCGATGCCGGGGCAAGCGGGCACGAAATTTCAAGCGTATATAAGTTTGTAATTAATTCATTGGATTAAACTTTACATCGTGGCATCAGGTATGTATTACTTACTCCGTGAGGGTGGGAAAGATATGGGGAAGGATGAGAAACGGAAAATAAGAACTTGAGAAAAGTGGACCAAAGAGAATTAGTAAAAACCCGCTACAGGGGTGAATATTTATTGTACCGAATATCAGACTTTGAACTCTGTATAAAAGCCATTGGCCTTGCTGCTTGCGGCTCACAGTCACTGCGAATAACTCCGATATATTTAACCTCCCCGCTTTTTATTTACAACTTTATTCACGATTAAAGGTAAAGATAGCGCGATAGATATGTAAATGCGAAACAGCAATTACCTCGAATTAAATGTAGCAATATATATTCTCTTACTCTGTTTACGACATTGAAGTTACGCACAGTTGCATGGATCTTGGACCGGATAGATGAAAATTACGTGCGGTGGCAAATTAGTTAAGCACTGTAAAATATAAACACTATAAACACAAAGTTTTTCGCAAAATAGACGTTTTATTTGTACCTTTATTGCCTGAATTTCCTAGCACACCGAGGTAGCTGACGCGCCCAATGTCTTTAAAAAGTCGTTTTTTTTGCACATTCTTATAGTGTGAACTTTCAAGAATGTTTTAAGACCAACCGGACCCTGAAATTCTAAAAATTGACGAAGTTACAACTATTTTAGTGGAACAGTGTGCGTCGGGTTTACCGCGATCCGTCGAGTATGAACGCGATTATCTCGAAAATACATATCTTGGGAAACATAAATTGGGAAATTTTGCGTTACGTAATTTGTGTACGCCCCGCTGGAGGACTGCAACGCTAACTGCAGCACTACGAACACTTTGAAAGATTTTCTTCCGAAAACATCACATTGAAACCAAAAACATGTGTATAACATGTAGTACAGTCGTGCTGTCGCTGAAAAAACACGGAATCGGAGAAAATTAGGAGAAGGCTAGTTGTTTGACAGGTGATTTTGTATGTGCCGCGGGTGCTAAATCCAAGTTTGCCTAAAAATCGGGATGTAGGGTTCTTTTTTAGAGGATGAAAGGAGATGGGGGTGGATTAATGTCAAACTACAACCCCTACGAGGTCGACGCCGTGAGACAAAATATTCAGAAAAATCCGGGCTTTAGTTTTGTCCATAGCGCCGAAGTCGTGGAAGTTCATTTTGAGGGTGAAAAAGTGGGGTGAAATTTTGAAAAGTCGGTTTTAATTCAATAAATCTTTAGAAAAAAATCGTACGTTTTTTGTTCAAATGGGAACGTTGTAGCCCTTAAAAAGACGCGTCGATGGAGTATTCGATCATCACTTTCCGATAATATCTTCACCCCCAAAAAATCGTTAAAAACAAAAAAAAAATAGTTTATTGAATAACTCAGAAACAATCGGTTTTTCGAGTATGGTTCGAATGTATGAAATATAGAGAATAATTTTCTCCGTATTTTCTTTGCTATGGACCACCCTTGAATTTTGATTTTCCAACCCCTCTCGGGGGTTGAACATTCATAATGAAATTCTGGGAAAACTATTGACGGCACGAATTCCCCGCCGTGGAAGAATTTGTAGCTTGAACCCTCAGCTATATTTTTGTCTACAGCGCCAAACTCGTATCTCTTTAGTTTCGGTTAATAGTTTTCCCAGAATTTCACTTTGAATTTTCAACCCCTGAGAGGGGTCGAGGCGTCGACCTCGTGGGGGTTGTAGTTTGACATCAATCCACCCCAATCCACTAAAAGAACCCTACCCCCCGATTTTTAGGCAAACTTGGTTTTAGCACCCGCGGCACCGACAATATCACCTGTCAAAAAACTAGCCTTTTTCTAATTGTTTCCGATTCAAATATACAGCACGACTGTACTAATGCTGGGAAAAAAATAATTTATCCCAACGAATGTGTTACTAGAAAAAATGCATCATTCTGATCCTCCAAATTGGGCTTCCAGAGAGGGGTACTTCGTTAAGGGGTAACGCCACTTTAGAGTCAGCAAAAAGGCCTAAATTTGATAATTTTATTTCAGAATATTGAACAAGGGATCGTGTTTCTTTTTTCAGGATTTATTAAATATTGAAATATGAAAAAAAAATATTTATTGCTTTTTTGATAAAAAATGGCGTCGACAAAGCCAGTCTTCAAGAGGGCCTTTTTTCGATACCTCCACGGGCGGACGTAGAACTCCGAAAGCATAAGAGCTGGAACAAAGAATACATTTTTTTCTCAATCTATATGTCATTGGCTAAAGAAGTACGTAGGTTTTTTTTCAAATCAATTTCTCCGAAAATAGCACAAGTTTTTTGAAAAATTAATTTTTTTGGCGAAAAAATGCGGTAACTTGTTTATAAAAAAAAGTTTACATTCAATAAAAATACGGCTATGTACTTCTTTAGATAATGTGACTGTGAAGCTCCAGTAAAAATTCCAAAGCAATTCATCGAACGGTTTTAGCGGAGCTGGGTACGGAAATTAGAAAATACCTTTTTTAACAAAAGAAGTACAGATTTTATTGAAAATTTTTATTTTTGAGCAAAAAATCACACGGGTGATTGTTTATGAGAAAAAAAGTGAATAACACCTCGCAAATTCCGTACGTAGTCCCACAGAGAATGCACATGAAAAGATACGTTCAAAATTTCACGTAAATCTGTGCCTATTTGTCTGAGTTACGTTTCCGACCTGTTTAAAAAACATGCTTTCGACAAACCCGCGTTTAAAGCTTAAACCAACATTAAGCAATAGAAATTTTCGATTTACCTTTAATCTGCAATGCCTTCACCATACAATTAGCCTTTCAAATTAACATTCTCCGTTTCTTTTTATTTTCTGAAAATTTGTATTACCTCAAGTGGCTTTACAATTTAAGGAAGAATCTCTTCCGAAAACTTGGCTTTCTTGGCCGAAAAATATTAAAAACTTACCATGGGAATCAAATTACTCTCATGTGAATATATAATACTCTGAATTTCGAAAAGTTCAGAAACTATAATTATTATAAGATGTAATTTCTGTGAAGTGCAATACAATGTTTTCACGATGTCTATATATTTTGAAAATGGTGCAGATTTATACCCAGTAATGTGAAAATAGAGTCAATTAAATGTTGCAACAGACCATGGTCAAGCGATATCAATAATAAAATAAAAATTCGTAAATTAACAAAATATTTTATACCAATTGCCAAAAAAAAATCATCAGTCATTTCATAAAATAATTTTATAAAATCATTAGTAATTTCATAAAATAATTTTATTTCATAAAATAATTTCATAGAATAATTTTATTTTATAAAATAATGAAAAAATTCCACACGGTCAACAAATGTACTAATCTTCAAAAAGTTTTCCAGTAAATCTAACAAACATTTCGAATGTCGTCTTATTTCTTAAGACCTTCACTTTGCAATTCCAATGAGAAAACATGTTTACTCGCCACACGCACCATCTGTATAATT
Organism: Ophion obscuratus; assembly: GCA_964007375.1. Classification (NCBI taxonomy): domain Eukaryota; kingdom Metazoa; phylum Arthropoda; class Insecta; order Hymenoptera; family Ichneumonidae; genus Ophion; species Ophion obscuratus. Next base: position 26,766,127 of record OZ023318.1, on the reverse strand, counting down.
ATCGAATAAATCATTGCCTAAATTTCCGAAAAGTACTTTTTTTTCGTTCTGCCCGGTTTTGCATAAATATATATTTTTTTATTCCCTTGAATTTACTTTGCAAACGGCGAATTACATTATCCTATGAATGTGGTGTTTACCCCACGAGTAGAGTACGCGTGTGTTCTCGGTCATGCATATAAGGGCAAGTACTATATATAATATATACTTAGGCAAACTCTACGTGTACCATCCTGACACGAACTGAACAAATTACGGAAGTTCGTCGTGAGACGGTTAGGTGAACATAACTACGAGAGTCCGGATCTTCTCGTTCATCCTTTCTCCCCAACCCCGCGAAGTTTTCCGTGTCGACAGACATCCCCTGTCGCTATTTTCCCCTTTCCCTTTACGTTCTCTTTCATACTTTTTGCAAATTTTGACACCGCCTGTCCGTTGCACGCTTGCGTATCCTTAAGGCGGCATTATCGTTTAGAAACTTCAAAAATTCGATTTTTTTGCCTTTTCTTATAGTTTGGGGTTCGTTAATCATATTATTTTTAGCATCAAGTACGGAAATGAAAAATAATTCAAAGAAAAATAGCAACGAGTTTGAAAAAAAGTTCGTTTTTTCGACCGTAATTTTCATCTCAAAAGTGATATATTTTTTACAATTTTCGATTCATCGGAAAAAGCGCTCGTACTTGACTGTTAAGGAGAGATATATACCTAGATGGTCGAGGTCGAGGATTTAGAAGCTATGAACATTCCGTCGACCGTAGAAGACCGATACTATGGGTCTGGTATCGATGATTTCATGTAAGTTGACAAATTTCATGATTTATTCAGTCCCAAATTTTCCAACGCGTTTTTCTCAAAACCACGTTTTTCAAATCGGTACCCAAAATTTATCGAAAACCAATGAACCGATTGCCTTGAGGTTTTTTGTGGTTATTCTATACACCATTATCTAGTACTTGTCATAGGATTTTTTTTCCGTTACTTACTTTTTGTTTTATAGGCAAAATAATAACTAATTTTTGGCCCAAAAATCACTATTTATGTTCAAACGTCCGCCATTTTGTCATAAATCGATATTTTTAAAATCGGCTATGACAAGTACTAGATTATAGTATCTATTTTAATCATCTTTTTGGTTTATTTTTTTTTCACATGATTTTTGAAGAAACGCCAGTGGTTACCGTATACGCAGATTTTTTTACGACGCTCCAAGGATCATACAATATCCATGTATATTTTTGATATTTTTAAATAAAGAAAATTAAACATATTTTTGAATGTGTATACTTTTAGATAATTAAAACCCCAATCCGAAATTTCAAATAGTTTTCTTTGAAAAAATTCACAAAAATGAATTCTCCCCTCAAAGCAATCTACGAAGATACAGTTAAAATTTCAAGTCGATTGGACGAAAATTGTTTGAGTTCTGCTGCCTTAATAACGATGACAACTTGGTTATAAAAAATCGTTGTTTTTAATTAATTCCATGTATAATGCATAAAATACTACATTTTTTATCAAAATAATTCCAAAGTAACCCTTAATCTTTGACATACGTAGCATTTCAATGCCCTGTCAAAGAAGTCCCACACTCGGGGCTACTATGACACTTTAGAAAATGTATATGTCAATTTGTGAAGGGGATGGTGGAGCTTGATTTTCTTATGCATTTGATAGCCAAAGGACCCACTGCTCTATTGGAGCAAGAAAAGTTGGTATCTAGGATGTTAAAAAAAGTTACCTACAAAAAGCTCCGTTTTACGGTAGTCATCCCCTCGATCGTTGTACCTCGACGGTTGTGTCCATTGGATACCGACTTGGGGTATTTCCCTATCCCTTGCCCCGCTTGCAGTCTAATACCCAAGGTACCCTTACAAATAGTCAGTATACTTTTGAGCTCTGCAAAGCTCTGTCAGTATACATTTGCACTGTGGCAAAAACACCATAGATATTGCTAATTATTTAGCTGTCGTTATTTTTTATGAAGGGTTCAAGCAAATCCTAAAAATTATGGTTGTATTGGGAATCAAAATCGGACCTAACGCAAAACAATACGCTGAGTGTAGAGTCAACGCGCGTATTACAACGGTCCAACAGACGGGTGTCTACCGCATCTAAAGAGGCGGGGATCGCCAGAAGTGAAGCGAGTGCGGCTCAATATTCTTTTTTTGAAGCTGAGGAAAGTGGTCTGTATGGTCCCGGTATAGCTGATTAAGGGCAAGTAACGCAAAGCAGTTGTTATCCACCGTAAATTCAGCCGTATCAGTGCTAAATGTATGGAAAACTTTAAGCGCGCTTTTCTTGAAACGACATTTTTCAAGTCGGGCGCACGAGTTTCTCGAGAACTATTGGACCGATTGATTGCGGGGTTTGCACACATTTCGAGGGAACCTTCACCTATAGTCTGAACTAGAATTATACCGATAGCTTGAATATTTTAGCCCCGCTCTCATGTTTTAGCTGACAATTTCCCGGGAAAATAAAACCTTAATTTTCAAACAGCTGCGATTCTGATTTCAAAAAATCGTACTTACTTAGTTCTAGTTCAGACCATAACTATATTCATATCATTTATAAAAAAAAATTGTTCTTTTGTTTCAGACGACTAGCATCGCCGCAACCCGTGCGCCCGATTGGACGAGCGTCTCACGCCACGACCTGCATAACAGCGCATAACTTGTATATATTTCAATAAAGTATTTCATAAAAATTTGTGTTGCTAGTTGAAACATGTCTTAATACGCGTCAAAAATCCCGACACCGTAGGGTTGATAGTTTTCGCAAAATTAATTCCTAAAAATTCTTTAAAAAACAAGCTTCCAGAAAATTTGGGTGATTTTCGGGAATTTTTTGGAAGAAAAGTACTCAATTAAATGTTTCGAAAAATTAAGAATGTATTTGGCTATATTTGACCTATATTACATAATTTTTAATAAGGACGCCAAAAAAAGTCCCTTTACTGCTGACATGATTCCGGCCGATTGAGTAGCTGAAACCGAAAGACGAAAAGAATGTCGTTAAACTGGAAGGTATTTTCTGTACCATGACGTAGGATTTTCGAAAAATATCAAAATCTAACAAAATGGCGTAGTCATAAAAAAAAGTCTGTTTTCTTGCTTATAAAATGGTCGTTTTTTTTCAATGCCAAATCGTCAATTTTCATCCTTTCAAAAATATCCTACTTCATTGTAGAGTAAATATATTTATGAGTACTCAGTTCAAATTTCAAGTCAATCGAATAATTGCTCCTTGAGTTACAATGTCAGCAAATTTGAAAAATCTCATTTCGAGAAAAACGCGTTTAAAGATTTAAAAATCGATCGATCGATTAAAAATCGAAAAAAAATTGATTTTTTGAAAGTGTCACTCTGGTTAGCATCTTAAAGCGGAAATTCCTGCACGAAAAAAAATCATCTGTGCGTAAAATCGCGACTCTATCGCGGCTCTACGACTTAAAAATTCTGTCCACATATTTTTATAAGGGTTGCAGCACATGAAGATACACGAGCCAGACTTTTACTCAGCTATCGGCGAAAAGATGACAGAATTTTCCATCGTTGTATTCTATTGGATTCCATTCAATCATCAGCCGATTTCGGTTAAAAAAAAATTATTTCTTGCTTTATAAAATACTTTGAAAAACACTGTTCACCATTTTCAATTCATCACCAACAATATCAATTTTCAAGTACTCAAAACGAATCGTTAAGTCTCCAGTCACTGGAGAAGCAATTGCCGTTACTTTCCTGAACGAGAGCAACTCTGCGAGAGCGACTCGCAACATTGAACTAGCATCGTGCGAGAAGAAATTGAATTTTCAAAGTGAGCAATACACGCGATCCAAGCAAAACTCGTTCCCTAATAGACTTCAGATATAGGCATAGAAGCTACGGAAGGGCAAAAACTTTGGTTCACTAGAGGGAAGGTTGCGCAGAGCGAAGGATATAGCCAAGTGAGCAAGTGAGTAAGGATTTCCCTGCAAGTCACAAAAAAAAACGGGTTGCAGGGGAGCGAAGTAGGGTATAAGGGTCGTAAAGTTGCGCTACTATAAAATTCTACTTGTTTGCCCGTGGAAACGACGTAAATAAATCATACGCTCATGTAAATCGCTACGGACCAACCGTGCACGTATATATCTCTATATATATCGCGCTATATCATCGATATCCTCGTGTAACTTTTACACTTTTACCCTTCCTTGTTGAAGCCACGAGCGCAGCATCCACGGAAGTATTTTCTTCAACACAGAGATTTCAAACTCCCACCTCCGTCTCAAGAAGGCGTTTTCTATATATATAATTTGTCCTCGTGGTATGCATAACAAGTGTTCATGATGAACTTCCAACAAAAAGTTTACAGATCAGCGTTCTCTTTGGTTTTTCATTCTTCCCGTGCATCGAATATGGTAACTTTTTTTTTTATTCTTCTAGATGTTCATCATCGTGATAGAGTTGCCTTGCATATTTCTTTACCAAGGCAAGCCATGGCTCTTCATCGACTCTTCTTTTTTAGTCCGGTGTGCTGCGCTTGTCGTGTTTTCGAATGGATTTTAAGAACACGAGGAAAGCTCCTCCGACGATAAGGCATTTTAATATTTTGACATTTTTGGGTGTAACGAAAAATTGCAAAATAGTGTTGCAGCAGGGCCAGGTTGAAATTCTCCGAACTTTGAATGATCAGAATGCTCAGAACTCCGAAAGAATACTACCCTGAAAGATCAAAACTCCGAAAGAATTTTACACGAAAGAAATAAACTCCGAAAATCTGAACACCGTCAAAATAATTCGGCTATGGAAGTTTTAAAATTTTCAAAAAATCGACGAATTATTTCAAGAAATTTGTTTCATTAAGAAGTGATTTTACGTGAATTTTGAAATTTGTCTAGACAAAGTTATGCGTTCTACATAATTGAAAGTCGACTGTGTAGACTTTCGCTGGCACGATCTTGACGGACCTTGTAATTTCGGAACATTAAAATTAGGAATATTAAACCGTCGGTGCATTCAAAGTTCGGAATTTCAACCCAGCACCCTTCGTTATTTTGAGAGTTCATAATTCCGTCCTTTCGAAATATTTGCCGTTCTACATTTGGCCATTCGACATTTTGGCCCCCACCGATGTAGGTCGTGTAACATTGTCTAGACAAATTTCAAAATTGACGTAAAATCACTTCGTTAAAAAAAAAATCCTTGAAATAATTCGTCGATTTATTGAAAATTTTGAAACTTTTAAAACTTTCATAGCCGAATTATTTTGGCGATGTTCAGATTTTCAGAGTTTTGGTTTTTCGTGTAAAATTCTTTCGGAGTTTTCATTTTTCGGGGTAGTATTCTTTCGGAGTTTTGAGCGTTCTGATCATTCAAAATTCGGAATTTCGAAATGGCCTCATCTTGAATTTCAGAAAATTAAAATTCGGAATTTTGAACCGTCGGAGCATTCAAAGTTCGGAATTTCGACCCGGCCCCAAAACTCTCGACACACACGTCACGTGGCGGTGAAAAGCAGCACATTAGGTTTATAATGCTGTATTTAAGTTCAGTGCGACCACAACTCTTCGTGCATGAAAGCTCTTGTAACTCGCCCCTATTGGGTCTTTGGTAGAATTTTAAGAAGTAATCACACACGTCGCTGTTTTAGAGGTCTTACAAGAAAAATGACCAGACCCCTTCGGAACTGGCACCACTCATTCCGAAAGCCAGCGTCTGGTTCGCTGGAACTGAAGATATAGCTGATGGACGGCGTAATTGTGTCCATTAGTACGAGCAATTGAGCTTTCTTTTCTTCGTCGTATTCCACATTACATACTTATTTTTGAATCATTCTATTGCAAGCAGTAAAATGAAGATCTGAATCATCAACTTTCTAATATCATATTTCGATATTAAGGCCTTAGGCCACAGTAACTGGTATAAAACCATGTGCGAATTTAACCATTTTTTTTTGTACGAAAAAGTGATTCACTCATAACATTAATTACACATCTATTTAGTATGAATATCAAGCTGTTAGAAAAAATATATCTTTTTTTTCGATGTACAAAATGGACGACTACTCGAAACTTTTCGAAACAGCTTTTTTCCAATTGGCGTGACAAATAACTTCAACAATTTTCACTCGATTTACTTCAAATTTAAAAGTTATGTTCCTAATTGCATTTCGCCGAGCAGTACGTACGGAATTTCTGATTAATCGAAAACTTTTCATTTTACGAGCAGTTTATGAGTAGTTTTAACGGAAATTTTCACTGAAAATTCATTTCTTAAGTTCAAATACTTACAACTTTTGAATAAAACAATATTTTTTAAACTCCGCACGACTTCTCTTGTACGTACGGACGAGATCTACATTAGAATGTAGATTGACGAGAATTTTTGTTTTTTTATCTAGGTAAAACATTTTACATGCTAAATGTCACGCAGCGAAGCGCCTAAAAAAGATAACAAAAGAAAATATCAGTAGTCGGCCATTTTGTACATCGAAAAAAAATATATATTTTCTAACAGCTTGATATTTATACTAAATAGATATGTAAATAATTTTATGTGTGAATCACTTTTTCGTCCGAAAAAAATTGTTAAATTTGCACATTATTTTACACCCGTTACTGTTTATAGGTTAATATTTAAGGTCTAAGGCCTTAAATATTATTAGATATCATACAAAGAAGTGTAATTTTTATGAAACTTTCTTAAGGGCGAGGTAAAGTATTAAATTTTTTTTTCATTTTTTTTCATTTTTTAAATGAATGCATGACATATCAAGAATATTGTGTTAAAATTTCAAGTCGATCGGAGTAAAATTGACGAAGTTATGAGTATTTGAGCGTCTATTGCTCCATGCCGTTCTCTTCTCTTCTGCGTTTTTCAAACCGTTTTTCTGAGACTTGTCATATTTGAAGTCCGTGTGCACGATAACTCAAAATCTACTGGACCAATCGCTTTGAAATTTTGCACAGTACTTCTTCACATAATTCACCAGGTATTGTCGAGAGCTTTTTTGTTTTTAAATAATTACTAATTTTTCAACAACAAATTAGCCGATTTTTTAAGCGAAAATCGGGTTTTTGGCTCCCAAGTGCTACGAAAAATCGAAAAATCGAAAGAAAAAAATCCTCCCGTCATTACCTCGAGAAACATCTCCTTTAACAAATGCATTTTGATTTTTTTGTTTCAAATGATTCTGTTGCGAGTTATGGTGCACACCGCAAACCAACTTTTTTTCGAGCCGTCTCCGGGGTTTAATTTTCCCTCGCTCAATTTTGAATATTTTGCAATGCAAATTTAGGAGAATATTGTTCAAATGTTACTTTATTATATGTAAATTTTTCAATAAACGAACACTATTCGTTACGCGAAAAAAAATCTTAAAAACATGCCTTTTTTTCGCCGAATTAACTTTACCCCGCCGTTAACCTATCCAACATTATTGCCAAACGATCATAAAATATTCAACTGTGCTGTTTTCAGGGCTTAACAAAGTATCGAACTATTATTTTGTCAAATAAAATTCCAATGTATTGAACGTATCGATCTTGTCTTCTCAAATGTTCCTCCGTATGCCCTCGTGGGCTTTTACGACTCAATCCCTTTCAGTTGTCACCCCACACTTGTCACTTTACTATTTCTAGTTTCTTGGAGACTCCCCCAGAGGGGTGCCTAAGGCGCCTTTCTCGATGCACTACGGTATCGTATTTTCACGACGGCGCAGAAAAACCTGTGCCCGTACTGGCACAGGCTTCAGTCGTGACACTATTATAAACGGAATGTCAGTGAAACTGCATCGCGCTCAGTAGTCGGCGCGTAAGCAACTACGCCCCCTTAAGGGAGGAGATACCTTTAGGCGAGGGGAAAATGGCCGATATTCATGATTTTTTAAAGGGGTTACGTGGGGTTCGAAAACAAAAAAGCATACTTTCTCTATTAAAAAAAAATTATATCTAAATTATATCATTCAAAATGTTAAGCACATAAAAGAGCAACATTTCAACAATATTTGAAACAAATGTCATAAAAAAATTTGGGAAATTCAGCCGGTGGGGCCCGGTTTCCGAAGACCCCTCAAAAAAAGTGTCCTCGTGGAGGTCAGTATAACTCATGATAACTTTATCTGAAATTAAAAAACCATTTTTTTCTGTTATTTGATAAGTATAGCTCGTGATTGGATGAAGCATTTAAAAAAATTGAAATTTGAATTTTTGTCAGAGTTGTATGCAAAATAGTTCAATTTTTGGTACAATTTACACTACGTACAGCCTTGCAAAATTAGTTGTAATCGAAAAAAAAAACCTTCGTTCAATCACTAGTCAATGCGATTTTGAAAAAGTGTGCAAAATTTCAATAAGATCGGTGCATTCGTTTTTGAGAAATCGTATCCACCGACTTAAAAAATAGAGTTTTGAGAAAAATGCGATACACCTGTGTCGCTCCCAGCCGATCTTTCCCAACGGGAGGAATTTCCGAAGCTTCTCTCTCCTACACTTTTACTCCGATTGAGTTAAAACTTTGGGATAATAATCTAGACATATTGTAGATGATTAAAAAAATTTTAATGGATTTTTTAAAATTTACAACCCCTTAAAAGAAAGATTTTTTCAATATTTTTAAGACTTAGGGTACGTTTAATACTACTTTTGGCTGTTCCATGATATTTTTTTCTCATTAATCTTTCAAAATGGCGGAGGTATGACACGGTCTTCTAAACGGTTGTGGCGTATGTTGTCAGACGGCGTGACACGTAGCATCGGCAGGATTAATCTGAAAAAAAAACCAACGAAGATTTTTCTTCCATTAACATTCATACGCAGAATATGAACCAATAAAAAGTGAGAAATATTGAAAGTCTATGAAATGGTATGCTTTGAAACAAAAATATTGAATTTTCCGAAAAATGGCTAGATGTTGCAATAAAAAATACCTTTTTTCATTTTCACAAACATTTGGGGTCATGTTTTAGACAGTAAAGTTAGAAAAATGTATAAAAATGGTGAAGAAATGTTTTCTATCAAAAAATGAAGATCAGCAACTTTTTTCTTCGCTTAAAGGTATTTCTCCCCTTAACATAGGGGCGTTCCCATAGGCCGTACTTTGACCGCGCGGCCACCGCTGTCGGTGAATTATTAATTGCCATTTGCATATTTAACGCTCAATGTATTGAATTAATACTGAACATTTGCGGTTAGTATGCGATGTATGACCGAAATAGCGAGTGTTAGCGTCGCAGATGTTGGACCGATTATATTACGTTAGCTCAAAAGCAGCCATCCATTCGTACACAAACAGCCGAGCCGGTGCACAAACAGGACGAATGTTCGTGCAGTACTGGGGACAGTGTTGGGCAAATGTTAGCAGTATTATATTGGGAAAAGCACCAGAGCGTTCTGAAAGTGATGACTGGACCAACGTTAAATGCCTTCAAACAGACCAAGCTCATCATTTAGGCTGATTTAGGCCACTACCGTCCAGTTGTGTCGTCAAAGGCCTTTTGTGCTCAAACTTTGATGTGCTAAGCGCACTTGACACGACATTTTTGTTCGTTTGAAATTTCGCCTAAGCTTCGTAGATGAATTTCAAGCTATTGGGGCATGTATATATATTTTTTACTCACATATATGTATTTTTATACACTTTATAAAAGGGATCCATCGATATTTAGTACTACAGGAAATTGCTGTGAATGAAAGACCATCTTGATTTCTATTGATCCTACACTGAGAGGAAAGTGTATAGTATTTACAAAAAAAACGCGCATGGTAAAAAAAAGTATAGTCGAATTCCCTATGGTTTATTGGCACCGCAATTATAATCTGGTTAACACAACCATAAGCAGAAAGTATACGTAAACATACGACTTTGGTGGCGTGTTTGACTATCTAGTTTCTCCGACGTTACTGTGCACTATTGTAAAAGGCTTTACAATATTGATATGGTTAATTCAGCTACAGTAGAACCTCGATTATCCGAACTAGTCTCGGTCCCAATTAGCTCGGATTATCAAAAGTTCAGATAATCGATACGTGGGTTTTTTGGGACGAGATCATCAGCAAGATTGTTGTCTTTCATAAAGTACATGGTATTTATGAAAGACGCCGACGGCAAAAGCGGGAACAGTAAACTCCCGTATAGTTTATTGGCACCGTAATCATAATATGGTTAACACGACTATAAGCGAAAAGTATATCTAAACATGCAACTTCCCACACGGAAATAAAATATATGTATGAATATATTTTTCGATATATTAAAAATGGATGTAAAATATATTTCAGATATATATTATCCATCTTAGATATAGATTAGATATACGCAATATAGACGGGAAATGCATTAAAAATATATTCGCGATATCAAAGTTTTCGGCCAAAATAGATCTTCAGAATGTACATAAACATATATATGTTGGATAGGCGGTTACGTATATACAAACTATATTGAAAATATACTTACAATGTACTCAAATTACCCTCAAAATATACTACAAATGTATTTTAACTGTATTCGACTTTTAATTGAAATACACTTTAAATGTATTTAAACTACATCTAAAATTTACACGATATATGCTCATACTCCGTTTAAGATATACTTGAAATATGTTCATACTACATTTCAAATATTATTGAAATATATTCAACGTGTATTGAAGATATACTTGAAATATATTTAAACTATACTTGAAATATTCTTAAAAATTTTGTTACGACGTTATTTACATTATTGCACCCTTTTACGATATTTTTCCTTGTCATTAATTACGATTATGGTGTTTGCGGTTCAAATATATTAATGGTTCAAATTTAAATTATATCAGACGCTTTCACGCCGTAAGGTGGTTTCGAACCCGGGACCCCTGAATGATGAGCTGAGACGTTCCCCACTGAGCTAGTTCTACTTGTTAAATTAACTTTTATATCGTCTGCATATCGTACAATACACAATGTTAGTTTATTGGGAAATGTGTGGATTTACAAGAGTAACTAACATTTTCGGATCAATTACTTAAGGGACAACACCACTGTGACGCCCTGTTTTTTTGCCATTTTTCAAGAATTTTTTTTGTGGGAAAAAAAGAGATATTCGAAAAAAAAAAATTTTGTTTTGTTCGTTGTTTATTGAAGATACATAAAAAAATAATTTCAAATTTTTCACGCCCCATGGTGACGCTGGGGAAGCTCCCGCGTCAGGTACTGCAGTGGTTCGCGGCACGCAGCAGAACTCTCTTCAAAGTCGATCTGAAAAAAAATACCGAGTGTTTTCGTTAATGATATGATATTTTGAAGAGAAGTACATAGGGATTTGAAAAAATATTGATTTTTAAAAAATAGGCACGCTTTTGAAATTAAAGGACGATTTTCGAGCAAAATTTCTCGTCGAAAATAGGCTATAACTTTTTTTATTATTGAGATATCGAAAAAATCCTATGTACTTCTTTAGATCATCTAGTTTTATTGAGGCAGTCCAAATTTGAAGTCGATCGGATAAAAATTGCTCGAGTTCTGCTGCGTGCCGCACTCCAAAAAGTGGTTTTAAGAAAAACGCGTTCAAAGTTTTAGGTTTGTTAAAAAAATTTGTTTACCTTTAATCAGCGATGTCGGCACCATATAGCTGGCCTTCAAGAAGCAAATCATTGTCCCTAGCATCTTTTCTCGAACTTGTAGAGGCTCTTCTTGCCTCTTTTGCAGCGTCTGTGAGCGAGCGCTCCGCCAGCTCGATCCGCGCTGCGTCGGTGTCAACGCAAAAATTGGAACAATTTGGGCCGATAGTTATCCCCAACGTCTCCAAAACTTTCATGAGGCTTCTCAGGCCATCATTGAATAATAATACCGCGATATCAGCTGCAATATCGACGATTGACGATTGACGACTTGAAAATTTTTCAATTATCGCCACCTATGGCTTTTTTTCGAAACTATATTTATAACAATAGCCGGTTTTTGTGAAGGGAGACAAAAGAATACCTGGGAAAGACCCGCAGGACCTGAGAAAGGCCCGGTATACCTGCCGACCCTGAGGCGCGCAGCTGCGCGGGACCCCGAGCGTCACGGAGCGCTGCACCGCTCCACAAAATATTCAATATCTCCGAAAATAATTATTTTTTTGACCTGGGTCCAACGGCATCTTAATCTTAAATGTATTTTAGATTTTTCTAGATGGTTTTCAAAAAATCGATTTTTTGAAGCCGTCACAGTGGTGTTGTCCCTTAATTGCGTTCGCATAGAGAGCGATAATCGAATAGAATTACATAACCTTCAATTTTTTTGTCCGATCATTTATTCCGGCTAGTGCGGCTAGCTCTTCGCGAGATACCGACTTGAAAATGTTTTTCATTTGCAACGTCATCTGTTACTCAAGTTGCTTAACCAACCATATTTAAAATATCTAAAACATACATTCAGTTTGTATGTTTGATATATTTAAGATGTATCTTAAATGGAATTATATTTATATATCGTATAGGTTTTACTCTTACCCAAAAATATAATTGGCACATCCAACTTTTCGAACCAATTATATTTAATACATGTTTTAAATATTTTTCGATATATTTTTTATATATTTTATTTTCATGTGGGTTTGGTGGCGTGCTCGATTATCCATTATTCCCGAAATAACTACTATTGTAAAAATATTAACTGAATTAACTATATCGATATTGTAAAGCTTCTCACAGTAGTTAATAGTTATTTCGGGGATACTAGATGATCAAACACACTACCAAAACAGCACACTGAGAAAAAAACCAATTGAATCAAAAAAATTTATTGGTTGATCCAAATAAATGTGCTGCTGCGGAGTGCCACCGATATATGAGATTGTTTCCATACTATAGAATATTGGAAAATGTGATTGATTAAAATGACATTATTTTAATTGAAAAAGTTCTTCTGTTTTCTGAATATCTACATTATCCTTCAAATATAATTTTATTGTATTGAAATCATTATATATAGAATCCGTAGATGTATTGGATGAAGTAATTAAGCGGTTGCTACAAACATTTATTATTTCGTATAAAAATATAATCCATAGAATTAATTATTTCTTTACTACATCGACACGAATATGCCATGGGACGTGGGTTTTTCAATCTCTTTTAAATCTTAAATAAAAAGTGAGCATTAGAATGATTGTCCACGATAATAGTGGAGAGAATATTCGATATCCAATGGAATATCCATGGACAGAATATCAGATATTCAACTGATTAGAACAGATACTACACTTTGATCTTAGCCACAGGCTAAGAAGCGATACTCTCTAGAGTTTCTCCAGCGATTAAGTAGATTTTCGGTTCACACTACGCTTACGAGAAACGAGCGCGCGTGCGGCCTCTAGCGGCTACTCTGAGAACTACGGGTTTCCTCACACCTATAATTTCGGTGGCGCTCGGCCATGATTTGGTTGAACTTTTTCATCCAAATGCGCTAGAAACAAACTTTATTTTCGCATAATTTTCGCATAATAGTTTTCAATCAAAATAAAATATTAATATTTTAACGAATAATGTACTTAAAATCAATATCGGATATGTTGAAAACAATAAAATAACATAGTTACTCAATAGCAATCGAACGAGCGAAATTCAATTTTTCTTGTATACTCGAATCAACAATATTTATGTTATGAATTGAAATGCTGTTTTCGTTCGTTGCAGAGATTGCATTAAAAACTATATAATTTGTTCGCGATAATTTTTGGATGGTTTCAATAATATATTGTTCTGGGCTAACAATGTATCTTTCGAATGAAAAAAAAACTTTTAATTTTATCATGTCATTGAAGTCCATAGCGTTTTGTTTGGACTAATAAATCCGATTATTTACACCAACAATATTACAATTGAATCAACGAAATTTCATTCAATAACACCAATCATATTGGATCAATGATGTTTTTTCACAGTGCATGATTAGATAGACGCTTATAGTTTTTTTGACCATATTATGATTGCGGTGTCAATAAACTATAGGGAATTTAACTATGCCCACTTTTACCATGGCCATTTTTTAATAAATAGTATTTACATTTTTGTCATTGCAAGTTTTTACTATTTATATGATTAACATTAACACTTGTTGAATATAAATTGTCACAAGATCTTGCGAAAAGTGACTATACGAACAAAATTATGGTAACTTTATAGTGAAGCCGTAAATCGAACGAACGAAATTTTTTACTTTCCAAAAATTTGCCTAAAAAATCGTCAGATAATTGTGAATAACAAATGAACTATGCAATATAAAAAAAAATCCTACGTACTTCCATAGATAATGTATTTTTCAAGATAAATTGAACATTTCAAGTGAATCGGTTGAAAATTGTCTGATTTGTTTCCGGCCAACTTAAAAAATGCAGTTTTGAGACAAACGCTGCACAGTTGCCATTTTTAAATTAATCGCTACAAAAAATGTATCGTATCTAGTCACTGATATGTATGATAAACATCCTTTTTGTAATCTCGATTTATTTTGTAGTTGTTTTGCAAAAAAATTCCCAAAAAGCCTATTTTTTCGGCCTCTAAAGTGACCTAAGGCCTTAACATCTGAGCATAGTTACCACAACTGCTCAAATATCATAGACAGTACTATATTTCAGGCAGTAACCATGACTATCAAATATTTTTGTCCCCTCTGGGTAAAATAAAATATGGTTAAAATATGGTTGAAGTTATCATACATTTCTCTCAGTGTAGCTGAATCCTCGTGAGGATGACCATACGCCCTTGGATCTCATACCGTCCATACTGTTATTCATCGGCGGTCATTTTCCCACAAAACAGACATCGGGGCCATAAATAAACGAGTTTTGTTTCGAAGATAAGAACGTGAGAAGAAGAGCCACGCAGAAGAACCTGTTACAAGATTGCAGTCTCAGACTTTATAGAAAACAGGTGTATATAGAAAGCAGGCTACAATGTAAAATTGGCACGGAGAGCTCATCGTATAGACATCGACCTGTGTAGGGAGCACGCGACGAACTATAAACTTTAAGTGGGTGATAGAGGCAAAGCGGTTTTCCCAGCCAATGTCCCAAATATATCGTTCCACAATCATTGCTGTTCAACCCCGGGTGGCCGATCAAAAAAAAAAACATCCGATCGAAACTGCGTCTATTCACTTTTTTCGAGCTGCACGACCTTCGAAAATTATGATCTAC
Organism: Ophion obscuratus; assembly: GCA_964007375.1. NCBI lineage: Eukaryota > Metazoa > Arthropoda > Insecta > Hymenoptera > Ichneumonidae > Ophion > Ophion obscuratus. The sequence continues at coordinate 26,750,975 of OZ023318.1, read as the reverse complement.
TGAGCGTGTCGTGAAATCGCGTCGACAGAAATGGAATTGGATGACAAGAGTAGTCACACAGCTCTATCCGACGAGAACATCGAGAAAGAAATCTTTTCTAAATTCCAAATTGTAAACGAAATTTGGAAAAGGGGTTGGAATGATTCGCAACTGAGTTCAAGCGCTTTTGAACCCTTGGGGCTGTCCCTTGAATTGCGATGGAAAAAATTCCGGGGCTGATCCCCGTGGCTTATTACTAAACGTGGAGTGTCGTAGTTTTCCTTGGATTTCAATCATCCGCATTTACTGGTGTCGTGATCTAATGATTAGGGTACTTGCCTCTAGCAATTACAATTCTTTGATCTTTCCACATTTTATCGCAGCTCGCATAAATCAATTTTTTAAGGGGTCTGGAGGCCCAAAAAGATGGATTTTTTCTTAAAAAGACCTTTAAATCTGTTAACGTAAAAATTTGTGCACATATTATGGTAGCTTTTTACTGTTTTTTAACATTTTTATTTGTAAAAATAATTATATTGAAAGCTGCTGATCTCCGGGAGCAGCTCTAAAAAAGGCGTCTTGCGGCGAGCACGATATCTCTGGACTGGATAATCTAAAATGAAAAACCAAAAATACTTCGCTAATATAATGGATCATCTTGTAATTGATCGAAGAAATAAGCAAAATAATAATTTTTTGACAAAATGGCTTCTCAACAACAAAAAATCGATTTTTGACAAAAATGTAGGCCTTAAATTGTTTATAAAATGGAAAATATTTATCGGTGCGAAAAAACCTTCGATTAATTACTGAAAAATATACTTGAAACGATTGTGTTAAAATTTGAGACTGATCAGTTCAGCCGTTTCCGAGAAATCGTGCTCACCGACATTAAAAACACAGTTTTGAAAAAAAAGGCGTTTAAAGTTTCAAAAGCACTTTCGAACGCTCTGACACGACATTACAAATGTGCGTGTGACTTCGAGAATATTCGCCGGATTGACAAGAAATTTTCTGTGTGTGTACTTAAATATATGCACATTACGAAAAAAAAATAATAAAAAGATCGACTTTTTGAAAATGTTAACTGTATAAAACCCTTTAAGACTTCAATGATCGATTTAACGTTGCCGATCTTTGTGAAAGGAATATTGATTTGAACTTTCCTATGTACGTTGCTTTGGAGTAGCAACTAGGCTGAGAGAAAATTGCATGGTATTCGCAAAAAATGCCCAAGGTAAAAGAGGTGATAGTAAAATTCCCCATAGTTTTATTGACATCACAATCATAATATGGTTAACACAACTATAAGCGCAAAGTATATCTAAACAGGCGATTTCGGTGGGATATTTGACTATCTTTTATTTCGAAAATAATGATGGATTATTATAAAAGGCCATATAGATATGGTTAACCCAAACAAACCCACCACCCATCCCAGATCGACCGGTGATAAATCTTAACACAGTGCTATCACAAAATCAGTGCATAAATACTAATGTTGTATACCGTACGTTAGGTTCTCTTCAGTTAAACTAATACTAATCTATTGAAGTTTGTACAATTCATATGATTAACATTAACGTTTGTCGAGTATAATTTGTTAGAAGAATTTATGAAAAGTGACTGTTTGAAGAAAGTTATGGTAATGTATACTCACAGCAAAAATGCAAATCAAGTCAGCGGGGTAGCGCAGTGGTCCAGCGCATTGCCACCCGGCTGGCTTGGCTTCGATTCTTGTTGCTACCGTTTTCAAAAACTTAAACATTTTTTTTCTCGCATTGCCCAACTATTTATTGCAGAATATAAATATATTCAAGCACCTAAAAACTTGAACGAAGTACGAGTATACTATCCAATGAAGCATGTTTCGGAAAAATGTAACTGCTTAAACAATGCTTTTATAAAATATGCCTGGTGTGAAAAATTTGTATGTTTCAAATGTTTCTACGATGAATATAACCCTAAAAATAGTAAAATTATTTCTGATAATGAATCAAAAGTAGCGTACATAATTAATTGCGAGAATTGTAGGAACTTTTATTTTCATTAACAACTTCACCTAATTATATAAATTAACTACGAGAAAATATTTAAATTCTACAATAAATAGGTGAACATTGCGAGAAAAAATAACAGAAAACGGTAGCAGCAAGATTCGAATCCAAGTCAACGGGGTGACGGGCAATGCGCTTGACCACTGCGCTACGCCGCTGACTTTGAAATGATTGAAAAAATATCCCTCAAGCTCTACTCGGATTTTTGGAGAGCGTTTTACCCTTTCCTATGGTCCACTCAGACGAAATATTTTAGTTACGTTGAGTGGAGGGCCACCTCCTTCTACCCACGCAATTTGGGCGAATTCGGTGGGTCTTGATTGGCGTCCTCCCCTTGTTAGTAGTTTTAAGAACTACGGGCGTCCCAAAAACTCTCACATAGTATGTTTGTTGCATTGCAAAAACAGTATATCAGTTCGACACTTCTTGCAATTCACCTTCTGTTCATGTAGGACACTATGCAAATAACAAGTCGAATCATATAATATGGTACAAAGCACTATTCTATGGTACAAGACTATTGCAATGCGCCGAAAATCCAGTTAAGGCGGGACTTATATAATAAAAAAATACCTGTGAAATATTTTACCTAAATCGAAGGTAACAGCTATTCGAAAGTACAGCCGGAATGACTTTTGTCTGTTATGCCATATCTTTTATCAAGATGCTACAAGCACTCTATAGCGTAGTGGCAGCCTGCGCGGTATACGCAGCAGAAAGGCAGGTAGGTAGTAGGTTCGATTTCATGTGTTGGCGAAATATTTTCTTCAAAATAAATCATCACAGGAGGTCGCTCGATATAAATCATTATAGTAATAAATCATTGTGGTAAAACTCTCGGTTGCGTATTTTATTTTATTTTATATTTATTTAATATTGTACACTGAAAAAAAAAAATTCGCTCATCCATCCAAAATTCAGTTGGTTTAACAAAATTGTATCTTTAAATACGTGCAACTTGATTTTTGATCGGCATAACAAAACAGTATGGTTGGACAGTAACCAAAGATACATTTAAGGGAGACTTTGTCCTTGGAGTGCCATATTTCAGGTGTTTACATTTTTTTTTTAAAGGAAACGAGTTACTTTTATTCATGATATACAGAACGTTAAAAAATTTATTAAAAAAAAAAAACCAAAATGGCGGCCGTTGCAGCTCCGCGAAAACAGGTCCTCAAATCGCGGGAGGTAAATAGCTGACATCACTGCCCCCTCTTTGTTGATCTGAAACACAAATTCAAAGCATATTATCAATCTGTGACTCTTTGGTCATGGAACGACGGATGGGTTTTTCGTTTAGTACAAATTTCGGAAAATGGCGGCAATTAAAAAAAATCGAATTTTCGCGTTTTTTTCGCATAAAAAGATAAATAATAAATGCAAAAATATATCTATCGAAAAAACGATCCGTCATTCCGTGAATACATTTTCTTTGAGTATACTCTCCAAATTTCAGGTCAATGTGTTAATTACAGCGGTCAGGAGAATGTCAGCCATTTTTAAAAACGTGTTTTCGAGAAAAACGCGTTTAAAGTTTTGTAATGTGTTTACACAAATGTGTTTATAATTACCGCTAATCGGCAATGCCTGGTCCATAGAGGCATCCCTCCTCTTCTTCTAGCTGCTCATGTTGAGCCGCTAACATCTCCCGCTGGGCACAAAGGACAAAGTCTCCCTTAAACTATGTGCTTATTTAGCATGTCTGAGCAATGGTTAAAACAACAACGTTTCGAGACAACAAAATGCATTTTGCATATTCAACGATTTTTCTCAGTGTATGCATTTAGTAGACGGGCATTGATGCCTAAGGGGTCTTCTCACTTAGGCGCTAAAGGAGGCTGTTTTTACCAATGTTTTGATAGGTTTTTTTTATTATAGATATTGATGTAAAAGTTGTTACACCTTAATAAATACACTTTCGAAATAGATTTAAAAAAATTATCTATTCAAGTGACTATTTATTTATAGTCGTTTTTTTTCTTCATTTTCTGAAAGATACATTTGTTAAGAATGCTCTCACTAATTTTTTCAAAGGAATTTATAAAATTGGCGGAAATACAGCATTTTATGTGAAACCGTTCGAAGCGCACGACCCCGCTGAGCGGCAGATGTACGGCTTTGACTACGTTTTTCTGGAAACGACAACCCAAACATATTAAAAAAACTATTCATCTGATTTGCATGTGCCGAGTCCTAAACTGTTCAAAAATCTAGTCTCAATGGCACCACGTAGGGATTTTTTTAAATAAAGGGTCCCCTTCTATTTTTTTTTATAAACGATGAAAATTTTCCATGAAAATCGGAAATAAAATTCGCTGGTCCACCATTTTTTTAAGATATCGTAATTCCCCTACGTGATGCTATAAACATATATGACTAGTTTCTAAATATATTTTTATTTTATTTTTCACATGAACCGTATGGCTTAATCGCTGTCAACCGGCGAGCAGCAATTTCGTCGGAGTGTCCTCTTGGAAGCGGCGTACACCGCAAACTATACTTTAGATTCGAGTACAAAAATTTGTATACAGTCTTCTATATGTATATATTTACTATGAGTATTAATAAAAAAATCCATCAATCGTTTGCTTGAAAATAATTACGAAAAATAAACCCTCGTACCGCGCACGAACCGTGGTGTGGGGCCTTAAGCAACCTAGTCAGCCAGTGCCTTGTAAAGTCATACCAGACCCTCGGAGGCTTCACCTCGCCCAGCGGTCACCCGTTTCGTATTCTATTGAATCCGAGAGTGAAGGCCGCCCCAAGGATATAGATCAACGTGTCTGTTCTGGAATTGCGCCTTGCCAAGCGTTACACGCGTTCATCGACTCGGTATTATTCTCCCGGATAATGGAAGGCGGGATATATAGAGTTTAATAATAGCTGCTGCAACACAAAGATGCACTATCGGACATCTCCTACACTCTCAACTACTTCCGTCCATGCTCGTCAATTACTCACTCGAAAAGCGTTGATGGGTTATGGTCAAAGTTCAATATTTTGATCGGACCCATGGTAGCAGATTAATATTCATATATGACGAGACCACGTAGCGCTCATTATCTCCCTATCTCTCTTCCCCCATGTTCTCGTTCGCGGTTCGACCGTCGATGTGTGTATAAATAAACTTCCTGATTACGTAAACATGTGAAACAACACGTTGTTTTGGGATTATCCGGGGTCCCACGTTGTCCTACAATTGAAGGCACCATTAATTTCGTCTCATACTCGGACGATCATAAAACGGAATCATAAAAATTGCGAAACAATTTAAGATAATCCTATAGCCTCACAATAGTCATATACCACTGATCGTACTTGAGACTTGTACAATTTATATTTTTAACGAATGCAAAAAATTGTAATGACTAAAATTTTCCATGCATAAACTGTTGAATGAATGTTCACATTTAAGGCCTTAGGCCACAGTAACGGGTATAAAATTATGTGCGAATTTAACAATTTGTTTTCGTATGAAAAAGTGATTCACTCATAAAATTAATTACACATTTATTCAGTATGAATATCAAGCTGATAGAAAATATATATATATATTTTCGATGTACAAAATGGCCGACTACTCGAAACTTCTCGAAACAGCTTTTTTTCCAATTGGCGTTGCAAATAACTTCAACAATTTTCACTCGATTCACTTCAAATTTAAAATTTATGTTCCTAATTGCATTTCGCAGGGAAGTACGTACGGAATTTCTGATTAATCGAAAACTTTTCATTTTATGAGCAGTTCATGAGCAGTTATAACGAAACTTTTTACTGAA
>OZ023318.1:26497660-26740160 GCA_964007375.1 Ophion obscuratus | reverse complement strand
AAACGTAACTCGTCACCGCCTAGCTACAAACTAATAAAGTGATGTTTCGAGTCGCCATTAGCTAGCCGTCTTAACGTTTGACTACCCAGCCTTGTAACGCTTTGGTCCTGTAGTGACTGAATACAAAAAATTAGATGGTGACCAGATAGAAAAAAATATCCTACGGCTGTGTTATATTTCTGACCTAGTTATGGCCTAGTTTTATCAGCTAGCGACTGGGAACAAAAAATTAGCTGGCGATTAGATTTTAAAAACTTTGCGGCTATATATTTATATTTTCGTGATTTTTTTTGCACACCATTTACATCATTGGACCCTTTTACGATATTCATCGTTGTTCATTAATTAGAGTTATGATATTTGCGCTGTAAATATATTAATGGTTCAATTTTAAATTATCTCAGACAAACGCTTACGCCGTAACGTGGTTTCGATCTCGGGACCTCTGGGTGATGAGTTGTGACGTTGTCCGCTGAGCCAGTTCTACTTGTTTAATTTCTCAATTTTCTTATCGTTTACATATTTTATACTACACAATATCAGATTATTGCAAAATGGGTGGATTAACAAATGTAAATAACATCATCGGATCAATGACTCAATTGCGTTCTCATTGAGAGCGATAATCGCGGAGAATTACATAACCTTAAATTGCATTTATACGATCATTTTTTCCGGCTAGTGTGGCCGCAGTTGGGAAGTATTGGCTAGATCATCGCGAGATACCGACACGAGGATTTTATTCATTCGCAACGTCATCTGTAACTTAAGCTGCTTAAGGCGGTCCTCTAGTTTCTCGGGTCGAAAAAATCGATTTTTTTTCTTCATAAATCACATCTACAACATGTGTAGAAAATGTGTGCCAAAGGATTTTTCGATATTCGAAGTAGTTCACAAGTTACGGCCCCGGAACGAAGCAGGTATACGGAGCGCGCGCCGCATGCGCGAACTTTTAAACGCGTTTTTCTCGAAACACCATTTTTCGAAACGGTGACCACGATATTTTAGAAACTACTGCACCGATCTTGTTCAAATTTATACAGCATCTTTAATATGTTATAAGCCAGCGATTGAACTACGATTATCATGATTGCTTCGATAGTTTTTTTTTGTACGAGCGAAAAACTTAAGAAAAAATGAGTAAAAAATTGAATGTAATTTTCAAAAGTGTATAAAAAAGTCAATTTTTGTAATTTAGAATTCACTCTAGTTCAATCGCTAGTCTTAAATATGAAGATTAAAATGCCGTTTGGTTTTTTGATTTCAGATAAGCAGAACAGACGCAATCTTGGTCACCGTCAAGCACCTCTTTTACTTGATGTCTTCCTGTCGGCCACTATAATGTTTATTTTATTATACATTTTGACTTCAAAAAATTTGTAAAGCTTATTTAAATGTTAATAAAGATTATGCAAAAATAATGAGATTCATTATTTCGATGCTTTGCCCGCAAAAAATGATTGAAAAAGCCGTAAAAAAACAGCCGACAAACTAGAGGACCGCGTTAACCAACCGTGAGCCAGTCGCTCGATGGAACTACACGTATTCACATAACCACACTTAGTTATTTGTGACCAAGATCAGCTGGGCAGTGACTAGACAAGAGCTGGAAAACAAAACATTCACAATATTACTAGCTCATGACGAGCCAACCATTGGTCAATTCGCATGAGCTCAATTGGGCGAGCCAGTTACTAGGTCGTAACTCACACAGGCTAGAACAATTTCTACTCGGGTAATATAAACCTATCAAAAAAATGCATGAAAATAGCCTTTTTTAAGCGTCTAACGAAGGTATTAAGGGTTCTTCTCAAAGACCCCTTAATACCTCCGTGCATCTATTTTTATAAGAAATTTATAAATTTCTGGAATTTTATTAAAAAATGATAAGCAAGAAAAAATAAAGTTTATACGAATTCTACGTTATCACAAATATCTGTGAATTAGTCATTAGTGGGCATAAAGAGAGATTAAAGATCGTACACATTTCATTAAAACGAAATACTAAATATCGTAAGCATATCACAAAAACGAAATACTTTGCGAGCATTTTGTTTCCAAAAAAACTATTGAACATCGCAGACATTTTATTGAAACGAAATACTAAAATCGTGAACATTTCGTAAAAACGAAATAGTTTGCGAACATTTTGTTTCAATAAAATATTGAACATTGTAGACATTTTATTGAAATGAAATACCAAAATCGTGAACAATTTGAGGTATTTTACGCGTCCAACAGTTGATACGAAATCTGTCGAGCAAGCTCGTTATTCAATCTGTCAGGATGTTTGCGAATTGCTTATGATGCTTACGAGGTATCTCCCATTGAGCCGAAACAGGGATCCAAATACGCTTTTTCTTCTAAATATGTTTTTCGTCGCGGTGAATATCATGTTTAAAATTCGTTAACCCGATTGACTTCAAATTTGAATTGGAATGGGATAATAATATTTTCTATCGAATGACCAGATGAATGTTTAGCGTGTTTATTATCTAGGTTGCTACCAAGCGATGAAAATTATTAGTCGTAAATCGAACTTTCTACAGGTCGTCATTACCAAAATTTGAAAAAAGTATCCAATCACTCGACAGTTTTATTATCATACTGAAAATCCATTTTTAATTTCAGATCACGCCCGTTACCGTCACCACATTCACAGAGTGTATATCATTATATTATCATCATATCGACGCTGCTTACGAAAAGTATCATGTTTCAGAATTCTTACGAAAACCAGCACGTTTGATATCACCGTGAAAACTAGCATGTTTTGGCTCCCGACACGAAAACTAGCACCTTTCGATATTAAACGCGAAAACTAGCACGTTTCGGCTTTCACCACGACAAGAAGCAGATTTCAATATTCACCGCGAAAATTGACATGTTTCAGTAATATTGGAATTGTTTCATACTTTTATTCCATGCTTTTTTACGCTTTGCCTTTTTTACTCCAATTCCTTTGACTGCAATTGAAAATTTACGCGTTTGTAGATCTCGCCAAAAAATTTAATTAGGCTTCAATTAAAATGGCAAGTATTCGGGAAATATCCATTCAACCTTACGTCGACATACACCCCAGGCTAAATATGTTTGTGACCAAGAAGGACGAGAGATGAAAATCATTTAAAAAAGTACAAAAACATGATTGATGTTCGAATGTTCCAATTACAACAGACGTTAGATAAAGAATTGCCTCTTGCACCACGAAAAAAAAGATGAACAGGCCATGCTTGACAGAGGTTTAATTCTAATCTAACATCAGCAAGATTTTTCAAACATATTCGATGATAACCATCTGTAAGATTACAGTGAATTTGTTGAATGATATTTTCAATAACATTATTTTTTCAGTTATAATGAATATTTAATTATATTTACAATTTCGATGTTATTTTTTTATAAAAATTTCTACAATCGATTTTAATTGATAATCATTATTACGATATTAATAAAAGCAACGGGTATACAATTAAAATGTCATTACACAAAAAATTGTCATACATTGAAAATAAAATTCGTTCATACAACAAAAATTCAGTTGCTTTAACAAAATGTATCTTTAAATACGTTCAACTTGATTTTCGATCGGCATAACAAACGTTTTGTTAAGGGGTTACCCCCACTTGCGGTTTTGAAAAAAATCGATTTTTTTATTGCATTTTGTTGAAGTATAAGTATCTGAGAATATGTCCTGAAAATTTCAAGTCGATCCGAACAAAATTGACTGAGATATGAGCGTTGAAAGAGAAGAATCCGTTCTTCGTGTAGACTTAAATGAAACTTTAAACGCGTTTTTCTCAAAATGGCATTTCTGAAGTCGGTGACCAAGATTACTCGAACACTAATGAACCGATCTTCTTGAAATTTTGTTGGCTTATTTAATACATAAAAATGTAGTCTTTAAACGATCGATTTTTTTTTAGAAAAAAATGTCCGTTTTATAGCCAAAAAACGGCCGTTTTTTTTTCGTTAAAATCGAACCATTAACTTTGACTGTCCGCCATTTTGTGAAAAATGAATATTTTTTAAAATCCTTCGATTAAAGACTAGTTTATACTTATATTTGACTAAATCCATCCGCATTTTTCTTTCAGATGATCCACTTCGCCGCAATGTTGGTCACCGCAAACCGTGTATATAAAAACATTATTTCATTGACGGCCATTTGCCACTAAACAATGTAATATTTTTCAATAAAAAAATTACTGAAAGTTCTTCAAGATGTGTTCTTTAAGATGGTATATTGATCGATTAAAAAAGATTTGTAGTTTTCTTTAAAAAAATTCATGAAAAAGGCCTTTTTTGTGCTACAAGTGGGGGTAAGGCCTTAATCTAAGTGGTAGTTTTAGTGGTGCGAACTGTAGCTTATTTAGCATGTCTGACGAACTGCTAAAACAACAACATTTTGAGACAACAAAATGCATTTTGCACATTCAACGATTTCTTTTTCTTAGTGTATTAAAAATAAAATACTAATGGTTTATTTTTCCAGATTTTTACCTGAGCACGAAGGACTTCACATTCTCACCAAAACTCTTTTTGGTTAGATTGTACGAACGATGAGATCCTTAATGAGTTTTCGCGGTGAATATAGAAACGTGCTAGTTTCCGTGGCGAAAGCATAATCATGCTAGTTTTCGTAAGAACTTTGAATCGTGTTACTTTTCGCAATCAGCGTCGATATATCATATAATATTATATTTAAATATTTAACACCAAATAAACTAAATTCCCTTAAGGATGTGCATTAACTGTGTATAAGCCCAATCTCATCATCCCCACACCCGTATATGAAGAAAATATTTAAAATCGACCTTTTTGCATTTGAATTGGATCTAAATTGCTTACAGGGTGAGCCCGTCAAACATCTGAAGCGAATCGAGAGAATTAGAATCACGTGGGTGAACAAATACGTAAAAATGATAAAATGTAAGAACACGCATGGGAATAGTGAATCAGTTGATTTGGAGCCTAATGGCCCGTACGTATGTAGAGGGTAATACGTTGAGCTGACAATTACCGCAGGGCGTAGACGTAGAGCGTAGACACACACCAGTAGTATATCCACACAACGGGGTAACGCGCGGGCTTTCTGAGTAGTGGGAACGTATGTTATGGCATACACGTTCGAGGTAGTACAAACTATGTGCACGTTTTCCTGGCGTCCCGGCGAAACACGCGGTTGTCTGGTGATTTATACCCCAAATTATGGTACTGCATTATAGTCTATGTACATAGGTAATAAGCGGAAAATACATGTCCGTTTGTGAGTGTGCATATAATACAAGCGTTGTGTAAATAGTAAATAGAAAGCAAGCCGAAAATCACAACCAGCCCGATTCGATGAGTACAGTGATGTGAGATTTGTCATTTTCTTGGTCGGCAATGGTTCTTGTTGCATGCATAACCACCCAGATAGAACAGGAAGGTCTAATATACATATATTACATGTATATATGTATATGATATGTATACGTCGATGATATACCTGTATTATACGTATATTGAACGTATTTTGTGGAGCTGTTTCTCCGATGATAGTGAAAGAATTTCACATACGTGTATTTTACGTATATTATTCAATAAGTATTTGACATCGAGTCATATACATATATTATATGTACAAGGAACATCTACTGAACAATAAAAATTAATTCAACTGCATTGCTATCAATATCACGTATTACATACGTAGATTGGACGTGTTTTTTTTCAACATTCTCTCCGTGGAATTTTGTGCACCTCATGTACACATAATATTCGTTCATTATATGACGATTGCGATTCCATTATTGGATTCTATTCGTTCTTCTTTCGTTGAATCTTTGATGTTGAATATACATATATTATACGTCCATTGAACACCTTCAGATCCAGGAATCACAATCGTAGGATAATTGACGACTATTATACGTATATGAGATGTACAAAATTCCACGGAGATAATGTTGAAAAAAAACACGTCATTTTTATCGTCGAGTAGCTGTTCCTTATATATATATATATATATAATTCGATGTCAAATGTTTATTGTATAATGTACGTAAAATATACATATGAGGCATTCCACGTCACTTCAGCCAGTAAAAAAAATCCACAATTAACTTTGAAAAATTGAGTTACTTTATTGAAAAATATTCACCGAGTGTCGACATTTTTAAAAAATTTCTGATTTTTTTCTCGTTGATTACCATTTTTTAAATATTTTTCCATTCACATGGCTGTATCTTTGGCAAGATTTGACGTATTTACATTCGTAAAAAACGAAAATGTGCATCTTTTTCTAACCTTCCGGAAAAAAATGAATTTAGATTTTATTGAGCAAGTCGAACGCTCGTTTCAGGGCAAAATATGCAAAAACATTTTTTTCTCAAGCAAAGACACTCGTTATTTTATTTTTAAGAATTTCCCCGAATTGTGAATACGAAAAACGGATTTTTGGTATTTTTTATATTATGGGATTCCTAAACACCGTGAAGTAACAGCTATTTTTTTTTAATTTTTTTTAATTTTTAAAAAATTAAATACATATTTTTTGAAATACATATGACATATATGTCATATGTATTGGAGCCTTGGAGTGCTCCACACTCTTCAATGGAATATTAATTTAAAAAAATAAAAATAGCTGTTATTCCACGGTGTTTAGAAATCCCATAATATAGAAAATACCAAAAATCCGTGTTTCGTATTGAAAATTCGGGGAAATTAAAAAAAAAACATAACGAGTGTCTTCCTTGAGAAAAAAAATATTTTTGCATATTCTGCCCTGAAACGGGCGTTCGACTTGCTCAATAAAATTTAAATTAATTTTTTTCTGGAAGGCTATAAAACGACGCACATTTTCGTTTTTTTATGATTGTAAATACGTCAAATCCTGCCAAAGATACAGCCATTTGAATGGAAAAATATTTAAAAAATGGTAATCAACGAGAAAAAAAGTCCGCAAAATTTAAAAAATGTCGACACTCGGTGAATATTTTTCAATAAAGTAACTCGATTTTTCAAAATTATTTGTGGATTTTTTTTACTGGCTGAAGTGACGTGGATGCCTCACATATGAAATTCTTTCACTATTATCAGTTAAATAGATCCACAATCCACATTTAATATACGTATAATACAGGTCTAACATGGACGTATACACATAGACTTGATATACATATATACATGTTATATATGTATACTAGACATTCCTATTCGATGTGGGATATAGGCATAATACACCATATAAATACATAACACTCATACCCAGATACCCACGTACCGGAGATGTACCGCTGATGTGGAGTACGCCGTAGGGTACAATCTCGGTACGCCGTACCAAGTACGCTCGGATATCTGGCTATATACTTGAATTCTTTGCATATATCAAGAGACGCGGCAGCGTCTTGACGCCAAAGAACAAAAAAAAAACGATGAGCACCACTGCTGTCACGGATGACGAACACGCTGGCACTCTTTATACAATAAGATGGGCTCTCACTGTACATATTTAAACTTTGAATCGAAATTACGCAAGAACATGGAGATGAATAAAAAATCTAGTGACATTCTACTAATGAAATGTTATTTTTTCGATCGACTGTTACATATACCATACGTGTATGGTATACCATATACGTACACAACCATATCTATGGTGTACGTATGCCATACATATACCATACGTATTTTTACGTATTCTTACGTTTACCATACGTATAAAATACGATAGCATACGTATGATATACATCTTTTATGAATTCATTATTCGTATATAAGGCGTTCATGGTGTGTCTAATATACGTTAATATGATGTCGCCAACGACGTCTATGAGACGTATTTAGTACATATACTAAAGAGTTAAATGTTCGGCTAATATCCGTATAATGTACATATATTCTACGCTGTTTGAACAATATATTTGACGTATTTTCGACATCTTATATACGTAAAATATATCGTTTAATAAACGTAAAATACACATACATTATATGGATACTAGCCAGACATTTAGCTCTATAGTATACGTACTACAGTAGAACCTCGATTATCCGAACCAATTGGCACCGAGATCATAAGCAACACCTTTTTATATAAAAACACTACATACATATATATTAAAAATTGACATACATGTTAACGTTGAAATATATATATATATATATATATATATATATATATATATATATATATATATATATGTATGTATGTATGCATGTATGTATGTATGTATGTATGTATTTGAAACACCTGAAAAAAGTTGAATGCTTTTTTAATATTTTTTAAAAATAAAATCGTCCATTTTTTATTGACGAACGGCTGTAACGTATTTTTGAGCGGCTAAGTCTCGCAGCCGTTTGAGAAGGAGAAGTTGCGTTGGGTTGCTCATTGTTGCTCACGGCGGTGGCAGCGAGCAACAATGTATCTTTCGCGCGAACGTTCGGATAATTGAGAGTTCGGATAAACTAAGTCATCGTTCGGATAATTGAGGGTTCGGATGATCGAGGTTCTACTGTAAATACGTCTCACAGACGTCGATGGCGACGTCGTATATACCTATATTATACGTTAGTGTTCTATCTGGACATGTAAATATAACATATGTGTGTGTAAATATTATAAACGTGAAAATATGCACATTTCTTTGTTGCAATTGATTCTGATTAAATTTTGAATATAGTTAAGCGTTACGACGCGGAGGGGCCGTGTTGAAATTCCGAACTTTGAATGCTCCGACGGTTTAAAATGCCGAATCTTAATATTCCGAAATTCAAGATGAGGCCGGGTCGAAATTCCAGGCTTTGAATGATCGGAACGCTCAAAACTCCGAAAAAATACTACCCCGAAAGATCAAAACTCCGAAACAATTTTACACGAAAGACAAAAAATCCGAAAGTCTGAACACCGTTAAAATAATTCGGCTATGGAAGTTTTAAAAGTTTCAACATTTTCAATAAATCGACGAATTATTTCAAGAATGTTTTTTTTTTTACAAAGAAGTGATATTGCTTATATTTTGAAATTTGTTTAGATAATGTTACACGTTCTACATCATTTACAGTCAACTGTGTAGATTTTCCCTGGCATGATCTTCACATAGGGGCCGGGTTGAAATTCCGAACTTTGAATGCGGCGACGGTTTAAAATTCCTAGTTTTAATGTTCCGACATTACAAGGTTCGTCAAGATCATGCCAGCGAAAGTCTACACATTTGACTGTAAATGATGTAGAACATTGTCTAGACAAATTTTAAAATTGACGCAAAATCAATTCTTAATGAAGAAAATTCTTGAAATAAGTAATTCGTCGATTTATTGAAAATTTTGAAACTTTTAAGGAGCTATACCAGTGTGACACTTTAAAAATCGTTTTTTTTGCCTTTTTCGACAGTTTATACTTTCAAGAATATCCTGTAAACATTTCAAGGTAGTATCTCTATTATTTTATCTTGCAAAAATCGATAGTTAAATCTTTAAGCGCGTTTTTTCCCGAAATGAGATATTTCAAATTTGCTGACATTGTAAATTAAAGAGCAATTATCCGATTGACTTGAAATTTGAACTAAGTACTCTCGAATATATTTACTCTACGACGTAGGATATTTTTGATTGGATGAAAACTGACGATTTGGCATTGAAAAAAAACGACCATTTTATAGGCAAGGAAACAGACTTTTTTTTTCATAACTACGCCGTTTGTTACATTTTAATATTACATGAAAATGTAACAGGAAAAGTACAGGAAATACTTTCCAGTTAAACGACATTTTTTCCTTCTTCGGTTTCAGCTACTTAATCGGCCGGAATCATTTCAGCAGTGGAGAAAAAAATTATGTAATATAGGTAAAATGTAGCCAAATATATTCTTAATTTTCCGAAATATTTAATTGAGTACTTTTCTTCCAAAAAATTCCGGAAAGTCACCCAAATTTTAGGCATTCACACTGGTATATCCCCTTAAAACTTCCATAGCCGAATTATTTTGGCGGTGTTCATATTTTCGGAGTTTTGATCTTTCGGGGTAGTATTCTTTCGGAGTTTCGAGCGTTCTGAACATTCAAAGTTCGGAATTTCAACCAGGCTCCGATCCGGAGTAGCACATAGGCACCTTCTTATCCGATCGATCGGGTAGTTCTCGCTGGATGTGATGATATCTTATACACTATATTGTAAATATTATACATATATTTACGTATACAGGATATCCCAATTTCACTCGACAGCGTAGTTTACATATTTGTGTGTGTGTGTGTGTGTGTGTGTGTGTGTGTGTGTGTGTGTGTGTGTGTGTGTGCGTGCGTGCGTGCGTGCGTGCGTGCGTGCGTGTGTGTGCGCGCGCGTGTGTGTTTGTTCGGGTTGTATAGGTGTATCTTAACTACTACTTTTCCGTTCGTGAGTATATAGGGTGTTTCTGTCCGAACAAAGCAACTTGTAAAAAAATGTCTGGCGACGAAAATTGGTCGAGATATTCACGAATAGAGTCCGATGCAGAGTAAACAATGGCACAGTAGTTTCAGATTGCACATTCGGACAAGTAAGGGTTTATTCTCATTTTTGTTCGTTGTATATGAAACACAAATAATTTATCAGCAAACGGATTATCCGGTAATAAATAATTTTGATTTATCCAATGAAAGAATCAATTTTATTTTTTTCTATTCATTCTGGGGGCTGGTTTTTTAAATTCTTGTTTGGCATTTTTGGTCCTCACTAGAAGTTGATTATCGAAAAAAAAAAATGTCTTCGTTTCTTTCGAAACTAATGGGCCATTGTTTACTCAGCGTCGGACTACTCGTGAATATCATCTCGGCCAATTGATGGCGTACAACATTTAAAAAAGAGCGTTCTGCTGGAAAAGAGACATCTAGTAGTTAAGATACACCCTGTACATACACATACCCACCCACCTACACACACGCACACACACACACACACACACACGCGCGCGCGAGCTCTCGCCCACGGCTTCGTCCGCGGTGATACACGTCAGGAACACAATTTTCCATACAAACCGTTACACCCCAATGCACCCTCTTACGAGTTGATTTTCGAAAAATCCTTACTTACAAGGAACGGTTGCGAGGTCGATCTCTCCGATTTCGATGAAATATGGCGTGCTTGTAGAATGGGTAAAAACAGGCGACACGTATTTTTTTATATCTGCGAAACCCGATGTTTAAGGGGTGAAACGCACCCGCGAACATTGAGGTGTTTTTCGTATTTCGTCGATATCGTTATCGTTCCCATCTCCAATGTATTGTACACGGAAAAAAACATTGTTGCAATTTGAATTTTTTTCATAACTCGTACTGTTAAAACCTTGTCGACGAAAAACACCCCAATTTTCGAGGGCGCATTTCAACCCTTAAAAATCTGGTTCCGCAGTTATAAAAAAAAAAATACGGGCCTCTATTTTTACCCATTCTACAAGCATGCCAAATTTGATCGAAATCGGAGAGATCGACCTCGCAACTTTCCTTAGTGCACCTCTGCACCATCTAAGGAACATATCTTTCAAAATTCATGTTTTTATCTTCAGCGGTTTAACCTGTGTGGTATCTATACGTCAGTCTGTCAATCATTCAGTCAGTTAGTCAGTCATGATTTCATATGTATAAGATGTATGTGAACACCAGTAGTGATCAAGCAGTCACTGTACAGCTGCGACCACTTTAATATAAAAAAGCATTGGCCTAGGTCGATACTTCGATGGGTGACACAGCCGTGCACTGACTTGCGCGCTGACTACTGAGCGGGAGGCAGTTTTGTGCATTTTCCGACGGTGGTAACACAATTACAACTGAGTAAATATAGCCGCTTGTATTGGCACAGGTTTCCGACGTTTTTCTGTGTCCTCGTGGGCATACGATTCCGTAGCGCAATAGAAAAGAGCGATGGTCGAAAACCCACTGGGGGAGGGTGGAGGCTCTCTAAGGAACTGGAAATTGTAAAACGACGAGTGCGGGGTGAAAGTGAAAGGTATAGGATCGTAAAAGCTCACAGGAACATACGAAGGGATGTTCGGGAAAAATGTATGTGCGTGGGTGTGTGCGCACGTGTCCCGTAACTTGAAACATTATTTTTTGAAAGTTAGTGAATAATGAGACAATAATGGCGGACAGTTTTGCAAAACTACAATATGAAAAGGTCCTTTACGTTTTTTTTTAAATGTGTGTGTGTGTGTGTGTGTGTGTGTGTGTGTGTGTGTGTGTGTATCGATATTTGATGATCGTATCATCAAATATCGTCATGCATTCTTCTTAGATGAAAATTAACATTTGTCTTCTCATCCATCAATACAAGGCATTACAAATAAGTATCACAATTGACATTTAGTACAGTCGTGCTGTAGCTGAAAAAGCCCGGAATCGGAGAAAATTAGGAGGCTAGTTTTTTGAAAGGTGTTTTTGTGGGTGCCGAGGGTGCTAAATCCAAGTTTGCTTAAAAATCGGGGTGTAGGGTTCTTTTTTAGGGGATGAAAGGAGAAGGGGGTGGATTAATGCCAAACTACAACCCCTACGAGTTCGGCGCCGTGAGACAAAATGTTCAGAAAAATCCGCGCTTTAGTTTTGTCCACAACGCCGAAGTTTTGGAAGATCATTTTGGGGGTGAAAAAGTGGGGTGAAATTTTGAAAAATCAGTTTCCATTCAATAATTCTTTTTAAAAAAATCGTACACTTTTTGTTCAAATGGGAACGTTGTAGCCCTTAAAAAGACGCGTCGATCGAGTATTTAATCATCACTTTCCGATAATATCTTCACCCCCAAAAAAATGGTTAAAAAAAAATTGTTTATTGATTAACTCAAAAACAATCGGTTTTTCGGGTATGGTTCAAATGTACGAAATGTAGAGAATAATTTTCTCCATATTTTCGTTGCTATGGACCACCCTTGAATTTTGATTTTCCAACCCCTCTCGGGGGTTGTACATTCAAAATGAAATTCTGGGAAAACTATTGACCGCGCGAATTCGCCGCCGTAGAAGAATTTGTAGCTTGAACCGTCAGCTACATTTTTGTCCAAAGCGCCAAACTCGTATCTCTTGTCACGTCCGGAAGGGACGTGGGCATATATTTTTTGATTCCCTCTTTGTTTCCTACGCCTAGCGCAATAGCACGAGATGAGGGTAAAAAGGGGTAGTGCATGGGAAAGAATAGAATTAAGGAATTGACGCGATATTTCGGTATTGAGGAATAATTCGACAGAATTGGTGTACGACTGACAATATGTTATTTATTATAAGATTATTAGAGGGGTTAAAGCGATCTGGCCTACGATGAATGATACAGAAACGAAAAAGGTATGGTTAGCTTACATTGGTTGTGTTTGACGCTTGGTCGCTCGCTCGCTCGCTCGCTTGCGTGGATGTTTGTTGTCGCTCGCGTTACAAGGGCCTTCGCTCTTAGCCTGGTGCGCTCGCTGGTACAATAGCTGGTAAGGCGCTCGCAGGATTTTACGCTGGTCGTGTGTATAACCGACGTGTTTACTACGACGGGCACTACGCGTAGATAGAAATATGAACTGTGCGCAAGGTCGATGAATTGAAATTGATATTCACGGACTGACGATAGAACTTATACAAGTGTAAAATAAAACTTTTGTGACTCGAAAAATGAAGACGGTTCGTATGAAGGATAATCGGAGATATTCGTTAGGCTTCTGGGTTAAGACTTGATATAAGGAGTGATTCAGTTGACGGAAATATTGGTTGACGGGAGACTAAGTTCTGAATTTGATAAAGATTGTCGGGAGACTGGGATGGAGACTTGATAGAAGAACTTGAGTCGATGGTAGTTGACGGGAGACCCTAGTCTCTCTCTCTATCCTAATAGAGATTCGATAGAAGAACTTGAGTCGATGGTAGTTGACGGGAAACTGGGATAGAGATTCGATAGAAGAACTTGAGTCGATGATAGTTGACGGGAGACTGGGATAGAGATTCGATAGAAGAACTTGAGTCGATGGTAGTTGACGGGAGACTGACTTCAGGAAGGAAGTCTTTCTTGATATGAAAATTAGGAGAGGTTCAGTAGTGGGAGAAGGAACCTCAGGGAGAGTGTGGTCTTGGTCATCTAGTTCTTTAGGGATTGGACCATTGGTCGTGAAGATATCGGTTGATTAGCGTGATTGGTCGCGGTATGGTGTGCGAATACGTTACAGATTCGTGAGGCACGTGCGTGGCCTTATTTCAGGGCATCGGTTCTGACTAATATGCGTATGAAGAGAAGGAGACCTTTGTCTCGTGTTTCGACGAAAAAGCGCATGGGATATAGAGTTCGATATCGGAGACCTAAGCATTCGCATGGTTTGTGTTATGTCAATTTACAGCTATGGTGACTTCTCATGTCGAGAGGTTTGTATATCGGACCACGCTGCGAGACCGGATGTCTTATTATTTAGTCGGAGTTATAAGATCGTCGGAGCCGCTAGTCTATGTTATGTTTAAATAATCTAGAGTCGGGGCTTTTCTTGGTCAATATGCGTGGGGATGGCGGAGTTTTTGGGGTCGAGTTGATGGTTGGTTTTTCGTTCGACAGCTCTTCTTGGAATATGCGCCTGAGATCGTGTTCTTGTTGACAGCCAATGGGATAGGAAACGTCGATGACTGTGGCGGTGTGGCTATCGTGTATATATCGCTGTAGGTTGAATATGCGTGCGGAACGTACGCACGTTCCTTTTCACGGTGTTACGCGTCTTATTCTTAGATTTGTACATGTATAATAAGCTTATAACGGCAAATGAGGATATTGGGAATAACCGAGAGAAGGCATATTCGCTAGGATGTAACACTCTTTAGTTTCGGTCAATAATTTTTCCAGAATTTCATTTTGAATTTTCAACCCCTGAGAGGGATTCGAAAATGCAAAATTCAAGGGTTGTCCATAGGAACGAAAATATAGAGAAAATTATTCTCTACATTTCGTACTTTGAACCATCCCCGAAAAATCGATGGTTTTTGAGTTATTCAATAAACAGTTTTTTTGTTAATTGTTCAACAATTCTTTTGGGGGTGAAAATATTATTGGAGAGGGTTGATCGAATACTCGATCGACGCGTCTTTTCAAGGGCTACAACGTTTCCATTTGAACAAAAATTGTATGAATTTGTCCTAAAGAGTTATCGAATGAAAACTGATTTTTCAAAATTTTACCCCACTTTTTCACCCCCAAAATGAACTTCCACGACTTCGGCGCTATGGACAAAAATAAAACCTGGATTTTTCTGAATACTTTTTCTCCCGGCGCCGACCTCGTGGGGGTTTTAGTTTGGAATTAATCCACCCCCCAACCCCTAAAAAAACCCTACGCCCCTATTTTTAGGCAAACTTGGTTTTAACACCCGTGGCACCTACAAAATCACCTGTCAAAAAACTAGCCTTCTTCTAATTTTTTTCCGTTTCCTATATACAGCACGGCTGTACTAATTACGGATTCGGGTAGAAAATTATTATTATAATGGACATTTTTCAACGATATTAATACCATGAAAACTTCATTGTTCGATGCTCACGTATAAATTATAAACTGCCAATTTTTTAATGACATCATTCCGTAGTACGGATGGGAACAAAAAACGTTTGCACTAAACTCGTCTGGCCCTCGAAATGTGTTTGCTTTTGTTGTTCGATCATGACTGGTGCTCTCATTGAGTTTCCGAACGCAGTTCCGCAGCAGAAGGGGGCATAGCATTCTTTTGAAACTATTTTCCACTGTAATTTTCCACACTGTATCGTAGCCACTTTTCAGTTCGAGCACAAACGCTACAAATTTTACTCTGCTTCAAAGTAATCTTTCACGGCGGTAAAGGGGCCAATTGTAGTAATTCTAGGATTCGCATTGCACGAGTTTGACCGTCCCAAAATTTACGATGTTTCAGTGAAGAAAGTAACTCACCGAGGGATTGAATAACCCGTTCTTTGCAGGCAGCGTGAATTCTACTACGGGTTGCAATAAAAATTCTATAGCAAAATCGGTAAATGGATAATTTTCTTTAGAGGCGAGGGGTGGGGGAGGGGGGGGGGGGGGTGAACGCTGAAAATTTGGGTGAATTTCGGGAATTTTTTGGAAGAAAAGTACTGAATTAAATGTTTCGGAAAATAAAGAATATATTTAGCTATGTTTGACCTATAATACATAATTTTTTCATAGAAAAATATTGAGACCCAAGCAACTTATGCGCTGCCTTCGGGGGCGCAAAAAAAACTTTGCTCCACTGCTGACATGATTCCGGCCGATTGAGTAGCTGAAACCGAAAAAGGAAAAAACTGTCGTTGAACTGGTAGGTATTTCCTGTACAGTGACGCAGGATTTTCGAAAAATATCAAAATCTAACAAAATGGCGTAGTTATGAAAAAAGTCTGTTTTCTTGCCTATAAAATGGTTGTTTTTTCCAATTCCAAATCGTCAATTTTCATCCAGTCAAAAATATCCTACGTCATTGTAGAGTAAATATATTCAAGAGTGCTCAGTTTAAATTTCAAGTGAATCGGATAATTGCTTTTTGAGTTACAATGTCAGGAAATTTGAAAAATCTAATTTCGAGAAAAACGCGTTCAAAGATTTAACGAGCGATCGAACATTCGGGGAGTATTAGACATACGGTCTTGAAATTTTTACAGGATATTCTTGAAAGTATAAACTGTCGAAAAAGGCAAAAAAAATCGATTTTTTGAACGTGTCACACTGGTATAGCCCCTTAAGGCGGGATATACATTTTCAACGATCAAAAAATTGATTTTTTTTTTTCCCCTTAAAACCGTAGAACTGTATATGTAAAATATTTGCCTAAAGTTTCAAAGCGGAATTCGAAAAACTTTCAACGTTACAGCCCGTCAACGCTGTGCCTCACCGCTCGTATTCGGAGCGGGCGTCAACTTCAAACGCGTTTTTCTCAAAACTGCATTATCGAAATTGGCGTGCAGGATTACCCAAAAACTATTAAGCCAATTGAGTTGAAACTTGGTAGAAATATTGATAATATTGGTACCTTCTACTTGACGACAATTGTTTTTGAAATATTGGAAAAAAAACGATTTTTTTCATCCACATTTTACAGAAATGTTGCGTGAAATGTTGATTTTTTTTGTAAATACGTGACACTTTCTTCAATTTGCATTTTCTCCATGCTAATTACCGTTACATAGAAATTATACATGTTCTAACTGAAAAAATGTTTCAACTTTTTTGCAAATTAAAGTCTACGGAACCGAGACTGCACGTCGAATCGCAACTCCCGCGGTGACCTTGCTGTAACACTCTGCCACAGCTCCGTCATTTTGACGATAAATAAATTTTTGAAAATTGTTTTGTATACTTAACTATACTATTAAAGTATACCTAAAGTTTGATAATTGTAGAATAATCATTTCTTAGTTAAAAAATACCTCAATATTGCTTTTTTTTTCCTGTCTAAATGTATATCCCGCCTTAAGATGACATACTTTTTCTCTTACGATAAATATTTAATTAAATGATGACGTATGGATTCTGAGCCAAGGGTATATCCATAAAGGGTTGTTATTATAATGAAATAGAATCAATATCAGAACATTAGTTACTTGAATGAAAAATAGAAAAATAAAAATAGCAAGACCATAGAATGACCGACCATAGGATGTCTTCATTACTCGCAAGGAGACTATAGGGAAGGAGTCCAATCTTCGTATGGTGAGACGGTATAAGAAACGTCTGTAAATTTGACCCAAGAGCGTGGTGTTAAATATGGCCTGTAGGCGTCGTCCGTGTCCGTAGTGTATCAAAAATATAGTAATACAGTCAGTGCACAGGGTGAAACTGACTGTCATGGCGACTATTTGTTGGCGCTTGTCAAAAAACGCCTATCGTGCACAAAGATTGTTTGTTTGCGATCTAGTTCATCTAATTAGTTTAATGCAATAATTGATATGACAATTTTTACAAAGTTCTTTCATTTTTGTTTAATTACGAAAAATATATGATGACTTTGTAAATAATTTTTATGTCATTTTTAGGTAGTTACAAAAAACCATCAACCATCAATAAACACAATAACGTTAATAGCTTTTAGGAATTATTACTATTTTTATTTGCGTTATTATGATTCTTATAACAAATGTAATCAATAATCAAACTAATTTACCGATAAAAGGTGTCACAAATCATTTCAATTAAAAAAAAATTCAGTTATAAAAGAACTTTACTAGCGAATCGAAAGCAGTACCTATGCAGAACTGCACGGTGCTATACAGTTTTTTTTATATTGTGGGTAAAATTAAACTTAACAAACCAACGCATCTCAGTAGTAGTTAGATTGTAGATTTTGGAGTGTTGTTATCTGCTCTTGTTGTTATCTTCAACTCTTGATATTATTTTAATAAATGTAAAATGTAAAATGATGGCTCATAGTAGCGGTGAGCCAGATGATGCTGCGGATGATGCTCGCTACTGCGTAGCGAATCTCTGCGTTGCTACTGCCACTGCGGGTGGTGCCATAGCTTTTGCAACGGATATTTTCGATGTGACTTTCGGGTATCACTTCAATTCTTTCAATGAGTTGTTGTTGTCTAATGTCTCTCACTTTATAAGCGTTTGTATATGACCTTCTAGTATAAGCATCACTTATGATCACTGGGTGATCTGGGTTATTGCAATTTGCACATCGAGAACAGGCTCGAGTCTTGTGATGCTGCGGATGATGCTCGCTACGGCGTAGCAAATCTCTGTGCTGCTACTGTCGCTGTGGATGGTGCCATACCTTACGCAAAGGATATTTCCGATGTGACTTTCGTGTGTATCACTATCAATTCTTTCAATGAGTTGTTGTTGTCTAATGTCTCTCACTTTATGAGCGTTTGTATATTACCTTGTAGTATAGGCATCACTTATGATCACTGGATGATCTAGGTTATTGCAATTTGCACAGCGGTGGAGCTGTTTATCTGATCAGCTATTTAAAGTGCGTTTTCCGTTTTCGTGTGAAGCACTACACTTGACGTAGTCGTATGTGAGGTTGCAATTTACACTCGCATGTCCCAGTTGCTGACATTTTCTACGTATTTTACATACTATGATCTCCGCCACCTGACCACATTTGAATGGAATGTATATTTACGTCGGATATAAATTGTTATGGCATTTTTTAAGTTTTTTTTATAATTAGGTGGGTTATTGCTCTACTACTTGAATGTAGAAACATCTTGAGGCACTACTACACCTACACGAAATTTAGTTATAAAATGAATTAAGGGTGAGAAAATAAAAATGTTCAGTCATGTGACAGCTGATAAAAACGGGTGGGGATCCAAATATCGGAGGACCAAATATAGATCGACAAATATTTCGAAACGACAGAATTATGAACTCTCAAAATAACGAAGGTTTAATTATTCG
Source organism: Ophion obscuratus (assembly GCA_964007375.1). Classification (NCBI taxonomy): domain Eukaryota; kingdom Metazoa; phylum Arthropoda; class Insecta; order Hymenoptera; family Ichneumonidae; genus Ophion; species Ophion obscuratus. The sequence continues at coordinate 26,720,805 of OZ023318.1, read as the reverse complement.
AAATGTTATGTTTCGATCGAAGAAAAAATCGAATGACTATAAACCAAAGCATCATTTATTCGAGAGCTCATTTATCTGAAAACGTATATTCAGATCGTCTGCAATTTGAGACATACAAATATAGATTGGAACAATCTATAACATCCATATCTCCGAAACAGAAAAAAGCGAGTATCTAATATTCGTAATACCGCCTATAGCGAAAAGCAATATATCGAGACCCAAAATATCGATGGTCCGAAAAGGCGAATGCCAAAATGGCGAACATGGTATGGATGCCGTCCAGGCTGACCGCTAACGCTATCTGCCTCGATCACAAGTTTTCGCCATCCGGGCCGTTCGACATTTTGACCCTTCGCTATTGTAACCACTCGACTTTTTGGCCGTTCGATTTAATGCTTTCTGTTTTTTGAACCGTCGCTATATTTACAATTCGAAGATTCGTCTTCTCGAATTATTTGGTGTTATTTATATAAGCAATTCGATATTATGTCTCTCAATATTTTTTAAATCGGTTTTTGTTTTTCGCTATATTTCAACTTCGAGATATTCGTATTCGGAATTTTTATTTACGACTATATAAACCCTCCGAACATTGATCTATCTATATTCAAACATTCGACATTTTTTAATTCGATATTTTAGCCCATCCGAATATTGATCCATCGATATTTCGACTCCCACCCAAAAACCGATTTAAAAAATATTGAGAGACATAATATCGAATTGCTTATAAAAATAACACCAAATAATTCGAGAAGACGAATCTTCGAATTGTAAATATAGCGACGGGTCAAAAACAGAAAGCATTAAATCGAACGGCCAATAAGTCGAGTGTTTAAAATAGCGAAGGGTCAAAATATCGAATGGCCCGGATGGCGAAAACTTGTGATCGAGGCAGATAGCGTTAGCGGTCGGCCGGGACGGCATCCATACCATGTTCGCCATTTTGGCATTCGCCATTTCAGACCATCGATATTTTGCGTCTCGATATATTGCTTTTCGCTATAGGCGGTATTACGAATATTAGATACTCGCTTTTTTCTGTTTCGGAGATATGGATGTTATAGATTGTTCCAATCTATATTTGTATGTCTCAAATTGCAGACGATCTGAATATACGTTTTCAGATAAATGAGCTCTCGAATAAATGATGCTTTGCTTTATAGTCATTCGATTTTTTCTTCGATCGAAACATAACATTTCGAATAATTAAACCTTCGTTATTTTGAGAGTTCATAATTCTGTCATTTCAAAATATTTGTCGATCTATATTTGGTCCTCCGATATTTGGATCCCCACCCATTATGTCTCTCAATATTTTTAAATATCTGTTTTTGTTTTTCGCTATATTTCAACTTCGAGATATTCGTATTCGGAATTTTTATTTACGACTATATAAACCCTCCGAACATTGATCTATTTATATTCAAACATTCCACATTTTTTAATTCGATATTTCAGCCCATCCGAATATTGATCCATCGATATTTCGACTCCCACCCATAAAAACGCGTGCGCGAAACGTACATGTATATATAGCACACAATGACTAACTTCCCCAGCGCCGCTTATGCGGAACCCAATTCTGTCCCGCTTTTACGGACGCGTCAGAATACGGAGAAGTGTCATCTCATCTGCCTATGTCATCTTAAACACAACTCCTCTACTGCTGTGATAAAATTACTATGTGCTGCAGTAAAGTCGAATCGTGTAAATTTCTCCCATGTATTCTCATGAAAATTACGGTATAGTTTCACGTTGCAACGCTACAGCATTTTTTCACATGAAAGTTCTCTTCGTGTATACCTACGTACATAATGTTCGCTATATATCTGCATCCCAGGTAACTACAGCAGGAGTCTTGAACGACGGGCCTCCCGCAACATCGATCGCACGCAAATAACTTCGGTTTTCCGTAGCGTGTAATTAATTTTAATTGTTCGTTAATTAGTTCGAAGGAACTATGCGGGAGTTCAGATGTGGAGAGACGATGATACAAACTCAGAAGAATCCACGGCCCTATACGCGGATCCTAGATGTCGGTAGGGAGAGGCGAACAGTGAAGGGTATGATAAGGTTGGCCCTTGAAAATCCGCATGTTTTGTGGAGAATTATTAAATTTTCATTTTCAGGATATTCGTGGGCTCTTTGTACTTCCTGGACTCCTTTGGGAATGTTTTTCTCAGATGCCAGGAAATTATTCGATCTATTCGATACCTGAGACAAAGATATTTTTGCGAATGAAAGCGGCGAGCGTTAAGGGGTTATAGTTGTAAAAGTTGTGAAAGTCGGAAATTCACTTTGTGAACGTTGTGAAAGTCGGAAATACGCTTTTTTGAAAATCAATATAATCAATATCAATATATATTGATTATATATATTAGTATACACGGTTATAAACATTCTGTCCAATTTTTATATCGAAATTCGAATTATTTCGGTCGCTACAGCCTTTCTTAGAAAACGTTACGCCTTTCTCAACAGCCTTTCTTCAAGCTTTAAACGCGTTTTTCTCGGAACGGTATTTTTCAAAACGGTGGCCACTCTTAAAGGAAGAGTTTTCAAGCTATTCGTTTAAAATTTTAACAGAGCTTTCTTCACGTCATTCCTTATGTTGCTATGAAAGCTTTTTTTTAATCTTCCTATTTTTTTTACGAAAAAAACTGTTAAAAAAGGCTAAATTTGACACTTTTTATTCGGGACCGCCGCCATTTTTTCAAATTTCACTAAAAAAAAATCTCCATAGGAACATAGCGGTTTTCCTACAAAGTCATAATAATTTTGAAATTTTTGTTTCATATAAAATTTGCGGCTGCAATCCTGGCCACCTTGGGACACCATTTTTTTCCACGCAATTTTCCGCAAATAAAAATAATGTTAAACAATAAATCAATTAATTAAAAAAAAATCATTTTGTATTCTTCATCGGTGCTTCTATTTGTAAAAAAATAGACCGATTAACTTATCCTATCCACCTAAAAAAAATCGCAAAAATCGGCTCTTTTTCGGGTGGTTACACTATGATGATTCCTTGAGGCGGGATATATATTTACAACGATCAAAAAATCCTTTTCTTTTTTTTTATTTAAACGATAGACCTATGTATATGCAGGATATTTCCCTAACCAACCAAATGAATAAACCCACACAAACGTTACAGCCCGTCAACGCTATGCCTCATCGCTCGGATTCGGAGCGGGCGTGAACTTCAAACGCGTTTTTCTCAAAAATTGGCGTGCAGGATTACTCAAAAATGCGCATTATCGAAATTGGCGTGCAGGATTACTCAAAAACTATTAAGCCGATTGAGTTGAAACTTGGTAGAAATATTGATAATATTCGTACCTTCTACTTGACGAGAATTGTTTTTGAAAAATTGGAAAAAAACGACATTTTTAATCCACATTTTACAGAAATGTTGATTTTTTTTGTAAATGCGTGCCATTTTCATTAATATGCATTTTCTTCATTTTAATTACCGTCACATAGAAACTATACATGTTGTAACTGAATAAATGTTTGAACTTTTTCCCAAGTCAAAGTCTAAGGGAAGCTAGACTGCACGCCGAGTCGCATCTCCCGCGGCGACCTTGCTGTAACATTTGCCATAGCTCCGTCATTTTGATGATGAATTCATTTAAAAAAATTGTTTTGTATACTCAAATATGATATTAAAGTATACCTAAAGTTTGATAATTGTAGAATAATAATTTCTTAGTTCAAAAAATCCCTCAATATTGCTTATTTTTTTCCTGTCTAACTGTAAATCCCGCCTTAAACGCTTTTTCCTCGAAATTACGTTTAAAAAGTGGGTGGCCAAAATATCTTCAAAACTACCGCATCGATCTTTCTAACAGGAATGTGTTGAATAAATGTTGAAAATAAGAATTAATTTATTGAAAAATATATATCATAGTTATAGGGCCCAAGCAGGAAAGATTTTTTCTTTTCGACTAGAAACGTCACGAGTGATAGGCCGTACAGAAGAGCACGTGAAAACCAAATAATTTTTAATTGTTGTCATGTTGTGCGCACTCAAAGATTATAAATTGTATTTTATAGGATCCATTAGCCGGCCAAAGAAATAAACAATGCTTTGTTGCTACACCATGCTGTTTGTCCTGTAAATCGGTATAAAAGTATAAAAGTATAAAATGTATAAAATTTATGAAATGTATAAAATGTATAAAATGTATAAAATGTATAAAATGTATAAAATGTATAAAATGTATAAAATGTATAAAATGTATAAAATGCATAAAATGTATAAAATGCATAAAATGTATAATATGTATAAAATATATAAAATGCATAAAATTTATAAAATGTAAAAAGTTTATAAAATGTACAAAATGTATGAGGTGGAGACTTCAAATTCTTGTTAGTTTTAAAATTATGGTGGCACGATCGTTCTGACCGTACGACATGATTCAATGGGTTATCGTTCCGTTAAAACATATTTTTTTTTACAAATTTACAGCTTCGCCCAAATTTTGCTTCGCACATTTTCTTGCGTGCCCATTCAGTACATAATATCATTTAACGAGCATCTATTTTCCACTTAAATATCAGTGAATTCCCTCGTTGGCTTTTTTACAAGCTGCAGAGTATCCTGTGCAGACATTTATTGAGTAGTCCCTAGACCCCAGCACATCCCTACAGGGATTTGATAGGGACGCCGCACGTAGGAAGCTCACATTGGAATCCAAGTGGATTCTGCGCTATTTGTCGATCGACGTCGTTTGAAAAAAAATTTGCAATTCCCAACGGGAATTTGTTGGATCTCAAAAAAAAAAATATTCTTTCGTCATCCCGTGCACGAATTTGTCGGGGAGTCCCAAGATGCACCCACATCTCCATCGGGATTTGTTGGGAACTCCCCCGCGTAGGGAGTCTTCATTGGAATCCAATTGGATTCTGCACGGTGTTCTCCGATGAAAGCCGTTTAAGAATTCTTACTGCGTTCAAATCGACAATATATATACACACACACACACACACACACACACACACACACACACACACACACACACACACACACACACACACACACACACACACACACACACACACACACACACACACACACACACACACACACACACACACAAATATATATATATATATATATATATATATATATATATATATATATATATATATATATATATATATATATATTGTTGATTCTTATTTATTATTATCTTATTTTTCTTTTCACATATATGTGAAAAGTCACGTGAAAAACCTCGGTGTATTAAAGCATAACCTGATGGTGTTCGTGTGTGATGGTATTATGTAAAAGTGCAGTAAAATAAACAACCGATAATTACAGTGGACTTTCAATGATGTGATTCAAATCGGTTTTTAAGATATACCTTTTGAAACGATTCGTACTTTTTCAGATAATATTTATACTCTGAAGATAAGATTTTTACTTTTATAAGATAAGATTTATATTTGTTCAAGGGATGACACCACTCTAGCGGCAGAAAATAAGGCCTAACTTTGACAATTTATTTTGGGAGTATGAAAAAAGGAATAGGATTTCTTTTGAGAAGGTTTATTTAACAAATATTAAAGTATATTATAAAATCTATTATAATTTTCATACAAAATGGTGGCGACAGGAGCCATCTTGAAATCCGTGCTTTTTATAAATAGCTTCACAGAGGACGGTTTCCTCGTAAAGTATAAGACCTGGAACAAAAACAAAAAAAATGTAATCTATACATTATTAGCTATGACACTACGTAGGGATTTTTTTTATCACATTTAGAAAAAATGGCGCACTTTAAAATATATAAATCGATTGTTTACCCAAAAAATAAGCAGTAAATTGTTTATAAAAAAAAACAGTTTACATTTAATCAAGAAATGGCTATGTATTCCCATAGAGAATGTAATTGTGAAGCTACTATCCAAAATTCTAATCGATCCATGCAAAGGTGTTCGAGTAATCCGCCCTCCCAGTTTGAAAAAAAGGTTTCAAGAAAAACGCGTTCAAAGTTGTAGGCGCCTAAAATAAGTCCGAGGCGCGGCGGCGAAATCGATAATTGAACTTAGAAAAAAAAATTCATTGCAGGACCAGTTGCATATTGTTTTTATGACCCCAAAGCATTTTCTAAGCAAAAAAACCATTTTCCAAATTCCTAGTGTGGTGTTATCCCTTAAGGGGTTAGGCCACAGTAACGGGTATAAAATCATGTGCGAATTTAACAATTTTTGTTCGTGTGAAAAAGTGATTCTCTCATAAAATTAATTACACATATATTTAGTATGAATATCAAGCTGTTAGAAAATTTATATATTTTTTTCGATGTACAAAATGGCCGACTACTAATATTTTTTTTTGTTATCCTTCTTTAGGCGCTCCGCGGTGTGACATTTAGCATCCACAATTTTTTACTTAGAACGAAAAATAAAAATTCTCGCCAATCCACATTAGAATACCCAGAGAAGTACGTACGGAATTTTAAAAATATTGTTTTATTAAAAAATTGTAGGCATTTGAATAGAGTTGTAGATATTTGAATGAATTTTCAGTGAAAAATTTCGTATAAAACTGTTCATAAAATGAAAAGATTTCGATTATTCGGAAATTCCGTACGTACTTCTCTGCGAAATGCAATTAGGAACAAGACTTTTAAATTTGAAGTAAATCGAGTTGAAATTGTTGAAGATATTTGTCACGCCAATTGGAAAAAAGCTGTTTCGAGAAAAACGCGTTTAAAGCTTTAGGTACTCTATGGCCGTGCCAGAGGTGGGCTACTTTATACGCTCAAAGTCGGTGAAAAAAAAGTCTTGCTTCAAATCGAATAGTAAATTATTCTTATGATGATAAAGCACCGTTTTAGCGAGAAAAAAAAATCGATTTTTTGAAAATTCCACTGTGGCCTTACCCCTTAAGATAAAATTTGCACTTATTTGAGATCCATTGTTTTTGTATATCTATATATTTTATTTGGAAAATTCAAATCACATAATGCAGTGGGATTCAAGAATCGTATCGGATTCTGTTCGATAATGAGAGAATCCTTTAGGATTCAAATTGCATTCGTACCTCCTAATAGGGAATACCCATGAGAATCCAATGTACGAACGTGACGTTTTAGTGTAGTCCTAAAATGTTCCATAGGGATCCAATGGGTCATTACATTGGATAGAGACAACTATGGGAATCCAATCGGGTCCCTACGACAATTTCTGCACGGGATTTTATGAACAACCTCTTTCCGATTATTCAGAAAGACGTTGCACTAATAGAAACACGTATTGACCGACCGCTCGAGTCTTGACCTAGTGGATGAACCCAATAACAATGATGATAATTTTTGAGAAAAAAAAAGAAACTCAAAAAGAAAAGAAATCTCTTCCGATATAAAACTTTGAGAAAACGAAATCAGCCTTTCCTGAACACGATCAAATGTCCATCGAGTCGTCCACAAGTCTGTTGAATTCTGAGTCTGAATTTATCGTACTTGCCTCAATGAGTCAGTCAAAAAATCAATAGAGGTGGTAGCCGCCACATTGTATCGTATTTACAATTTAGCTGTACTATTTACGTTTAGAACACTTGAGGGTGCAGGATATGTGCTGGGTTGAAATTCCCTGAATCGTGAAAGCTCTCAATATTCGTGTATCGATGACATCGGTTGACGGTATACTGTACAGCGTCGCGTCGTTACTCGATTAAATATTCATGAGTGAAGCCTAGAGAGAGCCGAAACGCAAGTGTATTTACCGAAAAGTACATAGTACATCGTAGATATATTAATGTCGGGAAAGGGCCGCGACGACCGCAGCTGCATATGTGCTCCGTGTTTTCGCGTTACATGCAAACCATAGCATTGCAATGAGCCTACATTGGAGATCATTCTTGCATGCAATTTATTATGAAAAATATGATAATTGAGAACAAAATCCAGTTATTTACATAAAAACAGAACATTATATGTCCTTTGAAAGAAATTTGCCAATACATGATGGAATGAATGTTCTCACGTTTTGAGAGGAAAATTAGGGTTAGGTTCCGAAAACCCCCAACCTCCGGGCGAGCTGAAATTTTGCACAGACTTCCCCTATAATATTTTGAGACACCCCCTAAAGGGATTTTTGGCGACGCGCTTTGGTTGTTGGGCTTGTTTGTGATTGTTTGGGTATTTTTGGTTGGACAAAACGGAGAGCGCGACAACATATACAGGGTGTCCCTCTTATTTCTGCCACCCGAAATAACTCGGTAATTATCGACCTCATGAAAAAATGTTCCAGACAAAAGTTGTACGGTGTGAAGAGGGCCATCAAATGTGACCATTTTTTTACATTTCGGTGGGGATGCTGCCGCACAGTGAAGGTCATCTCCACTTTTTTTTTTAATGGAATGGTATATTTTTCTTTCAACCATCTTGTGGGGCACCTCAAGCCTTATAAAAAACATTAGGAGGTCAAAGTCGTTCAAAGTCATGCAAGGTCAGTATCGATAATACAAATCTAAATATCTCGGGTCACTAGAGTCGAACTTTCATATAACGAATCGTTATATCGAGGTTTCGTTACGTCGAGATCTTGTTGTTTACAATGTGCTTAAAAAAAATTAGTAGTATAAATATAGGGATGTTTTTAAAAAAAAGAAAGGTTCAAATTAGAGCCATTTTTTACAAGCAATTAGCAATTAGGGCACAATGTATATTATTATGTTGTATAAAGGTTTCGGGTGTCTATCAGAAGGGAATAGACAAATGGTCATTATATCGAGGATTTCGTTATATCAAGGTTCGACTGTACCCAATATTTGGTAGTGATCCGAGATATTCACGTTTGCATTTCATTTCAATAGGTGATCTTGAATGACCTTGAACGACTTTGACCCCCAATGTTTATCCGGCGTGAAGTGCTCCACAAGATGGTTGAAAAAAATGTACCATTCCATAGAAAAGAGTGGAAGTGACCTTCACTGCGCGTCAGCACCTCCAGCGGAATAAATAAAAATAGTCGCATTTGATGGCCCCCTTCACACCGTACAACTTTCGTCTGGAACATTTTTTTGAGAGGTCGATAATTACTGAGTTATTTCGGGTGGCAGAGATAAGAGGGACCACTATCGTCGAATAGTCTTAAGTGAATATCCATGTGTCGGATATCCAGAAGTACGAATATCCATAAGTACGAATATCCACAAGTCGAATATCTATAAGTCGAATATCCATAAGTGAGTATAGAGTACAAATGAGTGCCAGAAACGGCGGCACGTAGAGATAAGTGAGTTTGTTTGGGTTCCTCTGTACTCACTTTTCCTCAACCTCCCGCCATTTCTGGCACTCATTTCTACTCTATACTCACTTATGGATATTGGCACTTATGGATATTCGACTTATGGATATTCGTACTTATGGATATTCGGTTATGGAAATTCGCCTGATGGATATTCTACCCCAATCAAGAGGGACACCCTGTATAGGTATGAACGGGGTCAGCGCGCGTTAAAAAAAAACTTAAAAATTTAATATCTCGAAAACTATTGTGAGTCGCCAAAAATCCCTTTTGGGGTTGTTTTAAAATATTAAAAGGATGGTTAGTACAACATTGTTCCTTGATCGGGGGGGGGGGGGGGGGGGAAATTAGCCTAACAAACTTTAAAATGCTATATCTCGAAAACTATTGTGAATCGCTAAAAATCCCTTTAGGAGTTGTTTTAACATATGAGAAGGGAGGTTTGTGCAAAATGTCAGCTCGATCGGAGGTTGGGGGTTTTTGAATCCTTATCCGAAATTGATTGTGATTATTTCATTAAGGGGTTGCGCCCAGTTGTGAAAGTCAAAAAATCTCTTTTTTTAACCAATAGATTTTTACAGTATATAATGTTATGAATATTCTGTGAAAATTTCAAGGTGATCGCATCAAAATTGATCGATTTATAGGCTGTCTTCAAATGCCTTTTTCTCGAAAGTACGGTTTCAAAGTATGTGAGCAAAATATCTGGAAACTGACTGCATCTTTCTGGAAATTTAAAGGCTTTTTCTAGATTTAAAAATGTAGTATTTGATCGAAGGATTTTTTCTTCCAATGTACACTCGTGTTTTGATGCACGAAAAATGCCTATTTTTTCGCAAAAATCAAGAGTGTCACTTTGAATACGTGCAATTTTTTTTATTTGGATCTCAGAAATCCCTTCATTGAATTATAGGATAAACTAATACGTATACTAACGAAATAGGTTTGATTTTTTTTTGAGTTCAGATAACCCGGTTCAGAAGGCATTGCTCACCGCAAAAGACATTGGCTGTAAATCGATTATACGTTAATATTTTTATACAAAAAATTACAAAGTGCTCTTTAAATGATACTTTCTCGAATACCTAATTTTTGCAAAAATTTATCATAACGATTTCCTTGAAAAAAAAAATCACAAAAATGCGCTGTTTTGGGTATAAAACCGTAAGTATTCACGGGGAACGATCGACAAAATAATCGAGCCTGAGCTCCGAGACAACAGTTTTACCAATGCGCATAAATATGAATTTGTAAAAAAAATAAGAACGTAACTGGAATGATTTAACACGCAACGTGATGTGATTTACTTTTTTGTTCTTTGCTACGGCAGTCGGTATCTATATATAAATGCCGAGCGATAAAATTCGTCGGATAAATCGTGCACGATGGAAAATCGAGAAACATATTTCTTCGCAGTGCCCCTGCAAGTGCTGCAGGAGGTTTTCCACGAAGAAAAAAAAGGTCGATCGCTTGGTTGTAGATTGCTGATTGATACCTAGCAATTTGAAACCCGCGGGATCGTTTCCATCCGAGTACGAAAGATATTAATTTCTGATGACAGAAAATGAGACTCGAGTGAGGCCGAGAGGAAAAAGAGAGGGGGGGGGGAAGAACGATATGCAAAGAGAGCGACAGAGCGAGAGAGAGAAAGAGAGGGAAGGAAAGGTATGAGCAATATTTGAGAGGAAAATGAGGGAGAGGAAGCGATAAGCTAGCCCCGGAGCCACAGTAGCTGGAGGAACAGAAATACAAAATGGATGAACGAACGAGATAGAATTGATATATACGGGACATTCCAGGTCGAGCCAACAGGTCCGTATGTTTGAATATTCACATTTTTTTCAGTTCTATCTACTTTGCAATGAAGAAAAAATGCTTCATAAAGTGAGAAGACCCCTTCTTCTCACTTTAGACGCTATAAAGGGTGTTTTCATGAATTTTTAAAATAGGTTTATATTATAGACATTGATATAAAAGTTGTTACACTTAAGGGCGGGGTGAAAGTTAATTCGGCGAAAAAAAGGCATGTTTTTAAGATTTTTTTTGGCGTAACGAATAGTGTTCGTTTATTGAAAAATTTACATATAATAAAGTAACATTTGAACAACATTCTCCTAAATTTGCATTGCAAAATATTCAAAATTGAGCGAGTGAAAATTAAACCCCGGAGGCGCCTCGAAAAAAAGTTGGTTTGCGGTGTGCACCATAACTCGCAACAGAATCATCTGAAACAAAAAAATGAAAATGCATTTGTTAAAGGAGATGTTTCTCGAGGTAATGACGGGAGGATTTTTTTTTTCGATTTTTCGATTTTTCGTAGCACTTGGGAGCCAAAAACCCGATTTTCGCTAAAAAAATCGGCTAATTTGTTGTTGAATAATTAGTAATTATTAAAAAAAACAAAAAAGCTCTCGACAATACCTGGTGAATTATGTGAAGAAGTACTGTGCAAAATTCCAAAGCGATTGGTTCAGTAGATTTTGAGTTATCGTGCACACGGACTTCAAATATGACAAGTCTAAGAAAAACGGTTTGAAAAACGCAGAAGAGTTTGGTCGCTTAGCGCTCATTGCACATAAGTTTGAGAACACTTCTCGATTGCATAAAAATCTGAGAAAATTCATGCATATTAAAGGTACTCAAATAATTAATTTTGCATAATAATAATTCCAAAATGTTATTAACAAAATGATGAAAAAAAAAAATTAGTCAACAAATTTCCCCGCAACCCAATTTTTTGTCGTGATTCGTTCATTTTTCTGAATACGTATGAATTTTTTCAGATTTTTCAGTTATCTTTAAATTTTTAGAAACTCAAAATAAAACTCGATAATTTTCTTATACTCACTCAAAGTCGTCGATGCCAGGTCCGTAGAGCAAAAGGATTCCATCAAGACGATCGAGAGCATCTTTTTGCGTTTGTCTACGCAAAACTCTTTCTTCTTTACTGTCGTGCGCTGCTAATCGCGCAGCAAATTTATTCGGGGTCGAAAAATACAATAGCGCGCCGCGCAGCTGCCGCCCAGGTATAAAACCCGGCATGGAGCAATAGACGCTCAAATACTCATAACTTCGTCAATTTTACTCCGATTGACTTGAAATTTTAACACAATATTCTTGATATATTATGCATTCATTTAAAAAAAAAATTTAAAATGAAAAGAAAAATTTAAATACTTTACCCCGCCCTTAATAAATACGCTTTCGAAGTATATTTAAAAAAAATTATTTCTTCAAGTTACCATTTATAGACGAGAATGGTAGTTAAAAAAATAACCTAAAAAAATTGTAGGTTTGGGCTGTTGATGAAATCTCAGAGATGAATCATCCGAAACAAAAAAAATCAAACGGTTTTAGATTCAGTATGTTAATGGCTATAGCGCATATCGTACGATTTTTGATATATGCAAAAATAACAAAACGGCGGACATTTTTTGAAAAAACAAAAAAACGTTGTGTTCACCGTTTTCGGCAAAAGAAGTAAGTATCAAAAAAAAAAATTAATCCTTGATATGCGCTATAGGTTTAGTTGTAAAGAATATGTGGTAAAAATTTCATAACGATGGGTTCAGTAGTTTCGAAGATTTTATCAAAAAGCCGTCGAAAAATGTTGTTTCGAGAAAAACGCGTGTAAAGTTTGTTTAGGTTACATGAATACAATTTTAGAAAAATTTAATGTATTTCGAAAATATTTATTAAGTGTAACAACTTTTAAATCAATATCTATAATATAAACCTATAAAAAAAATCATGAAAATAGCCTTTTTTAGCGTTTGAAGTGAGAAGACCCCTTAAGTTTTCAGATTTTTTCATGAATTCATATAAATGCTATTGTCATGCATAATGTAAGTAACGATAAAAGAATTGACGATTCGGTATAATATCTTTAACCCTCGCATATCCCAGGGGGGGTCTGAGAAACGCGAAAAAAAAACGGAAAATCAATTTTTTTTTCGCTTTTCTCGAGAGAAAATATTTTTTGAACGCGTATATCTCAGAAGTTCTTGATTTTGACGATTCGGTCAATGGACACTCAGATTTCTCGACTGGCTATCGATAAAAAAAGCCATCGAAATACGACTATTTTACTCGGAGTTGTGATTTAAAATCTGAATGGGATCCCACAAACCCGAGTGTAGCAAGTATGTCCCGAAAAAATGAGTATAGCATGCTAGGGTTAATATCCCATTGATTTAATATTATCCTTCACACAGGATAGTAACCTTTTAGGGACACCTGAGGTGGCGATGTACTGAAAAGTCCGCAAAAGCTTGGAATTTCACAAACTCGATTCTTGTATTGCATAGTTTTGAAGCCTATGCTTTTAACTTCAATTTGCAACAAAGATTTTTTATGAATTCAAAAAATCGATCGAGTTATAATGATTCTTGTGGGGGTTCAGCTCGCCCACTGCGGTATGTCGAATAACTCCACTACGATTTACCCTTTTTCTTTTGCGTTTTTCTCGAAACTATGGTTTTATGTTTCATAACTATGTTTCATAATTATGAAACATATTATGGTTCATAATTATGAAACATATTATAGTTTCATAATTATGAAACCATAATATGGTTTCATAATTATGAAACCATTATGAATCATATTATGGTTCATAATGGTTGCTTAATCTTAATCGTAATTGTTATCTCGAAATCTATGTGTCTGATTCACTCCAAATTCGACCAGAGCATAGTTTGTATCATTAGCGATCTGACGATCGGGTGATTTTTTAATATGCTTATCCATCAATTACAAAATTATTAAAGCTGTCTTTCAAAATGGAGAATCGGGATTTTTTACAGCTTCCCATTTTTGTCTCTTTCGAAATTTAAAAAGCGTATTTTAAATTTTGTAGTATTTCAAATTTTGTATTCGAGTATTTTACAGTTCTAATTAAAAATTTAAAAGCGTAAATAGGTCAAACGAAAGTTTGGTTATTATATTGAAAAGTTCATTTTTTTCATTTCATTTCTTTCATGCAACTAGGGCGGCACTTCGTTAAAAACCAATCTCACTGTTTATCAATATTTTCCAAAAAACCAGCTTGGCAAGACTATGTATAAATTGTGTGTAAAATACCGGCCCCGTCATCCTAATACGCCCATCAGAAAAAAATATCAAAAATCAACCTGTTTGTGTGGGCTTCAAGCTCATGCAGAACCATTAACCCTTACTTGCCACACTTCTGTAGAATGGCGTACTTGCCACACTGGCGTTGATTCAGACCCCAGCGACAAGAATTGTTATAAAAAATAAATTATTCAATATTTTCACTTGGAGATTTTGTCAGATCATCTAAGGAGTTTACTTTGAAATACCATGTAGGTTATTTAGCAAAAAATCAAAATTAACCCTTAGTTGCCATGCTTATGTAGAAAACACATCAATACATTTTCGCGTAAGAGAAAGTGGGTGGGGTGTTTCGAACCCCACAGTGGCTTACTTGCCACTGTTAAGGTAGTACCTCCACAGAAGAGTTGAATTAAGCAATCATTGAAATTTGACATATATGTTATTTAATACATTATCCAAACATCTGTGCAATTTGAATAAGTTTGACCATCCCAAACCTTTTACACTTAAAGTTGGCTCGGTTTACACGTAACAAATGCGTTATGATAGGCAGAGCATCATTAATTCTACCGTCAAAACTAAAATTAAGAAATTGATGAAAAACGAGGATAAGCTAGAGTAAGATATCACGCATAATGTGAAAAAAATGAGAATGATTCACCATCTAGTTTCCAAGATATAACCATGAGAAGCCCTCACAATTTTGGTGCAAAGCCTGGAAAAAAAACAATTGGGGAAAAGCCTGGACAGTCCCGGCAAAAAGTTTACGGGCAATGGTAGATCAAAAACACAATATAAAATATATTTTACGGCAATAAATGATATCCATCGTATTATCTACTAGTACCAAGTCAATATTTCGTAGGTTTTAATGTTATTTATTACTAATTAAACCAATTATCCATTTTTTTAACATGAACATGGTATGTAAACTTTTGGTTCATATTTTCGCAGAGGAACTACCTCAGTCTGAAATGAACACCACACAAATGTTATTGATCTGCAATTTTATGCTGGCGTTAGCTAAATATTTTCCTTATTATTCTTGCTTTGGCGTTTTTAACTAAGGCTCGCTTAGCCAATTCATATAAGCATACAAGTCAGCAGAAGATACGTAAATACGGAATATAGTAAAGTGCATGACTCAGTATCAAAGAGCACCTACGCCAAAGTCGATTGTATTCAACCTAACATGATGATTGCCTAAACGTTAGGTTGCAACTGCGAAAACTTCGCATGGAAATCAACGTCGCCGCAAGTTTTCCTCAAGCCTGCCCAAGAAAGGAGCGATTTTTCACGTCTCCAAATATGTGCAACGTTCTATTTGTCGAGAGCGATTCTTCCGGAGACCCAAGTTCGTTCAGTGATCTCTAAAAGACTCGAAGGATCGTACTCGGTAGTGATTTAAAAAACAAACAAAAAATATGTGGGAATCATCTCTTATTGGCACGGAACGGAAGATTCATTGGAATCAACGGAACAACGGAAGATTGATGAATCTGTGGCGATTGTTACATCACCTGACAATGAGAATTAGGCGTAGGAACGTCGAAATGCACACGATCATCATCGATCGTATTAATCTCGATTTGTGCTTTATCAGACCGTTTAATCTTTCGTTGACATATTGGTACGATTTTGACACACCGGGTTAATTTGACCCGAATGGCACTCCATCCACCTGCCATTAATAACCCTTTGGCCGGTTTCTATTTTCATAAATCAGAAATACACTTCTGACACTTCTTAATATGTCCGCCTGATTCACATTCGGGAAACATCAAATTTAATTCATGTAAATAATAATCGAAAATTATCAATTTTGGAAAAATAAGCATTTTATTCACAACTAGCCGGAGTTACCTTCGCTTCGCTCGGACAAAGCCAGCCAGCTCCTATCAAGTGTCAATTCAAAGAATTAAAAATGAACAGGAACTCCCTTCGCGGGCCCAGAACAGCCTGGAACATTCTAGAACGTTCTCGACCATACCGGAACCGGACCGCCCGTCGAAGGTCCAGAACCTCTTGGGACATTCTTGAATATTCTCGAACATCGTGGAACATTTTAGAACATTCTTGAACGTTCTGAAAAATTCTAGAACATACTGTAACATTCTAGAATATTCTCGAACCTTCTGCAATATTCTATAACAGTCTGGAACATTCTGGAACACTTTAGAACATTCTGGAACATTCTAGAATATTCTCCAGCATTCTCGAACATTCTAGAACATTTTGTCTGGAACATTCTAGAACATTCTGAAACCTTCTGGAACATTCTGAAACCTTCTAGAACATTCTGGAATCTTCTAGAATATTCAGGAACGTTTTGTCCAGTCTCGGCTACTTTGGCCCTCGGTTCTCAGCTCCTTCTGATTGGTGCGATGCATTATTTTGACACCCATATCACCGAACCCAAGACCTGCAGTTCCAAACCGAGCCCTTCTTCGTGGATCGGGGTCAAGGGACGGGAGGAGGGCTACCATACCGTATAACTCCCATGGGGCTGCGGGGGTAGGTCGCGGAGCTATAGTGACACGCACGGTCAAACCACGCTTACATTCATTATACATATTGATATTGATTTGTCCTGGTTTAAATGACTCAGTCTGTCATCATGAGGTTAGAGATATTTAATGAGTTTAGAAAATAGATATCCAATTATTAAACTACCTTGACAGTCATTGAACCGTAGGACGATATTGTTCATAAGTCCAAGGGTCATAAAAAAGTCCTCCGAACTCGTCCGTCTAACTTTGAAACTGCTGAAGTTATGGCACTCCAAAGCCATCATAACTGTTGCCCATTTGCCCTTTGTAATTAGCATTAACCGGATTTTTCCGAGCACAGGTGCATGTAATTAATTTTTTTCCAAATTTTCCGCTGTCCCGAAATCAGTTTCACTAGAACTGTTTCTGAAAGCACTGGCTACGTGATTTATCATGTCCTCCCACATTGCTAGGAATTTGCACAAACCTAGGTCCGAGCTGTCCACTGCACATGGACATAGTTATGAGAACTTTGAAATTTCATAGCTACATACATTCCTTTACTGTGACTTCCATAAATAAATTGTTTTCGCTGGAATTGGGCAAATAAAATTATAGCGTCAAATTACAGCAGCTAACACTTTTTCTACCTTGATGATAAAAACTGGCAGGTTGGTATTTCTCCTTAGAGACGTGTAAATCTTGTTGAAAAATATATTCGAAACTTTTTGATTATAAAATATATTCAATTGTTTATAAAGTATTCGCCATTCTGCTTAAAAAGAGATACCCTAATTACACATACACTCACGCATATATCTATCTCAGATCAGAAGCTAATGGTAGGTTTATTCTGATAACAGCTGTATGGCTTGTTAATTTTTTTTTATTATGCCTTGAACATCCTCTATATGTATGCATGTATAGTAGGGTGGAGACGAAGCGTATACAGATATTACTCGAAAAAAAAACAAAGCTAGGAGATAGAGGCAACGACAGGAGGGCACATAGAGACTGACCTGCATTCGACAACGTTGATTTATGCATTTTAATTCCACGGCCAGGAATCGTCCTTCATTTATTGGCTTTCGTTACAGGATATTGCGACAAGCGCCGACAGACCGCTAGATGGTGCTCTCGATGCGGGCACCTCTAGGACAGGACCTGTGTATTTATACACGTGTGCACGTGTATGGGTTAGCGGGGGATTTTTTTTTATTCAACATCACAGTACGCCCGTACTTTTTACGCCCTAAAATCGATGTGGTCAGCATATCGTGCAAAATGCTTCGCACGTTTGACCGGTTCGTTTAATTCGCGCGTACACGAGTCTGTACATATTTATTCGCCATTCCGGTTCGTCCGCAACAAAATTCGAAACAATTGGATTATCATTTTTTTAAGCCCGAAAAAACGTGTTAACAGGTACGAACATGTAAATTATTTTTTCGCCTGACCCTTCCGGAAGAATTTTAAGGCCGAAGCCTGAATTAGAAGTTCCGAAAAACCGTTTTTTTTCTTTATTAATTGTTACATCGATAGATAAACTATTAAAAATATATTTACACAGTTCCAGAGGCCAATTGTAAATATTTTCGAAGATACAAGGCCAAAAGCGGAGGACCGATTGATATTTTCTCCTATTGAAAACTTTGATGCGCGTTTTCTCCAGTTTTTATTTTCACGATTTTTTCAAATTGGCGGCCGTGGCAGCAAAAAAAACTAAACGACCTATTGCATCAAACCAAAGTTCATTTTCTTCAGTATGAAAATCTCTTCTAAGTGAATTAAAAAAGTTGTTGACAAAGTCTTTTTAAATAATTTTTATAGCACGATAAAGCGTTTTTTTAAAATATTTTGTTTTCAAACCTGAGAAAAGTTATAATTCCACGATTTTTTCAGCTTTTTCTTAATTCCCCCGGAAGAAAAGTATATGACAATTAAAAATGTTGTTAGTTTTTTTGTCTCAGTCAAGAATTACAAGCTGCATATTTACCGCCGATTGGGCACTGCGGTGGCAAGACGCACATGGAATAGGTCGATAAATCTGCAGTCATTTATTGTTTCATGTTGGAAACTTCTTTTTATATATTTCAAATATACATGACAAGATATCTCAGCGGGGGCTTTACTAGTTTACGGGGCTCACTTGTTTTTTCCCTTCTAAAAAATTCCCGAAAAAACGCTTTTTTGGACCTTCTAATTCAGGCTCTCGCCTTAATGCGCACAAAGTAGCACACGAGATTAATTGTGGATTTTTTGTTGTTGGAATTATAAGAAGGTTTTATTCGCTTTTAGCCCTTGAATACTCAAAAAAGTAGATTTGTACTCGAAACTAATTAGATGCTAAATAAAATTTGAACTCGTTATTTTAACAAACGTTAGGTATAAACTACGAGCTACGGTGGGACACCACTGTGGCGATTAAGAAAAAATCAGTTTTTTAAAAATATTTTCTCAAAGTATACATATTCACGAGTATGTGAAAAAATTGCAGTTGAAATATTGAAAATTCACCAGGTTAAAAGACGATTAACAAGGAAAGCTTGCGGGGTCGATTTCTCCGATTTCGATGAAATTTGGCATGCTTGTAGAGTGGGTAAAAATAGGCGACACGTATTTTTTTGTATCTGCGGAATCCGATTTTTAAGGGTTGAAACGCACCCTCGAAAATTGGGGTGTTTTTCGTTTTTCGTCGATAACGTTTTAACGGTACGAGATATGAAAGAAAATCTAATTGCAACAATATTTGTTTTTTCGTGTACTATACATTGGAGATGAGAACGATAACGTTATCGACGAAAAACGAAAAACGAAAAACACCCCTATTTTCGAGAGTGCGTTTCACCCCTTAAAAATCGGGTTCCGCAGATACAAAAAAATACGTGTCGCCTATTTTTACCCATTCTACAAGCATGCCAAATTTCATCGAAATCGGACAGATCGACCTCGCAACCTTTTCTTGTAAGTGAGAACAGGTAGGGCAGCGATTTACGTATACCAAAACTTTCAATGGTGCTTTTCTCGAAAAGACTTTTCTCGACCTGGCCGGAATCATAACTCTAGCTATAATTATCCCATTTTCAATTTAAAAAAACCAATGTTTCCGTAATTGCAGTCATTATTGTTGGCCGTAGCCGTTTTTTTAACTCAGTAATTTATAAGCCCCCGAATATAAGTAAAAATTTCGCAAAAAGTACACTTTTTCTTGAGCACCTGCCCTTTTGTGATTTTTATTTTCGGAAAACAGCTACGTAAAACGTGAAATACATTTGTATAGACCACGAAACTTTTTTATTTTTCTTTTTCAGTCCAACCATTGTTCAGTTATCGATCTGGTCGTTGGACCATATTTTTTATACAGAGGCTATACTATACCTCAATTACGTTGTTAATTTCTTCTTTGGCTCAATTGAAATATACACGAAGTAAGTTCAATGTATGCTTAATAACATACCTTTTTTCCAAATCCCAAGTAAATAATCTGGAAGATAAAAAAAATTCGTGAAAAAACGACTTTTTTCGGCCCATCACAATAGTGTCGTCTCTTAAATTGTGTCGAGGGGAACATCCCGGAACTTGATTACAATAAAATACGCGTTGGGATGAATGGACTATTTATTAATGGAGGTACGAGGCAGACTGACTGACACGAAACATAACCAGGGAGACGTAACGCGAGGATAAACTGGAGATACATAAGCGTAGGACAAAATATTATGGGTTTGCAATGAAAAACGCGTTTTTCTTTCGTTTTTGAGCATTTATTTTGTAAAAACTTGTTGGATTACATTAGTCAACGTAATTTCCCTCGGATGTCACTTTCTCCCGACCCTCGGGCGAAGGCTGAATCCCACGACGAAAGACTGTCCTGTCTTTTAAGGGGGGATATATCTTTAGGCGAGGAGAAAATTCATGATTTTCATGCTGCTTTTTTAAAAGGAAAGATTTCTTCACCATTTTTTAGACTTAGGATATGTTTTATTACTACTTTTGGCTGTTACGTGGTATTTTTAAAATTATTCATAAAAAATGGCGGAGGTACGGCACGGTCTTCTAAACGGGTTGCGTTCAAGATTATAATAATGTTGCTAAAGTTGATTGTAATTTTGCTCGACTTGATTTTGATCTCAATGATGATTATAAGACTGATTAAGTGCCTATAATAGTACCCTAGGTACTTGATATTTTTATGTAAAATGTTTCTTTAAGGGGGAACACCACTGTAACCGCTCATTTTCGACCGTTTTCTTTGGATTTTTTTAAAAAGAAAAGAATAAAATATCAGGTCTAAAGAACCTTTAGGTTTTATTAGATATATATTGAAGTATGTGAAAAAAAAATTGTCAAAAGAATAAATAAATAAAAGATAGAGACGGGTTTTTAAAAAAGCTGATTTGTTCGACTATAATTTTCATATCAAAAGTGATATATTTTTTCAATTTTCAATTAATCGAAAAAAAAGGGGAAAAAGTCGAAAAACGCACTTGACTGTTGATGCAGTCTGAGAAGCTACAGTTAAAATTTCAAGTCGATTGGACGAAAATTGTTCGAGTTCTCCTCGTGCCGATTTGAAAAAAACCATGGTTTGGAGAATTCAATTTGTTTCGTGTACATTTTTTTAAATAACATTTTACACGAAATAAGTTAAATGTATGCTTAATATCATACCTTTCTCCCAATTTGAAATGAATAATCGAGCAGACAAAAAATCGGTAGAAACGACAATTTTTTCGGCCTGTCACAGGGCTGTCCTCCCTTAATAAAGATGACAATTTGATTGTGAAAAATCGTTATTTTTCATTTAGTTCCATGTATAATGCATGAAATATTGATTTTTTAAATCAAATTGTTGTCAAAGTAACCCTCAATCTTTGACATAAGTTGCGTTTCAATGCCCTGTCACAGGAACTCCACACTCGAGGTTACTTTGATACTTTGAAAATAGATATATACATTTGGGGATGGGGGGGGGGGGGGGGGGGCGGCTTGACTTTTTTATACATTTGATAGCCAAACGACACATTGTTCTATTGCAGTAAAAAAGGTGGAATTTAGAATGATAAAAAAAGTTACTTACAAAAAACTTCCAAAATCTGTTCAGAGTTTTATGGTACACGATTGAGTAACGCATAGAAAATGTGAAAATTCACTACAAAAATGGCGCAACCTGCCACACTGCAGGCGAAGCATTGCAGTTATTGCAGACTAAGTTTCATGGTCTCGTTATCTCTCGCCGCGGTAATGTGAATTGGCCATCAAGATCGTGCAATTTGACACCATTGGACTTCTTTCTATAGGGTTTTCTGAATGGAAAAGTGTATGCCAATGATCCACAGACCGTTCCGGAGCTCAAGGAAGCAATTGGACGCAGTATTAATTAAATTAGTCCGCAATTATGCCAAAATAATATTGAAAATTTAATCAAAAGAGCGAACGTTTGCAAACAGGGACGAGGGGCCATTTATCCGACATTGTATTTCGCACATAACCTCCATGTTTGTAACTTATATTAAAATAAAATATTCGTACCTTTAAAATAAATAATATACGTTTTATTAACTTTGACCTCCTAATGTGTTTTATGCGGCTTGAGGTGCTCCACAAGATGGTTGGAAAAAAATGTACCATTCCATTTAAAAAAGTGGAGATGACCTTCGGTGTGCATCAGCGCCTCCGCAGAAATAAAAACAATATTCGCATTTGATGGTCCCTTTCACACCGTGCAACTTTTGTCAGGAATATTTTTTTGTGACGTCGATAATTACCGAGTTATTACGGGTGGCAGAGACAAGAGGGACAATAATGTATTTTGAAAATATCTCGAAGTGTTAGGAAACAGCTTTATTAGACAAAAATAGGGATACCTTAGGGCGATACCTTAAGGGACCAGTCCACGATGAAAATTTCAAATAATCGAAAGCAAGCAAGACTTGAAGACATCGAGGATGATGAGCAATCAGAAGGGATTTTGTACGATGCAGGAATTGTCGATTGAGTTTAGGTAAGAATTTTTCATAGTATAAACTTCAAACGCGTTTTTCTTGAAACAACGTTTTCAAAATCTAGTTCCATCGTATCTCTAAAACTGATAAACCGATTCTCTTGAAATTTGAACCACATATTGTAAACATGATTCGCAACATGATGAACCTCGATGCTTTTAAAATTTTGATTTTTACTGTTTTTTGTTTGTTGCGAAAAACTGCGGAAGAAAACGCGTTTTTAAAAACTTTTTTCGTTTTTCATCTGCCATTTTTTTATTTTTTGATAAAACTTTATATCCGAGGATCATTTTGCAGCTGGTGTCATGCTGAATCTAATGGACTTTGATTTTTTTGTTCCAGGCAAGCCGTTTCCGAGTTGTGATGGAGCTACCTAGCCCACCTATTTTTGAAACGTTACGTTAAATTATTTTTGTACTTGAAAATGAATAAAATTAAAAAAAAATGTAATTGAAGACTTTATTTATCAGGCCCAACAACTTTTATATTCATATGTTTTATAAAATCCTCAAAAAAATCGCGAGAATAGCCATTTTTCGTGGCTTCAAAGTGGACTGGCCCCTTAACTGAGAAAAAAATACCATCATTGACTTCGCATAATCGAACGTTCGGATGAGGCGCCGAAGTGTTCGGATAATCGAAAATTCGGTTAACCGACGTTCGGCTCCGCCATTCTGATGATGAATTAATTTTAAAAAATTGTTGCGTATACTTAAATACACTATTAAACTATACCAAATGTTTTATAATTGTAGAATAATTATTTCTTAGTTTTAAAAATCCCTCAATATTGCTTATTTTCTTCCTGTCTAAATGTATATCCCCCTTAATCTCCAGTTGCAACGTAGTAGAATGTATTTTTCATCTGAGCAATTCATCCGCCCACGTCATTGGAACATTCTGTACGGACAAACCAAATAAATATTATCCCGGCTTAGATAATTAGGGCAACTAGTTCATAATGTCTATTATTAAAGAACGAAGGGCTTTACGTGTGTAGATTTCGGGGAACTTTTCCATCAAGGTACGAGGTTTGCTTATCAAGTTTATCCAATCGTTACAGCTTGAAACCAGATCGGTGGCGCCCTCTCTGTCAAGCAAGAAGAACAATACTACCCCTCGTACCGTCCCTCGCCCTTTCCGTCCCTTTTTCCCTCTTCCTGTGTACTTCGGCAAGAAAAACAGGTATACGTAATGGAGTCAACAAGAGGGTAAAGTGGAAAAGTTTCAAATGAGATGAAGTCAAGAATAAAGGAGAAAAATCGTGCGAGAGAGAGAGATGGAAGAAGAGATGGAAATATTCGCGCACGAAAATCTTTTCGCATCGAAGTCATCGTCAGCATTGATGTGTTCTCTTTGTTTTATCGCTATTTCAGAAAGCAGAAGATCCAAATTTCATTTAGAATACTGCACAAACCAGCTCAGGAGTCCATCTCGAAAGCTAGCCACAATTAAACTTTCTTCCTTACGTGGCTAGCCTGAGGTGATGGAAATCCTATGGCCAACGATATAATGGGCACGGTGTTGACGCGACCGCGAGTCTCGTAAAAGTTTCCGTGATATACAGTATCGTGCACGATATTACGTAGTGCATTATATTCCATCATACCACCGTCTCTCACTGCTGCAACTCTTTTTCACCGTATACTACGCTGCACCGTCTGAGAAATTAGCATAATAATATCCGAACGATATTTCAGATGGAAACATCAGCTTGAACGTAATTCGGTTAACCACTTAAATTTGAGTGCTCTCCGATGCACAATTTAATGAATTCTATTATGGCGATAAGTCCATCATTGTCCGAATAGACGTTGGTTTCTTTATAATTTCAACATTATCGTCATGAACCAAGTTTAATTGATCGATAAAGCATTGGGATAATCCGGTACGAGAAGATAACCTGACCAACATAATTTTGCTTTTATTTAAACTTATAATCAATTGAATGTGTGATTGGGTTACTGTGCTTGAAATAAAGGAGTCTACACTGACAGAAAAAACCTATTGATATTAACTAACCGTGTCTGTTTGGTTTTTTAAATTTTAAATTAACTAGATTTATCGTCGAATCAAAATTTTCCCATTGCATTCCATTATTGAAGATATTTATTTATTCAAATCAAAATTTATTTAATATCGTCCAATAAATAAATATTCAATTTAATTATAATAAATCTGTGATTCGGTTTCATCTGTTCAAAAAACAATTTAGTTAAATCCACTAAATGGATCTATTTGATTTTTTTAAATTTAAATTAAATAGAATTTTCATAGAGTCAACTACTTTTCTATTTGATTGAACTAATGGTCTGTTTTTATTGCAATACACATATCAAAGGGGTATGGGGGTAGAGAGAGAGAGAAATTATATATATGTGTGTGTGTGTGTGTGTGTGTGTGTATATAGGTTGTGTTTAAAAAATCTATAGCATGTTATTCCATGAAACTTCTAATTATCACAATGATATTATCTAATTGATATAGTTTATATGATACGACAAATAATAATAAGAATCCATTTGGTCTGGAAAATGTTTAATTTCAGTATGGATTTATGAAATATTTTATGCATATAGTACACTTAGATTTACAGTGTATATTGTAAGCAAATAAAGATTTATTTAAATCGAATCTTTTTTATTCAATTTGAATATATTCAATATTTGAAAAGAATAGCTGAAATAAATAAAAAATATCTTTGAAACAAATAAGATCGTAGTAGGCCGTGAAACAAGGCAAAAACCTATTTTATTAAAATTGATCCCATTTAAATTAAATATTTTTTTTGGCAGTGTATATGATTAAGGCGTCTGGCCACCCTGACCGTTCCACTCGAAAGTATAAAACGAAATATTTTTATTTTTTAACACACGATAGGAACGGGTTTTGAAAATGCATCAAGGAAATTTTAGTTCAAAATATTAAAAAATGGTGGCGCTGTAGAAATTACACGAGAAATTGAAAATGTGGATCTTTCACTGAAATTTCACGAGATAAAACGTCAATTAAAACACTAATCAAGTAATAGCAAAAACCCTAGGTTACCTTTTAAATTATGTATCTAAAAGTATTGTGTACAAACTTCACAGCAATCGGACCGATAGTTTACGAGATTTACTTGACCCCATTTCGAAAGATGTAGTTTCGAGATAATCGCAAAAGAAAGTAAATGTTATTTGGCTGACGGTGCGATTTTTGTGAGTCATACCTTCAATCAGCGATTGCTGGTCCATACATGTCCCCTTCGGCAGCGGATTGACCATCCTGGGTCTCTTTTCAAGAAGATCTACGTGCTTGGCGTGCTTTCCGTGCTTCACGAAACACTCTTTACGTATACACTGATCGAACTGCGCGGTCGAAAAATACCTGTAACTTCGATAATTTTGCGATTTTCAATACCAGCTACGACTTAAATTGTTCGTAACATTTCAAGGTTCATTATGGAGAAAAAAAATAGCGTGAAATAATCTGACAGGGGAGTGAAATCAGACAAATCTAGGACGAGAAATTTTATTTGAAATCTCCCGGCTACTTAGTGCGCAGTTCATTTCGTTTATCGTATGTTTGTTTTTAAATTTAAATATAATGACATTCGTGATAACATTGATCGTGCTAATGATCCATTTTGGGTGCTGACCAAGCACTTAAGGCCGGAGCCTGAATTAGAAGGTCCAAAAAAACCTCTCCCGTTTTTTCGGAATGTTTTTCAGAAGGAAAAAAAAACGATTTTCTAATATATTTGAAATGTATAAAAAAACGTCAACATGAAATAATAATTGTCCGCAGATTTATCAGCCTACTCCATGTGCGTATTGCCACTGCAGTCCCCAATCGACGGGAAAGTTGCAGCTCGTAATTCTTGACTGAAACAGAAAAACCAATAAAGTGTTCTATTGTCATATATTTTTCTTCTGGGTGAACTAAGAAAAAGCTGAAAAAATTGTAAAATTATAACTTTCGTCAGATTTGAAAAAAATGTGTTACAAAAAACACTTTAACGTGCTATAAAAACGATTTAAAAAGACTTCTGCAACAACATTTTTAGTTCACTTAGAAGAGATTTTCATACTGAAGAAAATAAACTTTGGTTTGATTCAATATGCCGTTTAGTTTTGTTGCTATCACGCCCACTAATTTGAAAAAATCCCGAACATGAAAACTGGCGATAACGCGCTTCAAAGTTTTCTATAGGAGAAAATATCAATATAAAATATCAATCGCTTCTCTGAATTTGGCCTTGTATCTTCGAAAATGTTTACAATTGAACTCTGTAACTTTGAACATATATTCTTGGATAGTTTATCTATCGATTTAAGCAATAAAAAACCGATTTTTCCGACCTTCTAATTCAGGCTCCGACCTTAACTTAAATGTTGAAAATACATGAATACACCGCGGTTTTGCGATTGTCAATTTTAAATAAGCTACAGTGAAAAAAAATATCTGTAGACGGGTGTAATTATCAAAAAATCAAAAGATTTTTTATTTTTCGGAATCTAATAATAACACGTACAACTGTCAAACGCAAAATCGAATCAGAAAATCGTTACGTACGTATCGGCCAGTGGACAACGCAATGTGCGAAAATCTGCACGTTCGCATATTGAATTTATTCACAGAGAGACCGCAAAAAGGAAATGCAAGAATCCTCAGGATGGGAACATCGACAACTCGAGAACCAAGTTAAATGGACAAGGACCAGGCGAGATCTCACAAAGGCTGCTAGCCGAGAGATTTTATACCTGTTTGAATAATGCATGAGGATGGGCAGTTTCAGATGACTTTGCAAACATATTTCCCTGTGTAATGTATGTTGAAAGTTGTAGAGCCCTGAATCGCATCTTAATGCTACCTCTTCGATTCACGTTCGATTTCGATATCGCAGAAATTTTGAACGCGCGAAATTCCCCTTCTGCTTTTTTGCAACACGTTTATTTTTTCTATCAATAATTTTTTCTATCAGTAATCTTTTTTACCAATATTTTGTTCTATCAATAATTTTTTCTGTCAATAATTTTTTCCAGAACAGTAGATTTTCAAGTGACACGCCAAAATTCGAGTCGTTTTAATTGAAAAACGCCCACGGGAGAAAGTGAGCTCTCTAAAAAAAACCACACAACGACGTAAACTAATTTAGCGGAGTTATTTTACTAAATCAGTCACAAAGCTATAAGTGGAATTAATTTACCTATCACTTTTTACCCCTTCAATTTTTTGCATCGTTATATCTCTTATTATTTTGCTACGAAAAAAATAAGTACATGTGAAGAAATTTTGTGTGATCTTCTTGCTTCTTGAAAGAACAGGGCTACAATCTTCAACAATTAACATTCCTTATTTGTCTTTGGACTTATGTATTCGAATGGTCATTCATATGAAACAATAAATAAATTCAATATAACTTTTTCCAATTTCCACTTAAGGGGGTATGCCTAGTTGTAAAAGTGGACAAATCAGTTTTGTCGAAACCAATATATTTTGACAGTATATCATCTTATAAATCTTCCCTGAAAATTTCAAGGTGGTCGAATCTTTTTTTCACGAAAGTACGTTTATAAAATCGGTGGGTAAAATATCTCAAAAACCTCAGACTTTCTGAAATTTTTATCGCTTTTTCTAGATGCAAATACAAAGGATTAAGCGCAGGATTTTTTTTTCCAATGTACGCTTTCGATTTGATGAACGAAAAAAGCCAATTTTTTTTTGCAAAATTCGAGGTTCTTACTTTGAACACGGACCATTTTTTAAAACTTGATACTACGGAGACTCCTTCGATTCATAGAATTTGGATAAGGTTCTGACCCCCCCCCCCCCCCCCACTCACGTTGAAATTTTACACAAACCGTCCTTTTAATATTTTAAGACAACCCCTAAAAGGATTTTAAGCGACTCGCAATAGTTTTCGAAATATTGGATTTGAAAGTTTTTTTTAAGGGGTAGATTCTGAAACCCTCCTATCTCTCCGATCGAGCTGAAATGTTGCACAAACTTTCCATTTAATATTTCAAGACAACCTCTAAAGGGATTTTTGGTGACTCGCAATAGTTTTCGAGATATTGTATTTTAAGGGTTTTTTTAACGCGCGCCGATTATATCTACTACGTCTCCGTTTTGTCCAAACAAAAATACCCAAACGAACCCTACAAACAAACCCAAACCCAAAAATCGCCAAACTCCCTTTAAGGGTTGCCTTAGAATCGCCAAAAAATCCTGTACAGGTTGCCTTACAATATTAAAAAGGAGGTTTGTGCAAAATTTCATCTCGATCGGGGTGGGGGGGGGGGGGGGTCGGAACCTTACCCTAGGATTTATCTAATCATTTAACTATCATAGGATTAACTTATATAGTGACGAAATCTGTTAATTTTTTTATATTAGTTTAGTTCAGAAGGGCATTGCTTACTGCAAAATATGTTTTCGAGAGGTGCTTCCTGGACATCGGCTGTAAACCGACTACAATTAAATATTATTACACAAATTTTTTTTTCAGATTTCTTCAAATGCTACTTTTTCAAATACCTAATTTTTATAGAAATTTATCTTCAAGATGATTAAAAAAAACATGAAAAAATGAGCTGTTTTCGACTGTTACAACTAAGCATAACCCGTTAATTACTGACGAAAAAAATCGATCTGTTATGCAGGAATTTTGATGTTCCGTGCTGCATAAACGAGATAGTAAGTGAAACAAAAATAGAGGTGGATGCTATATAGTTTGACGCGCGGATGAAATCATCAAATATTCCAGGTCTTTCATATCGCTCAGAATTCCTCCACGTCGTAATATGGGCTCCGTAGACCGCATACTTTCTGCGTTATATAGCTCGATAATGTTATTCCATCGTGATATCCCATTATCCATTTCTCCTCAATGCTTAAGAATTTCAATTGCCGTTCGTGGCACGAGCAATCGTCCTGCTGACTCTGCAAATCCATTTTTCACGTCATCTTAACGTCAAGACTGATAATTGGAAAGTGATATGATCGGAAATACATTTTTCAATTTGGATAATATTACTTTATCGTAATAGTGAGGGAGGAAAATGTTTTCCGCCAATGAGACATTTTGATAAAGGGCTTATTATTGACAACGTTAATAAAATAACGTTCAAAAAACAAACAAAAGCCACGAACAATCATTAGAGGTGGAAGATGGAATGTCCATGTGAATATTTTTTGTGACACAATTTGGGTGAGAAATAACATTTTTTTGAAAGAATCGTCAATGCCCGCCGTTACATAGGTGGTAGATAAATACTCTAAAGTTTGGGAAAAGTTAAACTTGCATATGAAAATTTCTAAATAATTACACTGCTCCGAATATAGTTATTGAATGACTTATTATTCCTCGATATCGCATAGTTTGTAAAGTTCTTAAGGCCTTAGGCCACTCTAGAGGCCGAAAAATAGGCTTTTTTCAGAAAAACTACAAAATAAATTGAGATTACAAAACCACATATAAATATATCGAGATTACAAAAAAACATAAATAAATCGAGATTACAAAGAAACACAAAAAATACGAGTGTTTATCGTACATATTAGTGACTGCATACAATAATTTTTGTGAAGCGATTAATTTCAAAATGGCGACTGTGCATCGTTCATCTCAAAACTGCATTTTTTAAGTCGGCCGGAAACATAACGCAATTTTCAATCGATTCACTTGAAATGTTGAATATATCTTGAAAAATATATTGTCTATGGAAATACGTAGGATTTTTTTATATTGCATGGTTCATTTATTATTAACAATTATCTGACGATTTTTTAGGAACATTTTTGGAAAGTGAAAAATCTCGATTTATGTAGTTTTTCTGAAGATAAAAATCTCCAAAAAGCCTATTTTTTCGGCGTCTAGTGGCCTAACCCCTCAACGTCATTTTTTTCAGTTCGGTTTTTGTATTTGAATTTTACTTAAGGGGTAGCACCACTCTAGGATTTTGGAAATTTCGTTGTTTTTGCTTAAAAAATACTTTAGCGTCATAAAAACAATATGTTATTGATCCTGTAGGGATTTTTTTTAGGTTCAATTATCGATTTTGCCGCAGCGCCTCGGACTTTTTTCAGGCGCCTCATACAACATTAAACGCGATTTTCTCGACCACTTTTTTCAAACTGGGAGGTTGGATTACTGGAACACCTGTACATGGATGGAATTGAAATTCTGATAGTAGCTTCACAATTACATTCTCTATGGGAGTACGTAGCCGTTTTTTGATTAAATGTAACCTCTTTTTTATAAACAATTTACTGCTAATTTAGTTGGGTCAAAAATTGATTTATTTCTTTCAAAGTGCGCCATTTTTTCAAAATATGATTTAAAAAAATCCGTACGTAGTCCCATGGCTAATAATATATAGATCATAATCTTTTTTTGGTTTTTGTTCCAGGTCTTATACTTTACGAGAAAACCGTTCTCCCCCGTGAAGCTATTTGTGAAAAACACGTTTTTCAATATCGGCTCCGTCGCCGCCATTTTGTATGGAAATTATAATAATTTTTTTTATACTCCAATATGTGTTAAATAAACCCTCTCAAAAGAAATCCTATTCCTTTTTTCATACTCCCAAAATAAATGGTCAAAGTTAGGCCTTATTTTCTGTCGCTAGAGTGGTGTTATCCCTTAATGGACTGCTGAATATGAAACATTTTCTAATGTGCATTTGTTTTTATATTAGTGTGGTTTGAACACATATACGATTTTTTAATATCGGTATTATGAGCTTGAGACTTCTTGCTCTCAGGTCTTGGTACCGTAAGGTCTTGAGCGACTCGGAATAGTGACAAGTGTATCATTGGCTCGTGGTATCGACTCGAGCTTCTTCGCGATTCTTTCTCAGTTTCTCTCTCTCTCCCTCTCTCTCGTCGTGTTTCCTCCTCCCCTTTCGCTCCCTCGCGCTCACTCACTTTTTCACTGTTATATATATGTATACAGTGGTTCAAGTACACAATGCCACATAAATCACGTTTCCATTCGGCTGTGCTTATGTACGAGAGTATATAGAACAGACATTGGGCGATGCGGCATAGACGGAGGGTGCGCGGGGCGGAGAAATATCTACGATCGTGGCCGCAGTTTGATTTACGGCGCAACTACCTTTTCTCCGTGCATGACTTATAGAGTGCTGCAATATAGTAGTATTTTAAGTTGCACACGCTGTATATAACCTAGAATATTCGACGCTGTGAAATAAAAAAGGGAAATCTCCGTCCACGATAGCCCGTCAGATTTATGTTAAAATCTTATCGTAATTTCTAAACAAATTTCGCATTTACTGCTTTCTTGTAGGCGAATCTGTTCAACGTTCGGTATAACTATATAGTCCAGTCGAAATCGGATTTCACCTGGAATTAATTCCGGGCTTCGATTTTCTTTTTTTATACTTGGGGGGGGGGGGGGGGTGGTTGGTAGTGTAAATCTCGATTTTCGGGAAAATCCCCCTAGTGCGTTTGCCGTCGTCTTGATTTGAAGAGGGATTTTTTTTTGTTTATCGAATAACTCGCTTATTTTCAACCTTAGAGTGAAAATGATTGTATTCAAAGTTGTCGGAAATGTAATTCTCCACAAGTTTGGTGATTATAATTTTTACCCTAGGATCGATATTTATAGAGTTAGACTGCTAAAAGGGGTAAAAAACGTTTTTTTAACTTATCTCGTTTATTATCAAGTTTATTGTAAAAATGGTAATGAATAATCACATAGGAAATTTTATTTCCTCCAACTTTGGTTATTAGCATTTTTACCCTCTGGTCAATATTTTCGGACTTACACTTAATTTAGGGGTGAACTTTTTTTTATGTTCAGATATTTCGTTTATTATCAAATTTATCGTAAAAATGGTAAGGAGTGATCGGGTAGGAAATATTATTTTCTTCAACTTTAGTCAGTACCATTTTTACCCTAGGATCAATATTTTCGGACTTATACTTAATTTAGGGGTGAACTTTTTACCCCTGTTTGCAGTGTAACTCTATAAATATCGATCCTAGGGTAAAAACTATAATCACGAAACTTGTTGGGAATTATATTTCCCACAACTTTTGACATGATCATTTTTGCTCTAAGGTTGAAATTAAGCGAGTTATTCAAAAACAAAAAAATCCCTCTTCAAATCAAGATGGCGGCAAACGCACCAGGGGGATTTTCCCGAAAATCGAGCTTTACACTACCAACAAACCCCTCCTAAGTATAAAAAAAGAAAATCGAAGCCCGGAATTAATTCCAGGTTAATCGAATTTTAGACCTATCTCGACTGGACTAATAAGACTCCGCGTCCATTTTCCATTGAGAAAACTCCCAGCCCTGAAACCAATAACATCGTGGAATGGTTATCGATTATTGAAGTGTTGAATGTGATTGCTGCCGTGCTTGTTCGCACATCTGCAGTCATCATTTTGTCATCATTTTGTTCATTTTGTCAAAACGTCATGATGGACTACGACGAATCATTTGTTTTGTGGTGAATGTATTATCTTTAGGAGTCATGCTACAATATTCTCAAAGAGATTGTAGCTAAGCTTTCCGTGTTGTTTGTTGCAGGCTTTTGCTTGAAAATAAGTATGGCGATATGATCATTTTCCTGTAGCTGGAGAGCGATGTCCTGGAGAGTGACGAAAGTTCCACAGAACACGCCAAGTGTCGTGCAGCTCCTGGCTGCTAATTGCATCTGAGCGAACGTTTTTCGTAAGAGAAAACGTCCCTCTTACGGCGGAGTAACAGAACCCAGAGATCGCCAGGAGACCAATAGTGGTGTATAAAAGGTAGACTTAGGTTGAGAGAGAAAGACATAGAGTTGTGCGGGCTTTCGTACGCAGTAATTCGAAGTACTCGG
Organism: Ophion obscuratus; assembly: GCA_964007375.1. Classification (NCBI taxonomy): domain Eukaryota; kingdom Metazoa; phylum Arthropoda; class Insecta; order Hymenoptera; family Ichneumonidae; genus Ophion; species Ophion obscuratus. Next base: position 26,687,124 of record OZ023318.1, on the reverse strand, counting down.
TCCAGAGGAAGAAGGCTAGGAAGGCGAGAGATCGTGTTAGGCGGCTGGTTACTACGAATAATGGATGCGACGGTAACTCACGTTAATGAAGCGTACCGTTTACATCTGCCTAACAGCCCGACGTCCCGGTTTCTCTGCCAGTTCCATCTTCTATCCTTTTATGCCCTCCCACACTCACTTTCTCTCTCGCCCTTCTTCTATCTTTCTCTATCTTTAGCCATACCAGCTCGTATACCTATGCCAATTCCTATATCGAGTACCACTAACACATTCTACGTCACCCTTCCAAGACCCAGTAACGGAGAAATGTCCCCCGAGCTTCCTCGCCGCGTTGAATTCCATTTTACCCGTTAGCTTCCGCCTGGCAAAGCACGTAAGCCCGGCCCCGGTTCTGGAGAAGCTCACCTAGAGCCTGAGACTCGGACGACCCACTCTTAAGGACCATGAGAACGCTGTCAACCTTATACTCGAAAAAGCGTAATACTCGGCAACATTCGGCCCGGAATCAGACTCCGAGACAGGACTTTTATTACAGTTGCCGGATGAATGAGCAGGGCCAAATGCCGCTCAACGATAAACGACCCCCCTCCGCCAACCCTGAGAAGCTCTCCTTGAAGGACGACCAGTTAACGAACACCCGCCTCATGTAGATAGCTTCATTCATTGATCGCCTAACTTTTATAACAAAAGAGCCTTTCGTCTGCTCCATTTGATGCGCACTCGTGGTATTCCATCGATTCAAGAAAATCGTCGAAAAACTTGATCTTCCAACATCATTGAAAGTTTTCGTGCCAAATCACTTTTTTCCGAATGTTTATGGTGAACGGGGAGAAAGCAGTGTCCGTATTCTGCGTACAAGGATGTACGAAACATTGCTAAAAAAGAGATGAATCTTACGCCGCAACTTATGAGAATTTAGTGTTCGAAGCGCCAAGCTTTTGGGGTACTGATCCAATCAGACATCGATTCTAGTACTTGTTATTCCATTTGTCAAGTAAGAAATTTCATCTCCACGCAAATAATATCTGAGATTATCCCGAGAACATTAAGTAGATTATGAATAGGAGATCGGTCCGGAAAGTATCCGATCCTGTGATGTAACGTCGTAGCTAGGTGTGTTCTTGTCAAGAACACGTATTCCCTATCTAAGGAACCTTTATGAGCATCCCTATCAGGTGGCGCGGTGCGGCAAATATTCGGTCGACAATGGTACGCTTTTTAGTAAACGGCGAACTTGTACCTGAACGCACTGAACAAACAGTGTGCATTAAAGGTTGCCAAGACTTGGCTATTCGTTTTCTGAAACCACCTATCTGTTTCGTAAAGTGTATTGGCATGGCTGCATGAGCAGTGCACGGATAGAAGAATGGTGTAGGCAATTTGAAAATAGTCTTACATCAGTTGACAGCGACCCTTAACACGGCTATGTTCAACTTCGTGAATTCCCGTACAGCCCTGGCCTGGCTCCCTGCGAATTTTGGCTTTTCCCCAAATTGAAACATCCCCTCAAAGGAAGAAGCAGCTGTAAGCTATCCCGAAGACTGAACACATGGAGTATTTCCGAAGATGGGAGGATCGCTGGAAGAAGGCTGTAGATTCCGAATGAGAGTGCTTCGAAGGGGAGGGAACGGCTATTTACGAGAATTAACTTTCTCCTACTACAGCATAAGGTCGAATACTTTCCAGACAGAACTCGTATAAGTTGTTTTCATTTTGAGGGTGTTATGAATGAGTGGCAACTGCTGTCTGGCAACTGCTACCAGTTTTGTGATCGGGCATGATCTGCCGGACCTGGCAACTGCTGTCAGTATTTTGAAATGATCTGGCAACTGCTGCTAGTATTTTGAAATGTCCTGGCAACTGCTGTTAGTGTTTTGAAATATTGGTCCGGTAAAATTCGCATATCTCATTAATTTATCATTGTAAAGCCTGACCATCGTTATTTTTATAGTCTGAGCCACTTTCCTTTCAGGACAATCGCTTCATTTCTCTTCGACTGATAAGACAAAGGGCCGAGTGCTTTCTTAATTAACAGTCAGCTCTTCAAACCCGTGCCCACACCAATTCAAATTGTTCTTACAGTATAACGTCCAACGACAAAACATGACACCCTTCCACAATGGCATGAAACCCTCCATGAGAGGATACAACAGGCAGACGAACACTGCAGAGCAGCAACTGGCTCAACGGAGAGGATTGCAATGTGAGTTTAATCAATCGTCTTGAAACTTTACGGTGTAAGTTTTGCCCATGCATTAATATTTTATTAATTCATCGGCAAAGATCGTTATTTTTTTACGATGCGTTGAATTCCTGTGTCGGCTGTCACTCCAACAGCAAAAAGGAAAGCGGTAACGCTTAAAGGCTCGACACAAATGTGGCAAGGACCGAACGGCGATTCATATCTGGGACCCCTCGATTACCGGTCGAGTGATTTACCAACTGAGTCATTCAGGCCATTGCGCACACCTGACTTGAATCCGCATAGTCACGCAAACACATGCATTTCCACACGAGGACACACACACACACACACGGGTGCATTCGCATACGCAGGCATAGACGCACACCCATGCACATGTATGGCAAAGACTTATCGACCCTACATTTGTCCTCGGTGGGCCACGAGGATTCTATGTAACGTGCGGAAAGCCCAGAATTCATACTTAATCGCATCACGGTAGTACGGAACTGCACTAACCAGAATCAAGGGGTAGGTTGACTGTATTTGTGTTGGTTATTCCCATTCTACATAGTACTACGAGAAGGAATACGTGGCAGCCAAATAGGAATACCTCACGACACCACCGCAGCGTCTTTCCACTAGTAGGACAAGCTATTCTTCAATTTATAACGGTGCACTCGACAATTCAAAAAGCCTAGAAGTTTTGAAATGTTCGATTTTGTAATTTCATTGAGAGAGAATAAATTGATGCCGCGGCTATCTGTCCGGTTATCGGACGAATCAGCGTATGTTATTCCTCCGGATAGCGGCTCAGTTCACGTTGTACAACGCCCCAAACGAAAAAAAAACCCAAACAACACAATCAAACAAACAAACCCAAGCAAGCAAACCCAAACAAACACACCCAACCAACTCAAACCAATCAAACCCACACAAAATTATAAAGATTTTATTCGGATGAATACGTGTAACTTATTCGTCCGTACCGTTTTCTTTAATGATTTAACACATTCTATTAGGACGATTATATATGTGTTATTCGTCCGGATGCTAGCTGACACGAATATAACATTGTTATTCCTCTGGATAGCGGCTCACCTCACGCAGTTCACGCTGTACATGGCCCCAAACCAACAAACCCCAAACAAACACACCCAAAGAAACGCAACCAACTCAAAACAAACGAACCCAAATAAAATGATAAAGATTTTATTCGGACGAATACGTGTAAATTATTCGTCCCGATAGTTTGTTTACCAATTTAACACATTCTATCCGGACGATTATATATATGTTATTCGTCTGGATATTATCTGACACGAATCACAATAATATGTACGCCTACTGGAAATATGGCATGAACTGAGCCGCTATCCGGACGAATAACATACGCTTATTCGTCCGTTAACCAGACGGGGAGTCACTCCGATGAATTAATTGTGGAAAATATCATTATCCGTATCAAGTCGTTTAAGGATGTGAATTTGCTTGTTAGAAAAGCTGAAAGAATATCAAAGCAATTGCGATTACTTTATTGACTTTGCTTGGAATGTCTCGTCTATGTGAGACACGACGTATTTTGTGCCGAGTGAATGGACTTATTCTCTCAGATTGCCAAAGTTCCTGTAGAATCTTGTTATGTCGTTTTATAAGCTACAATGTATGTCCACAATTTCTTTTTCGGCGGCTAAGGGCATTGACGTCACGCGGTGCAGAGGTTGATGCCCGTAGCCAAGGGGTCCACGAAGAAGGGATGAGGGTTGTAAGGGGCTCGCAGGGAGGGTGGATGAAGGTTCTTGGCAAGGGATCCTTCGTAAGGGTGAATGCGATCGTAAGAAGGACTTGCCGTTATAGAATTCGCAGGCGACAGGTTATCGTGTTTCATTTTTCAAGCAATTTTAAACGAAACTCTTCTGTATACAAGTTTATAAACGAATGTCTGTTTGTCTGCATGCGATAGATTAAGAAATTGGTGAACCAATTGTGATGGAGTTTACACCAATCTGTAGTTGATTTTCCTAGCCAGATTTTTGGCTACGTGTTAACAGAATTGGTCGTCAAGGGTTCAAGTGGTAAAGCATAAGTCTGCAAAGAACTTCGAGTGACGTTGATGACGTTGAAGTTTGCATTGTTGGAACGCAACAACCTTTTGGTTTACTTTTCGTTGCTTTATTTTTATCATCATCTGAACGCCTTTTTTGCAAATACAAGGCGTAAAAACGTTCGAGTGACCTTAACTTCCTGAATCAGGAATTTTTTTGTTAAAATAACAACCAATTATTTTTCCTTGCACCTTAACGAAGCAAACTTTATCATGCTTGTTGGCAATGTTGCCAGTTTTTGTTTATTAAAGTTAAAAACAATTGTCGAACCACAGAACATGGACATAATATGGGAATATAATTTCCATATCATTATTATAGCTTCACCTTATATTATACTCACACGAATTATTCAGCCCCAAAATTTATACAGAGACAGGTTCTGTATAAATTTATATTACTATATGCGTGTGTAGGTAATCCATACCGCAACCCGATCTCGTGATCCACGACGAGCAATTTGTCGAACAAGACGCGACAGGGTGCACACAGGCGCTCTAGAATACCAATCACGTTCTCAACTGTTTTCCGTATTACACGAAGAATGGTGTACGTATGTTGGCGTGCGGGTGTGTTTGTGTGTACATTTGACAGCCCAGGGCGAGAGGGAAGAGCGATAAATTTCAACTCCAATTAATACGACCGAATTGGATGGCATTGGGGGTTTGGGGTACAAGATCTTGGAGAATTTCATGACGTCGTGGGCTCAGGCCTTGCGACGAGTCTGGGTGTTTCATCAAATCGTACACCATAATAACGCTCTCGTCATGGCAAAGTAGGTCTCGCTTCCGGAAATTTCCGTACTTGGACGCTTATCTGTGTCGAGATCTCAACACACCCTGTTACCTTACCCTATTGGACGTGGTATTACAAATCAGCAGCCGGGTACCAAATAATGAAACGACTTACCAATACATACCTATGTGGTATCAAGCCCAGATCAAACTTGAGAACTTTGATTCGAAATTGTCCAAAAATCAATGTGGTTGCCTATTTGTAGCAGTTTAGCAAATTCTACAATGCTCTTTTCCGAATCTTCATGTGCAGGAGCATGAGTCAGTTTCCTCTCAGGGCTGATGCCGATTCGAATAAGCACTTTTGTTTTTACTGGCCGTTCCCGTTTCTGAAGGAAATACCGCATTAGAATCCACACGCATACACGTTGGTATGCTTCCTAGATATAAATGATTGGGATGTTGAATAAGTTCTTGCTGTTTTGTTTTTGTGAAAATGAATGCTTTATTTGAAAAAAATATTCCCAATTCTTTTCAACATTTCGAAACTGTTGTGTGATCAACTCCTAGTTGTTCGGCAAGTTCAGCTAGCGTGTGACATGACTCTTCATGAAGTAATGCCTCCAATACAACACATCAAAATCATTGTGTAAAAGCGTCTGAACTAATCTCTGCATGTTGTTTCTGAATATTATTATTTTTTTTTAAATAAAGTAGTGCCAGTGAAATTCCGCGCAAATACTGCTTTTGGCACGAAATTTACCATCCCGCGTAAAAATTTTGATAGGGCCCGTTCCGGTTGCCTGACTGCCCTGGTAGGGCACTTATAAGACAGCCCTGCTAGAAAATGTAACATTGCGTCACACACGGGCCTGACCTGGTTGCCTGATGAGGCCCTTATCATCTTGCCGGATGAGGACCTTATCGGGCCCTTATCGGGTTTCTTGGTCAGGCCGCAATCGGGTTTCCTGCACTGCCAAAAAATGTAATTTAAATGGAATCTTTTTAAATAAACTAGGTTTTTCCCTTGTCTCAAGGCCTACTACGATGTTATTTGTTTCAGCTATTCTTTTTCGATGTTAAAAATATTCAAATTGAATAAATAAAGATTCGATTCGAATAAATCTTCATTTGCTTGCAATATTCACTGTAAATCCAAGTATACTATATGCATAAAATATTTTTTAAATCCACAATGAAATGGAACACTCAATTCAGCGTTCTACTACAGTGATTTTTTATCATAGTTCGTCATTCCCTGGCCTCCTGAAATAATTTTTTTCGAAGAAAATATTTCGCCTAAATGGAATCGAACCTAGAACCTACCTGTAGCTACACACGCTGCCCCTATGCTGCTACCGAGTGCTTGCAACATCTTGGTCGTAGATATGGCGCAAGACACCGAATGAATTCCTATAATTATTTGTTGTATCACATCAAGTATACCAATTAGTTAATATCATTGTAATAGTTAGAGAGTTTAATCGAATAACATGCTATAGATTTTTCAAACATAACTTTATATATATATATATATATATATATACTGAAAAAAAATTCGTTCATCCATCCAAAATTCAGTTGCTTTAACAAAATGTATCTTTAAATACGTTCAACCCGATTTTTGGTTGACATAAAACACGTTTTGTCAATCTAACTGAAAGTCTAGGTGTGAACTGTAGCTTATTTAGCATATCTGAGCAACTGTTAAAACAACAAAATTTCTAGACAACAAAATGCATTTTGTACATTCAACGATTTTCTTTTCTCAGTGTGTATATTTATATGTATATATATATATATATATATATATATATATATATATATATATATATATATATATATTCCTCTCTCTCTCTCTCCGCCTTACAAAGCTGCCGAAATCTTCTAACACGCATCCGAGTTGCATAACGTTTTTTGTCATGATAGTCCATGACACCTTGTTTATGGAATTCAGGAATACATCGAAACTCCGAAGCCACGATGGTGTCGAATCAAAATTTCCATATAGTAAATAAGAGGTTATGTGCATCTATCGATTGCGGAGGCAGTTATACGGTAAGCCTATTTATGGCCTAATCATGGGAAGCCTTGGTAGGGATTTATCAGGGAAAGCCTTAATAGGGCCCTATCATGAAAAGCCTTAGTAGGATCTTATAAGGGACGGCCGTAGTAGGGCCATTCTAGTATTGCCTGATTTCGGGCCTAAATACTTCCGGCCTAATCGGGACTGGATCAGGATGTTCATAATAGGTGTTACCCGTATCACACCCCGATCGGGGCCTGATCCTGATCAAGCTAACCCTAAGAAATATCTATTCGGAATGTTAAACACTATGGAAAAAGTGCTTTACACTTCGGCAAAGTACATACACTGAATTTCAAGCTTGCTTATAGTACTTCTTTATAGATGCGCTACCATCTTAAACTACACGCACACAATTCTGGTAACGCCATCTTTTGGAAATCAGTGAGAACTTACTCAACGTCCTAATAAATAAATGTCCCTTATTACAAGTTGAAAATTAATAGATGGACGTCGTTTGTGAAGTGCATTTTTATGTGGTTTCTTTTTTTTTACTTCAAAATGGACGCTTCACGAGATTGTTTAGGTTTCAAAGTACTGCCATAAAAAAACGAGTTTGTGCACCGGAAGCGGTGTCAAGATTTTCGCTTTAACGCTTGTCAAATAATTATTAGACACATTCGTAAACGATTTTAAAAAAACGTGTTCTCTGAGGGCAGTAAATAAAGAGAAAACATGTATCAATTCTTTGCTTCCATTACATAATGACGAGCAACGTTTTTCGTGCAACTTTTTTCACTTTTTTAGCTTCTATACATTAATGGCGGTATATCCGGATCATGCGAAAAAAGTGGGGGTAAAAAACGTTGGTACGTTTTCAGCACCCTTTCAAAATATTGGCTACACTTGCAACAAGCACCAGCTCATGCAATCCATTTCTGAATGCAATCTACATCTCCTCCGCGCAGACGAAAAAGATTACATTGCGTTCGACGGTGGCATGGAAATTTATTTTTCTCGGTCATGTTTCATTGTACATGGATATGTGTCTGTATGCTTGTGTGTATGCGTATGGGTGAAGGAATTACGTGTATAAGAATTGTGTAACCGTTTATTTTCCGGATGAACATTTTAAAGAAGAAAAAAATACATTATTATGTTTTAAGGGGGGATTGTCTTTTTTTTTCGCAAAATTTACCACTTTTTGGGAATTTTTTTTGTGAAGAAAGTATACAACGGAAAACTTGTGAAACTTGGCATATAGTTTTATTGATCTGTTTACTAGATGCAAACAAAATTTTTAAACAATTTCATCAAAAAATCCGCCTCCCACCCCCCTCGACGCGCGATGGTCCTTTTTTGATGGTGTGCACGATTACAGCCATCACGTTCATCCTGCAACAAAAACCCAAAAAGCATTTTACTTTAGACACATATAGCTATCGTTCGATGAAGGGAAAAAAAATTGACGATTTGGTGACGTTTTGAACTTGAAGTATCGATTTTTCGAAAAAAATTGATCGATTTTTTGTCATAAATAAAAAACTATTAAACGTATTGCTTTTTTGCTTCATCAAACGATAAAAGGATGTCAGCTGAGCATTCTGTCCAAATTTGAAGGCAATCGGTTGAATAGTTTTTGAGAAATCGTGCACACCATCAAAAAAGGATCATCGCGCGTCGAGGGTGGTGGGAGGCGGATTTTTTAATGAAATTGTTTAAAAAATTTTTTGTATGTAGTAAACAGATCAATAAAACTATATGCCAAGTTTCACAAGTTTTCCGTTGTATATTTTCTGCTCAAAAAAATTCCCAAAAACCGGCAACTTTTGCGAAAAAAAAGACAATCCCCCCTTAATACGCGAATTCTTTATCGAATATACGAGCATAGTGTTTTTTGTTGATTATGTAAACTCTTCCATTTGCATTAAAAAATACCATAGTTAGTTTATATTTACTAATAATTTCACAAATCATTCTGTTTAGTGAACGTATCATGGAAAGCAATAATTCATTCTAAAAATTATATTTTTTTTGCCATTTTCAAAAAAGGTATTAACAGAAATAGGATTTTCTTTTCGCAAAATGTATAACCTCACAGCTCCGAAGGCCATATTTCTTTTGGTTTTACCGCTATTGATTCTTGTCAATGAGCCGTTAAGCCTTATCTACAAAACACACATGTGGAAGGTTTCGCCACCTTTCTTTCACCCTTACTCGCGGTCATCGTGAAACGAGAAGACGTTTCAGCAAAGACCTTCGTCGTGGCTATCCCTTTTTGAAGGTCGGCTGACTATGGTGTAATCTTCGATTTATTCGTTCTCCGATCTTCCCTTTGCTCTCCCTCGTGCCGTCTTTCACACCATTATCAAATACTTCGGACTGTGCTATTTTTATATCAAGCACGGACGTGAAACGTGAAACATGAAAAGATTCTTAACACGAAAGCGGAGGGATCAATTTTCTGCCACGTGCGGTTCAAGCGGAATCGTGAATATCTTGCTACTTGTCAAATTTTGAATTTAGTACTCTTCTACAAAGGTATTACAAAAGCTTTACAAAAAGTCGACATTTTCATGATGGACAATTTAAATCAAACTCGGAAATTTTCTAACTACAGGTGTATGCTGTGTGTAGGCTCGGGAAAATTACTAACAGGGAACATCATTTGCATGTCCGCCTTCGTTTTTGTTGCAACTCATATATGTGTTAAAAGATGGAAAACTATTGTACACGTTTTTGTATTGGCGGAAAAACGGTTCTGACGGACAGCAACCACCCCGCAAAGAAAGGCATCCCTTAATGGCACCCCTTATTTGTTTTCGATACTTCTAAAGTATATTTTTTTTGCTTTACATTGGAAGAATTTTGGTTTTTGTTTTCATTGTTTTCATTGTTTTTCGTTTTTTGTTTGATTCAGATCAGATTTTGCTTTACATTGGAAGAATTTTCGTTTTTGTTTGATTCAAATCGGCGGACTGCTTGTGGGATACCGAGTGTCGACACGCATTTCTTTAAGGAGTAGTTTCCACCCTTAAAACTATTTTTTCGCTTTTATTAGAAATGTATTTGATATAAACGGTGTGGACGACCGATTTAAAATCTGGAGAGTGCATTCAATATATGTATAAATATAAATCAATTTAAAGCAAATGGTAACATTTCGTCAATTATACCGAAACTCATTTCAAGTGATGTTCCTCGTAAGGTAGATTGTTTAACAATAGCTGTCGTATAATTACAATGATTTGATTGCAATAATAAAGTCCAATAGAGCAACATCAATCAAAAGAAGTGAACAGGACAGTATTTGAAAACAAAAAAAAACCCTTTGCTTAAGGTTTTCATATGCTCTAATGCGGGTTATATTTTCATGATTGTTACATTTGTTACATTTGTATGTTTATTTGTATTTGTTATATTTGTATGATCATCCATAGAGTAGAGGATATATATACACTGTTAAAAAATCTGTATTAAAAATAATATAAAAGCGCAGGAAGTCTTTTGACAGATACCGTTTATGAATTTTAATATTGTCGTTTGAAAATCAATACACTGCTTTTCGAATGTCTAATAATCGTTCAGTAATATCGCAACACTTAAGCACTAGAAAAATCATATACGTATCGCAAGGTATCTATCTATAGGCGTATTAAAATTAATAAGCACAGATTGTATTTTTAAATAAAAAAAAAGTAAATTTGTCATAGAAAAGTGTATTAATTTTACGGTGTTAGGTTAGTGTTATTATTTACTTTCTGCGTCTTTAATAAACTCTGTATGAATTTTAATATACAAATTCCGGAATTCTTTTTACTGATTGAGTCTGTGAAAACATTATCGTTATTTAAAAATTAATACATTACGTTTTGAATGTCTAAGTAATGTGTAGTAATGCTGTAATAACAAAGTCCTGGAAAAATCATATACCTATTCAAAAGTATCAGTTGTGGATATATCAACATTAATGCGCATAGATTTTAGTTTGTTTCGGTTTAATTAGACTTGGGTGCTTGTTCGGTTAATTCACCACTTACTTATTTGTTTTTTCCTTAGGTACAACAACATTTTTCGCGTTTGTTACCTGAAATACTTCCCCCCTCGTTGGGATCGTCGTTTCTATCCTCTACTGTTTCTTCTTTTTTCTCCCTCTTGCGGCCGCAGCCGACTCCCCATTTGTATTCTATTTCATCATGACCTTAGAAAAGTCTCATTATGAACTAGTCGGTCTTATTCGCCGCTAAATGCCGAAGAAAAACATTTCACGACGAAATGTACTGCACTGGGATTCGAACCCGGGACCTCCCGGTCCGCTGGGTTAGTGGCGAGCACGCTAACCACTAGACCATCGCACCGAGTGTTCACCACTTGCTTTAGATTTGGTGTTACTCGATACCTTTTTTTTCGATTTGATTTAACATGCTGACCAAAGCACGAATTTCAAGTTTTCTGCACTGAATTATATATTAAATCAGACTATCAGAATAAACATACACTAAATCAGAAAATGTACATGCCTTCGCATTGTAAATGTCCTATTCATTTCTTAATTTTCTCTAGTCTGTCATAATATTCAATGCACAAAAAATTGTATACTCCTGAACCAAGTATGGTAAAAATTCAGAGTCAGTTTGTAATGTTCTTACTTTGTCTACATTTTATATACTCAAAACGCTTGTTGTATTTTTCAACTAATAATGTTTATTTTTCTATTAGACGCCTTGAAAAATTGTAGATAGTGTATTAATATTCAATTCGTACGTATTACGAAATGTAAAACCGTATGAAATGTAGGTCCGGTATTGAATTTTACAACACTGAAGCCTCAATATTCATTCATATACTACGTTTTGAAATTTCATTTGCCATAATATTGTAAAAGTTTTTTAAATTGCATATTACTTTAAACAGCGTTTTGTAATATTCAATGTACAAGATATTGTACTGTTCAACAGAATGAAGTTAAAAATAATAGTCATATTGCGATTTTAATACTTTTTGTGTAAATGATAAAATCATATACGTTTGTTGCATTAATCAAACAAATATTTGTATTATTATGATGCGCATTGAAACAATCATACGCAGCATACTAATATTCAATGTCCCATATATTAAAATGTATACGAATCTATGAAAATTCATTTACATTACTGAAGTATCCATTACTGAAGTTTCCATTACTGAAGTGCGAATTTGCGTTTCATATTCCGAGTTTAGAAATTTTCAATTATAAAAGTATAGTAAATTTAATGACTTTTTTTACAGTGTATAATATAGATTGCAAATGAGGGCCTCGCACCTTTTCTTCCTCCCGCATAACCCAGATTATATTTTTTTCAAATATTGATTGTCCGAATTCGAAAAATTCTATTAAGAGGGAATGATACCTCATCGCGGTCGGTATGGTAGAACAATTATAGATTCCCAAAAATCTCGAAAACGGCTCTTCAGATCCCGTCGAAACTTTGCCAAACGACGTTAAATAGATAAACGAACAGCTGTCTTCCCATCAAATTGTCTGAATTTGAGAAAAAAAATGTAGATTGGCTTATCATAAGCCAATCTAGTTTTTTTTCTGTCAAATTCAGAAAATTTGATGGGAAGACAGCTGTTCGTTTATCTATTTGACGTCGTTTGGCAAAGTTTCGACGGGATCTGAAGAGCCGTTTTCGAGATTTTTGGGAATCTATAATTGTTCTACCATACCGACCGCGATGAGGTATCATTCCCTCTTAAATACAGAACTTTTGAGCATAAAATAAACTTTAGTAAGCCACAACATTTTGGATCCCGGTCGGCTTTGAACAATTGACGGTACACACTATCTGATCAGATCTCTATATGCTCGTTGATTGTGCATTATTTATCTGACAACTAGGAACTAGCTGTCCACTGCGTGAAGCTGATTGCTAAGAATAGACGAGCACACATGTGCAGCAACCAGAAGTCTACAGGTGCAGACTACAAAAATAAATATCAGGTTGATAAAAAAGTTTTGTCGCAAAAAATTTAAAAATGTCTTTTTACGTATTGACGCAATATGACATCGAGCTATATCGAGAATATTCTAGAATGTTTTCTATTCTTCCGCGTGACAGCGTATAAGAGGGCGAGCGCGCGTTCTAGTGGACAGAAATGGCTTCGATCTCGCAGGAGCAACTTCCAGCGATCATTTTTTACGAGTGGCGGCGCGGCACGAACGCAAGCACAACTGCTAAAGATATACAGGATGCATTTAGCGAGAACGTAGTTTCTCATCGAACAGTCGAGCGTTGGTTCAATCGTTTTAAATCTGGAGACACAAGCCTTGAAGATAAGGAAGGTTCCGGACGACCGTCGACCATCGATGATGAAGCATTACTCCGCTGCATCAAAGAAAAACCGGAAGCAAGTACGCACGAGCTAGCAAGAGAACTTGTCTGCACCCAACCGTCAATAGTCAATCACTTACACAACTTGGGATACAGGAAGGTTTTAGCTCAATGGATCCCACCACCGTCTCACCGACGACAATAAGAACTGTCGCGTGACCCGCTACCAGTCTCTCCTGCTTCGCCACCATCGAAAGGAGTTTTTAGAAGATCTTGTGACGGGAAATGAAAGCTGGGTCTTGTATGATAACAGAACGCGTTTAGCCTACTGGCTTCCTATCGGAGAAAAACCGCCACACCAACCGAAATCTGATCGTCACTCACAAAAGGTTTTGTTGTGCTGTTTCTGGGACGCAAAGGGAATGCTGTTTCACAATTTTCTCCCTGTAGGTAAGACGATCTCCTCTACACGATACATCGAGAATCGCCAGGAATTGGCAAAAGCTATAAGAAAAAAACGGCCAAGACGCGCGACTGTGCACCTTCTCCACGACAACGCGAGACCCCATGTCGCAAAGGAAACCCACAAAACAATCACTGAGCTTTACTGGAATACCGTTCCTCATCCACCATACTCTCCCGACATCGCGCCATCTGACTACCATTTGTTCAGACATTTGAAGGCATATTTGAGAAACAAAACTTTCAAAAACGTCGACGATCTCAGAAGGGATATTTCAAATTTATTTGAGTTCCAGCCGCCGCAGTTTTGGGCAAAGGGAATAAATGAGTTGCCAACTAGATGGTCAAGTGTCATAGAAACCGATGGCGAATATATTGTTGATTAGAAATGTTTTTTATAAGATATATAAATAATTAAATTATATTGAAATTATTGCTACAAAACTTTTTTATCAACCTGATATATTAAAGGTTTCACAAGTACGAAATTGGGATATCTCAGCATCGATTAAGGAGAGATGGTCGAGGTCGAGGATTTAGAAGCTATGAACATTCCGTCGACCGTAGAAGACCTATACTATGGGCCTGGTATCGATGATTCCATGTAAGTTGACAAATTTCATGATCTATTCATTCCCAAATTTTCGAACGCGTTTTTCTCAAAACCACGTTTTTCAAATAGATACCCGAAATTTCTCGAAAACCAATTAACCGATTGCCCTGCGATTTTTTGTGGTTATTCTATAACCATTATCTAGTACTTGTAAAAAGATTTTTTTTCTCGTTACTTAGTTTTTGTTTTATAGGCAAAATAATAACTAATGTTTGGCCCAAAAATCACCATTTATGTTCAAACGTCCGCCATTTTGCCATAAATCGATATTTTCAAAATCGGCTATGACAAGTACCAGATTATAGTATCTAATTTAATCATCTTTTTGGTTTTTTTTTCAGATGATCTTTGAAGAAGCGCCAGTGGGTACCGTATATGCAGATTTTTCTACGACGCTCCAAGGATCATACAATATCCTGTATATTTATCATCATCATACCTTGTATATTTTTTATATTTTTAAATAAAGAAAATTGAACATATTTTTAAATGTATATACTTTTAGATTATTAAAGAAATTTCAGATAGTTATCCTTGAAAAAATTCACAAAAATTGCCTTTTTTCCGGCTCCTAGGTGTATATCTCCCCTTAAATGAATTGAATTGTCAATACGCGTATAAGAAGCCGGGAGCGGAATGGTATAGTAAATATGTCTTTTAAATTCGCATATGACAGCCTCGTTTATCGAGAAATAAGTATGGAGTGATCTCACTTCCGTCATATTTGTGTAAATTTACCCATGTGAAATTTTTTCTTTCGACTCTTTCAGAAAAATCAGAATACAAAAGTTTTATAATGTTTATAAATGTAATTCTCGTTGTACGTAGCCGTTTTTCGAAATAAACACATTTCACAAAATGGCAGGTGGTAAAAAAAGTGTAATGGTGACAAAATGTTTACTTATATTCGGGGACTTAAAAATACTAAATTTAAAAAAACACGGCTACGTACATCGATAGCCACAACAATTACGGAAATTTGTTTTTTTTTATATTGAAAATCGGACAACTATAGCTAGAGTTATGATTCCGGCCAGGTCGAGAAAAAATGTGATTGAAAGTTTTGGTATACGTAAATCGTTGCACTACCTGCTCTCACTGAATCGTCTGTACTTGGTCGATTTTTAATATTTCAACTTCACATTTTTTTCACATATTCTTAAATATGTATACTTTGGAAAATGGAGAAAAAAATTGATTCTTTTACCCGTCAGAGTGGTGTCCCGCCTTAATATTTGATACTCAATTTTCTAATAACAATAAATTGATGTAGTAAAGATTTCCTTTATTGAATTAGTTACCGGAAAGACAATAATTCCGTTAGTACGTTTTTATATGGTAATTTTTATTTGACCGGATTCTAGATATTTTTTTTGTCCTACAGTGTTCCATCTCTACTACAATAAATGAATACCTCGGCCGTATTTTATTTTTATTATAACAGATAATACGTCTGTGTATTTTGTCTGCTTTTGAAGAAAAGATAACAGTATAGAGTTTCCTCGACTTTTTACCATTTTTTCATTTGGCACTTTTCCGGTCTCTGCTACGAATCCATTCGTTCTCATTTCCAGCTCCGGAGGACTGCAAATTTTTCACCCACTCATCTCGTGTGCTCGAGAAACAATGGGAGGTGAGGGAGAAAGAGAGAGATATGTGTATATAAAGCCAGTAAGAGAGACAGTGAGAAAAAGAGAGAGAGAGAGAGAGAGAGAGAGAGAGAGAGAGAGAGAGAGAGAAATGAAAAAGTGGGGAGGACGAGATCCTATCTTCACATCGAGATGAGTAAATATTGACCCAGTTTCTGTTGGTGTCGCCACGATTTTCACAAGCATCCGATCAAACATCAATCTCGTTTGCCACTGCCGTCGCACTTCCGGCACCAATCCACGATTAATCCTCCTCAAAACGGATGCAGATTGCCATGACGCAATTGCCCTCGAAACACGTACACAACACGGAATACAACACTTAAAAGCGGTGTATCGCAACCAACGTTGTAAGAAACATAAATTTAAGTACATGAGCACAGTGATTTAAAACTTTTATCTGCATAAAGTTATTTTGCATGGTAGGTAGAAATTCACCTTTCCAAAAATGTAGTCAAATTGTATTATCCACAATTAAAAAATTCGCGTTTATTCAAACCATGTCCAAGTTCAATTCTCGGTTTAATTTTTAATATTAAAGCACAATGAAAACGAATACAATGTGACAGATACATGCAAATTGCGAACATTGCAGTCATTTAACAATTGGGATATAGGCGTAGCATGTTTAATACTGCAGTACACATTGTCAGCCTGGGTAGACGTTACAATTGTTTATTGATTAGATATTCCGATAATAAATGGTTTATGGCTACTTGTTATTCATGCATCAAATATTAACCGAAACGAACTCAATAACGTCAAAGTTTAAAAATCGTTGACTTTATGGTAGGTTTTAAGGGGTTATTTACAGTAATATTTTTCGAAAAATCGATGCTTTTTTCGTACCGTACATATATTTAAGTATACACAGAAAATTTCTTGTCAATCCGGCGAATATTCTCGAAGTTACACGCACATTTGTAATGACGTGTCAGAGCGTTCGAACGTGCGTTTGAAACTTTAGACGCGCTTTTCTCAAAACCGTGTTTTTAAGGTCGATGAGCAAGATTCTTCGGAAACAGCTGAACCGATCAGTCTCAAATTTTAACATGATCTTTTAAATTATTTTTTTTTAGTAATTAATCGAAGGTTTTCTCTCACCGATAAATATTTTCCATTTTATGAACAATGTAAGGGGTTATACCAGTGTGAACGCTGAAAATTTGGGTGTTTTTCGGGAATTTTTCGGAAGTAAAGTACTCAATTAAATGTTTCGGAAAATTAAGAATAGATTTGGCTATATTTGACCTTTATTACATAATTTTTTCATAGAAAAATATTGAGATTCTAGCGACCTATGCACTGCGGAGGCACCAAAAAAAGCTCCTCCACTGCTGACATGATTTCGGCCGATTGAGTAGCTGAAGCCGAAAACGGAAAAAATATCGTTAAGCTGCAAGGTATTTGCTGTACAATGACGTAGAATTTTCGAAAAATATTAAAATCTAATAAAACGGCGGAGTTATGAAAAAAGTCGGTTTTCTTGCCTATAAAATGGTCGTGTTTTCTATGCCAAACCGTAAATTTTCATCCAATCAAAAATATCCTACGTCATTGTAGAGTAAATATATTCAAGAGTACTTAGTTCAAATTTCAAGTCGATTGGATAATTGCTCTTTGAGTTTCAATGTCAGCAAATTCGAAAAATCTAATTTCGAGAAAAACGTGCTTAAAACTTTAACTATCGATTTTTGCAAGATAAAATTATATTGATATAAATTATATAAATGATAATGATATACTTGATAGTATAAACTGTCGAAAAAGGCAAAAAAATGATTTTTTGAAAGTGCCACACTGGTATAACCCCTTAAGGCCCAATTTTTTTTGTCAAAAATTATTATTTTGGTTATTCCTTCGATGAATTACAAGATAATGCATTATATTAACGAAATATTTTCGGTTTTTTCATTTTAGATGATCCAGTCCAGAGATATCGTGTTCACCGCAAGACGCCTTTTTTTAGAGGTGCTCCCGGAGATCAGCTATAGCAACTTTTAAAATAATTATTTTTACAAATGAAAAATGTTAAAATACAGTTGAAAGTTACCATAATAGGTGTATAAATGTTTACGTTAATAGATTTGACGTCTTCTCGAGAAAAAATCTTGAGAAATCGACCTTTTCGGGCCTCCTGGCTGTATGTAACCCCTTAATGAATAAAAAAAACACGTATTAAGTATTTAGTTTTTCAGAAACTTAAACAGGGGTCTAGTCATAAAGCAATAAAGGGAGTGCGACAGACATGTTACACTCCAAATATGCTTTGAAGCAGTTGCTTTGCTTGTTGTAGCACAAAGTCACGCCACGTTTTCACACACCTTTCGGTACTTGACATTTGTTTCCGATTTTCACAAATTTTGCGCACACTCGAATCCTGCAATCACGCGACACGGGAACTTCAAACAAATTTTGATCCACCTAACGCCATCTGTTTTTCATGAATTATACTAAATAACCCATAGAATGGTTCGTATCCGTCGTGTGAAATTTATTGAAGGAGGTTGCAGCGGTCCAGTTGAGTGAAATGACGGTTTATGAATATTTTTTTATTCAATGAACCCCAAAAAATGCACACGAGGTATAGATTTATTCTGTCGGTGTTAATTTCTCATAAAATATATAATTAAACGGCAAAAGGATGAATTTTTATATTGTTATTACGTGAATAAGAAAATTTGTTGTATTACTACCAAATTGAAAAGGTATAATATTATCGATGATTATTATGAAAAAACTGCGTCGGTGAATGAAATTATCAGAAAGAAATTATGAGTAATTTATAATTATGCCTACTTATATTTATATCACGAGATTATTTATTATGAACATAAATTTATATTAAGTTGTCCGCGATGTTGCCCAAATACGGCAACTTCGCGGACATTGAGGTTGGCCGCAATATTTTTCATTCGCCAGCCAAGATTCGTAATCGTTTATCAAGCCTTGATGGTTCAATATTGAATGTATATGCTATGCAATGTGCAAAATGGTTTTTTTTCTAAATGTTTACAAAGGTTTAGTTTGTGTTAATCGGTTGTTAGAAGTGATTTATCTTGGTGCTAAAGAGGCAAAAAAATCCATCACCCGAAAAATGACATACACTAAACTATTTCTTATCTCTGGTGTTTTTCTTTTATCGTGAAGACTCAGTATCGTCAAGAAAATAACATATATATTTATCTTGGATTGTGGCTAACACCCCAGCCTTTTTGAGATATGTCAAACGTCAATATGGGATTTTATGAGGACTTGGATGGTTTGTTACAGAACTGTCACAATGATATAAAAGGTTAAGTGATGTTCCTTGTTAGATATAGCTAGTTCTTCCAATATTTTTTCCTCATAGCCCAACCTTGGCGTAACTTACCACGTTTATAAAAGATTTGAACAAGGTTCTAGACCTGACACGTATCTCGAAAAAAAAACGCAGTAGCCGACGAAAGCAGTCACCGAATTAGAGTGGTGTAATTCGCCGGTCAAAGGCAAAATGAGGCTCTTTCCTTTGCTCCTGACCGTAATGTACACACTAAACCTAGTAATTAGTCAAATAACGGATGATGTTGAGGATGAGAGTGACGCGAGTGATGAGGAAGAGACCGACGCGAGTGACGAGGAAACATCCGAAACGAGCGATGACGACAATATCGAGTTGGACGTTGGGCCTGTCACCGAACAGGTTATGGAGCCAAATATAACGCTTAACGAGCCCGGCGAATCGGATGTTGACGAAGACATATACGACGAGGAAAAGAACGATCCAAATTGGGATGTTAATCGTGTAATTCGAGACTTGGCATATTATCTGCGTGCGCACAAGTTTCAAGACTACGATCGACGTTATTTCAATGGCATCGACGAAGCGACATCATTACTCTACCAGGACTTTCCCAAGCCGAGGTTGAGATCGCTCCACTGGGAAGTTCATAAACATTGCGATAGTGGATTCAATAATTGTCTTCGTTACGCCGAGCAAATAGTACGCACGACAAGCCTCGGAAGAAGCGACGACACGCTGACAATTATAAGAGAAAATAAATGGGACCTGGAGAAAAATAGTCAACAAATTCTCGCCACTCAGAAAGACTGCCAGATGGCACAGAGACGGGATAATCTCACGGTTGTCCCGTTTCAAGGACCTATCGGTAAAATTGCCTCAAGAGACCCACTTGATAACCTCTCTCAGCCCTCTCCTCTCCTCTGTCCCTCTCTCTCTCTCTCTCTCTCTCTCTCTCTCTCTCTCTCTCTCTCTCCTCTCCCTCTCTCTTCTCTCTCTTCTCTCTCTCTCTCTCTCTCTCTCTCTCTCTCTCCTCTCTGTCTCTCTCTCTCTCTCTCTCTCTCTCTCTCTCTCTCTCTCTCTCTCTCTCTCTCTCTCTCTCTCTCTCTCTCTCTCTCTCTCTCTCTCTCTCTCTCTCTCTCTCTCTCTCTCTCTCTCTCTCTCTCTCTCTCCTCTCTCTCTCTCTCTCTCTCTCTCTCTCTCTCTCTGTCACACGCACACACCGACTGCCTCTTTTTTTATTTTCTCACCTTTTTTTGAATTAACACTCCCTCTCGAGTGCCTCAGCTATGAGCGAATCCTTGAATTGAGCCATGAAATCCACACCACTTGGTCATTTTGTTACTTTTGCATTTGGTGTGAAAATTTGTATGATAAAAATAATCGGATGAGTCTTCTCAGTGAGTCTGTCGAGATAATATAAATATTCTGTTTTGTGATGACAGATAAGATATTCAAGCTTCATGAGTAAGGGATTTTTAATAAATATTGAGTCATTTTGTTACTTTTGCATTTGGTGTGACAATCGGTGTGATAAAAACAATCCGATGAGCCTTCTCAGTGAGTCTGTCTAGATAATATAAATATTCTGTTTAGTGATGGCAGACAAGATATTCAAGCTTCATAAGTGAGGGATTTTTAATAAATATCGAGTCATTTTGTTGCTTTTGCATTTGGTGTGAAAATCTGTGTGATAAAAACAATCCGATGAGCCTTCTCAGTGAGTCTGTCGAGATAATATAAATATTCCGTTTAGTGATGACAGATAAGATATTCAAGCTTCATGAGAAAGGGATTTTCAATAAATATCGAGTCATTTTGTTCCTTTTCATTTGATGTGAAAATCTTTGTGATACAAATAATGCGGGAGCCTTCTCAGTGAATCTGTCGAGATAATAAAAATATTATGTTTAGTGATAACAGATAAGATATTCAAGCTTCATAAGTAAGGGATTTTCAATAAATATTGAGTCATTTTGTTACATTTACATTTGGTGTGAAAATCTGTGTGATAAAATAAATATTGGGATAAAACTGATCTCCGTCATGATCCACAATGAAATATCATTAATTCTGTTTAGTGATCACAGATAAGATATTCAAGGTTTATAAGTAAGGGATTTTCAATAAATAAAAATTGTTCTTTTTTTCCATGAGCCAACTTATTTTGGATGCTGATTCGCAATGCTTATTTTATGATATGAAATTGCAGAGCGATTTCAATGGCGCACTTCGGTGAGCTATTACATGTGCTGGTTCACCATGCTGGAGAAACCAGAACTCGAGTTTTTTGGGGAACCGTGCTCTAACCATGCCAATTGCTTGGATAGTTATGGCGTGGATAACAAAGACCCAAGAGCCAATGACGATAAACCTTATGCTTGTGCACTGTACAGTTTTTGTCCCGATCATTGCTGTTCCATGAAACATACATGGTACATGAGAGATTGTTTTCAATCCCCCGAGAATCCTTGCTACGAAGAGAACCGGCCTGGTGAGTACCGGAAGTAACATTTTCAAATATTGTAAACAAATTAATTTAATACCAATTGCCATCTAATTAACAATCATATGAACATTGGCGTAACTCGGGGGCACGGGTGGGCACCCCCCTCCCCAGAAATCTCGTTGTCCCCAGAAAAAATCGACCCAACATAATTAAATGAAAATAATTGATTCGTGTTATTTGTTTTACCTGGGCAAGCATAAATGAATAATTTAATATAATTTGAATATTTTTTTCGTCGTAATTTCGTAATTTGTATAAAAATAAGTTATTTCGTTTCGTAAATAAGATAGTCAAATTTCACAATTAAGTTAACTGTGGGCGAAAGAAATACATTAGATTTGCCGGCCGATACACAACCAAAAAAATACTCGAAGATCAATATTTACTACCAAGTAATGGATAATATCATTGTAAATATAAAACCCCTATTTGAGATAGGGGTTTTATACGGTATACCCCTGTATACCGTTAGTTCATGAAGTCGACGCATTTTTTATATTGAATATAAAGAACGGAGAGGATTTCATCAACAATTATTTTTAAATCATAATAATTGATACGCCAGTCGTAGAAGCTGAAGCGGTCGTCATGAAAAACATATTTTTTATTTAAAAATGATGAAATACTGGAAATTTGAGGAAGCGCATTAAAAAGGAGTACCGTCCTAACTTATACCAATTTTTCAAGCCTCAATGATATTTCCAGTGAGCTTCGCCTGCTGTGAAAGGAGTTTTTCTGCCACGCGGCGGATAAAAAAGTGGCTCAGAAGCACAATGCTTTCGTAACAATTCTCTCATATGTCACTGCCGAATATAGATAATGACAGTGTTAAAAAAAAAGTTCAACGAAAAAGGTATTGGGTCGATATGTAGAACAAACAGAAAGCTAAGACTTATTTGATCGAGTAGCGACTGAAAGTAAAGTTTAAAGATTAAAAAATGATACAAGATTAGTTGATTATTTATTAAGGCATAGCAAGAGTTTGATTTTAATGTTAACATAAACGAGTGATTAAAGCTTCACATTTTACGTGTTTTACGTGATTATTGACTGTTATTTAAATTTTATTTAAAAATAAAGACTTGGAACGAAACCGTTTTTTTGTCAGGTAGCCCCCAGAAAAAAATGCCGGCTACGCCAATGCATATGAACCAATGCTAAACTTTGAGTTTATTGATATATTTTAGTTATATATCTATATAACCAAAATATATCAATAAAGTGTGTTTCTTTTTTTTCACTGTGGCGTACCAAACCGATCATTTTGAAAAAATTACATAACTTAATAAGGTGCTCAAAGATTATATGAAAAAATTTTCGCTATTGTACCCCAAGTGGATTATAGTAAAAAATAATAAAACAAGGAACATTATTTTTTTTTCAAACCTTAATCTTTCGCAAGATGTTCTATAATTTTAGTTCGTAATACGTTTGATCGGAACAAGTACCAAAAATAAAAATAAAATCGATCCACCATACCGTTTCCGGAAAAAAATTTTTTTTTTGATATTTAAAAAAATTCATTTTTCTAAAACCACTGCGTTGACGGGCATGAAATTTTCAGAAAATTTGTTTTTTTTGATACCTCAGAATATCCTCCAAATTTCGCTGGAAAAAATGCGGGGGCAATTTGTAAAACTTCCATAGCCGAATTATTTTGACGGTGTTAAGATTTTCGGAGTTTTGGTCTTTCGTGTAAAATTCTTTTGGAGTCTTGATCTTTCGGGGTACTATTCTTTCGGAGATTTGAACGTTCTGACCATTCAAAGTTCGAACTTTCAACCCGGCCCCATCTTGAATTACGGAACATTAAAATTCGGAATTTTATACCGTCGGAGCATTCAAAGTTCGCAATTTCAACCCGGCCCCAACTTTGACTACCATTTTTATAATTCATCACAATTTATTTAATACTAATGGTAACCCATAGAAGAACGTAAATACCTATTCATCTTTCATTTACGGATTGGCATACAAATTTATCTGCTACAATAATTATCATAGATATTTTTTCTCCAGCCGACCGGAAGTGCACTTTGATTCGCGAGGAGAATCGAGATTTCGAATCCTTGATTCGCAATCATATCAACGTAACATGCAATTGTCAGAAGAGTGGTTACGAGTGGTCCTCGAGATTTGGCATTTGCGTTGATGTGAACGAGTGCACGCGTGGCTTGCATAACTGTAATCTCGAGGCGGGCCAGATCTGCATAAATCAACCGGGAAGTTATGCATGCATATGTAGACTCGGCCTCGTGTGGAGTACCGAGACTGGGGGTTGCGTTTGGAGTCCAACGATCGCGAATGCACTACGACCTCCCGAGGACGATGAGGACGAGTCTGAACCGGAAATAAAGAGTATATTCAAGTCGATCGTCAAAACTTTGACAAGATCGTCAGCCATCGGATTAATAGAAAAGCGCACATCAAAGTCTACTCTTTTACAATTTGTTTTTATTTTCACCGGTGTAGTTCTAGAATCACTGGAGCTTTGAGAGACCTCCATCACTCTGAAAAATCGAACAGTAAGACAATTACCACATAATTAAGAAATGTGTGCACAACTTTTTTAAGGCAGAACGACCACGCGCTCTTGATTTCTGTAGATTTTGTTCAAATTTTAACCAGACATTGTTCATATCATTGTGCATGTTTGAGTGAAATTTCAGAACAGTCGACTATTTAGATTGGGAGATAATGGGTTTTAAAATTGCAACTTTTAGCACTGCAGGGTCTGCATTGAAATTTAGACAGAATATCTTTCCGTAAAAAATATTTGTCCCCTATAATAAAAAGACATATAGCAACACCGCATCGCTCCACGTCTCCAATGACGTAAGTTTGCGCGGCATATTTAAAATAATACTGCAACACAAATTTTTATTTGGAAGTAATTTTTAATCGAACAATGTTTTTAATTACTTATGAATTAACCGACACTTTTATTTGGTAATGAAGATAACACAAACAATACAAAATATTAATATTTATAATGCAAATTTTTTTTATCATAAAATTTTTCACCTCAGGAACACGATAATTTTTTTTCTCGATATATTGAACATTACTGTTCTGCGGTATTGCCATATGTCTTCTCATTATAGGGGACTAATATTTTTTACGGTGAATTATTCTGTCTTTACTGAACGTTTTTAGCAAATTGTATAGGAAATGTAATCCAAACTTTTTTCACTCTTTCCCTAACTAGTTTGCTATTTATACATACATTTTTTTCAGAATTTATAAACACAATAGAATAGTACGACGTATTATGTGACGTGACTTCCAGTCAATGCAGACCCTGCAGTGTGAAAAGTTCCAATTTTAAAACCCATTATCTCCCAATCTAAATCGTCGACTGTTCTAAAATTTCACTTTAACATGCATGATGATATGAACAATGTCTGGTTAAAATTTGAACAAAATCTATATAAATCACGAGCGTGTGCTAGTTCTACCTTCAGGAGTTTTGGGACAATTGACGATATGTTACCATTTGATAAAAAATTGTACAATAAATTCTTTGGCATATACTGGATGCAGTCTCTAAATTCTGTCCCAATCGTCTACCGTTTTTATAAAATTTACATTATGAGAACTCCGTCAGCAGTGTCATAATATAGTGACATGACGGTTTTTCATAACATCTTGAACATTTTTTCACACTATCTCGATCTCGAACTGCCACTCAGCGATGGGCGTAGACATCTATATTAAAGGGTGTTTAGTTAATTGTAAATTTTATAGAAATGGTGTAAACGATCGATAAAAAGTTTGGAGTGTGCACTCAGTATATGACAAAGAATTTACTGTATACATCGTAATCAAATGGTTACATATCGTCGATTGTGTCGAAACCCCTCAAGAAAAGGCAGTCTTTAAGTAGAATTGCACTGAAAAAGTCTTATAGACGTTTGTCACATATGTGGTAATTGTTACACTCTTCGTTTTTTGGGTCCTTCATTATCAGCAACTAGCTGTATTATCGTGACCGCGGATTATCCGAACCTTCATTAAGAAAACACTGTATTTCATTGACAATTAATGTTATAATAAAACTATTCATGTACATTGAATTAAAATAAAAGCTTTCATATAGGCATAGGTTAAAAAAACACAACGGCTTTTGGACACATTAATATGGAGGAGATACTGAAAAAGTTATTTGAAGAATGTGTTGTCCTTCTGTAAATTGAACACTCTAAGGACCCCCCCCCTCCCCCCGCGCATTGTTTAACGGCGGGGTAAAGTTGATTTAGCGAAAAAAGGCATGTGTTTAGAATTTTTTTTTGGCGTAACGAATAGTGTTCGTTTATTGAAAAATGTACATATAATAAAGTAACATTTGAACAACATTCTCCTAAATTTGCATTGCAAAATATTCAAAATTAAGCGAGTGAAAATTAAACCCCGGAGGCGCCTCGAAAAAAAGTTGGTTTGCGGTGTGCACCATAACTCGCAACAGAATCATTTGAAACATAAAAATAAAAATGCATTTGTTAAAGGAGATGTTTCTCGAGGTAATGACGGGAGGATTTTTTTTCTTTCGATTATTCGATTTTTCGTAGCAATTGGGAGCCAAAAACCCGATTTTCGTTAAAAAAATCGGCTAATTTGTTGTTGAAAAATTAAAAATTATTTAAAAAAAACAAAAAAGCTCTCGATAATACCTGGTGAATTATGTGAAGAAGTACAGTGCAAAATTTCAAAGCGATTGGTTCAGTAGATTTTGAGTTATCGTGCACACGGACTTCAAATATGACAAGTCTCAGAAAAACGGTTTGAAAAACGCAGAAGAGAAGAGAACGGCATGGAGCAATAGACGCTCAAATACTCATAACTTCGTCAATTTTACTCCGATCGACTTGAAATTTTAACACAATATTCTTGATATATTATGCATTCATTTAAAAAATTTAAAAAAAATGAAAAAAAAATTAAATACTTTACCCCGCCCTTAACAAGCCTTCTAAAACCCTTTTAAAAATCCTTCCGAACTATTTTTGGGTAGCTTAGAATTGCTTTGCCGTAATTATCACTGCCGCTAACTAAAAAAAGCGAAAAGAGGCGATCAACATTCTAAAAGAAACGATAAAATAACTCTGTCATGCGAAATAACTATTAAGGAGTCAGTCCACTTTGGAGCCACGAAAAAGGCAATTTTCGCGATTTTTTTTGAGGATTTTATAAAAGATATGAATATAAAAGTTGTTGGGCTTGATAAATAAAGTCTTGAAATACATTTTTTACTATATTAATTTATTTTTATTCATTATTAAGTACAAAAACTATAGTTTAACGTAACGCCTCAAAAATAGGTGGGCTAGGTAGCTCCATCACAACTCGGCAACGGCTTGTCTAAAACAAAAAAATCAAAGTCCATTAGATTCAGTGTGACACCAGCTGCAAAATGACCCCTGGATATAAAGTTTTATCAAAAAATAAAATAATGGCAGATGAAAAACGAAAAAAGTAAAAAAAACGCATTTATTCGCAGTTTTTGCAAAAAAGAGTAAAAATAAAAATTTTAAAACCATCGAGGGTCATCTCGTTGGGAATCATGTTTACAATATGTGGTTCAAATTTCAAGACAATCGGTTTATTAGTTTTAGAGACACGATGGAGCTAGATTTTGAAAACGTTGTTTCGAGAAAAACGCGTTTGAAGTTTATACTATGAAAAACTCTTACCTAAACTCAATCGGCAATTCCTGCACCGTACAAAATCCCTTCTGATTGTCCATCATCGTCGATTTCTTCAAGTCTTGCTTGCTTTCGATTTTTTTTCAATTTTCAAAGTGGATTGCCCCCTTAATCGAAGTCTTATTTCATTCATCTTATTTCTAAAATGCAAATCACGCATAGAAATGAATCTCGAACATTATTGTACCCTAAGCAAACTTTAATCCCCTCTACTCGACCTTTTTGTTTTCCAGCTCTTCCTATCTCTTCGTTTACCGCAGCAGGGCCGTATCAGCCAATTACTGCAACGATTGAATAAATCAAATGGAATGCGAAAATTAATCGTCGCATTTAAAGTCCTGGCTCAGGCAAAAGTGAAACTACGTGGGATGAAGGAGGGATGAAAAAAAGTGTTGACGCACAGCATCCGCAGCGGCAATTTCAAAATTTAATCTTCTTTCAAGGCACAACGAGAGCCGGACGCTGGTTTTCGCGATTCCGTGTGTTATTTTGCGCTGCAAGAATACGGTTCTCGTTCTAGCTCTCTTCCTCATACATTTTCTCACTCCCTTTCCTCATTTGCTGTTCTTCTCCGTTCCACTCACCCTAACCCTGGATAGCCTCTCCTATCTCTCGTCTCTTCGTACCCGCAAGCGTGCTCGCGCACTATTTCTCTTGCACTCGTTTTCCACCAGAATGGCTTTTCCCGTAACGGTCCTTCTCCACGCTCAGGGAAAAACAATGGTACTCTACATACCAATTGCCATATTTAGCATAATGGAGAGATGAGGAAGACGGGTTTCGCGATGCCTTTTGCTTTGCTGGTGAACATACCTACGCGCACAGCCATAGAATACAAGTGCGTTTATATATATGTATATATATATATATATATATATATATATATATCGTGATATGATTTTTAGAAACCACCATTACAAGATACAGAGGCTACCGTTTAAGGAATTTCGGGACAATTGACGAGATGTTACCATTTGATTCAAATTTATACAGTAAATTCTTTGTCATATACTGAATGCACCCTCCACATTTTAAACCTATCGTCTCTGCAACGTTTCTATAAAATTTACAATTCAAAAAAATTGTTCTTGACTTAGGCAAATGCCTAGTCTCATCGCTGATGGCAGTTTTACGCATGAAAAAGTGTGAATATTTGTTTAACGTGTTATGAAAAACTGCCAAATCACTCAGATGGAAAGGTTGAGAGGTCGATCTCTCAGATTTCGATTAAATTTAGCGTGCTTGTAGAATAGGTAAAAATAGGCGACACGTATTTTTTTATATCCGCGGAACCCGATTTTTAAGGGGTGAAACGCACCCTCAAAATTAGGGGTGTTTTTAGTTTTTCGTCGATAACGTTATCGTTCTCATCTCCAATGTATAGTACACGAAAAAATAAACGTTGTTGCAATTTGAATTCTTTTCATGTCTCGTACTGTTAAAACGGTATCGACGAAAAAAGAAAAACACACCAATTTTCGAGGGTGCGTTTCTACCCTTAAAAATCGGGTTCCGCAGGTATACAAAAATACGTGTCGCCTATTTTTACCCGATCTATAAGCATGCCAAATTTAATCGAAATCGAAGAGATCGACTTCGCAAACTTACCTTCTCAGCACATTACGACAATTCCGTCATCAGTGTGATAATGTACTCCAGATTTTCTCATTATAAGCTGACATGCTGAAAAGCGTTTTTTCAATTGTAATTTTTATAGAAACGGTGTAGACGATCGATTTAAAATTTGAAGGGTGCATTCAGTATATAACAAATAATTTATTATGTAAATTTGAATCAAGTGGTAACATTTCTTCAATTATCCCGAAACTCCTAAGGGATAACACCACCGGGAACAAAATTCGGAATTTGAAACCATCGGAGCATTGAAAGTTCGGAATTTCAACCCCGCTCCGTATTTTTGTGTCGCGGCCGTCATCGACAATCGAAAAGCGGCCGCCATTGTGAAGCTGTATGAGAACCTAGCCTATGCAAAAACAATATAAACAGTGACACTGCTCATGATAATAATGGAATTCGTTGCCATTTTAACATGTTTTTATAGAGAATACGGATAGATCATTCGCAAGAGTTATTGATTTTCAAAATTTAAAGACAACTTTCAAAACTATATATATATATAATTAATACAGAGTAGTATATAAGTACTGTTGAGTTCAGTTCAGTAAATACATATATTTTAATGATAAAAAGCTTTTGTTATTGAATTTATTATTCCGACGCATCCCATGTATGTAGATTACTTCAAAAACAAGTGTGTTATTTTTACACACTTCGAGAGTGTAAATGGCTGTAGACACTTTTTCCACGTTTTCACGTGTGTAAGGAAATAACACACGTTAGTGTGTTGTTTGAACGCATCTATCCGTGTTATTGTTACACTATTATTTTTCACACCTAAAGTGTGTAAAAACAACACACTTGTTTTTGCAGTGTAGTCTCTTGGGAGTATCCAGCGCGGATGGGATGCTCGGTTCTCGCGGCACGGCGCTGACACATTGTCTGTCATGGTTTCACAGTCATTGCTTTCACAAACCCATAGATTTGATAATTCACTGATTTTCGTTTGTTGGCTCCGTGCGCGATACCAGCGCCGCGGAGCGTTTTTATTATTTTTGGTTCTGCCAAAGGCTCTGTGATTGTGGTTATGATATTGTTATAACTTATAAAAACTAAAAACGCACCCCAATTGGATTTATTTTATTTGCATTAAATCAATTTTTGTAGCCAATGACGGCAAGAAGCGTTTCCTTTCAGTAAAGTGAACAAAACTAAGGAAAATTCTGTTAAAATGTGCATTTTTGTTTACTTGTAATTTTATTATAAGACGGAAAAAATGAAGGTATATAATTGCTTTTATTAAAATTTAACAAGAATATTGCTTGCATCGCTGCACGATATTATAATATAATAAATAACATTTTGTTTTCCGACCGAAATGAGCATAATTTTTAAGACCGGCTTCGAGAGCATAACTCAGAATATTAATTTCCAACCTCAAACTCAATTAAGGAAAAACTGTTGGCATCTGTTAAACTCGTCAGGGACGTAGAAAAGTTGTTTTACGTGAAGACATTTTAAAAATTTAAAAAAATCGAAAGCAAGGAAGACTTGAAGAAATCGACGATGATGAGCAATCAGAAGGGATTTTGTACGGTCCAGGAATTGCCAATTGAGTTTAGGTAAGAGTTTTTCATAGTATAAACTTCAAACGCGTTTTTCTCGAAACAACATTTTCAAAATCTAGCTCCATCGTATCTCTCAAACGAATAAACCGATTCTCTTGAAATTTGAATCACATATTATAAACATGATACGCAACAAGATGACCCTCGAGGTTTTAAAATTTTGATTTTTATTCTTTCTTTTGCAAAAAAACGCGTTTTTAAACTTTTTTCGTTTTTCATCTGTAATTTTTTCATTTTTTGATAAAACTTTATATCCGAGGGTCATTTTGTAGCTGGTATCATAATGAATCTAATGGAATTAGATTTTTTTATTTCAAACAAGCCGTTGCCGAGTTGTGATGGAGCTACCTAGCCCACATATTTTTTAGGCGTTACATTAAACTATAGTTTTTGTACTTAAAAATGAATAAAAACGAATTGAATTTTTTTTTTCATGTATTTAAGAAAAGACTTTATTCAAGACTTTATTTATCAAGCCCAACAACCTTTATATTCATATCTTTTATAAAATCCTCAAAAAAAAAATCGCGGAAATAGCCTTTGTTTCGTGGCTCTTAAGTGGAGCCCCTTAAGGACAAAACGTGACCCAATTTTAAGAATTCAAGCTCGTATTGTAAGGCAAACCTCTATTTTGTCGACGCCTTACAAAACTTGTTTAAGACGGCTTCTCACTTTACAATTATCAAAAAATCGATTTTTTTAATTACATTTTTCGAAAGTAAAAAAAAATTAATTACATTTTTCGATTTGGATATATATATATCCAAAGGTATCATATTGAAATTGTATGACGATCGGTGGAGTCTGACTGTATTTTTGTGTGACCTTCACTACCTTTACTACTTGAGCACGTTCATCTGTTCGTTAAAAACTTTAAACGCGCTTTTCTCGAAACAACGTTTTTCGACGGCTTGTTGATAAAATCTTCGAAACTACTGAACCGATCCTTATTAAATTTTAACCACATATTCTTTACAACTATAGCTATAGCGCATATCAAGAAATTTAAAAAATTTTGATATTTGCTCATTTTTTTGCCAAACCCGGTATAAAAACACGTCTTTTTGGTTTTTTTTCTCGAAAATTGTCCGCCATTTTGATATTTTTGCATATATAAAAAATCGTGTGATATGCACTATAGCCATTAACATACTGAATCGAAAACAGTTTGATTTTTTTGTTTCGGATGATCCATCTCCGAGATTTCATCAACAGCGCAGATCTTCCATTTTTTGGGACATTTTTTTAACTACCATTTTCGTCTATAAATAGTGACTTGAATAAATATTTTTTTAAAATGTATTTCAAAAGTCCATTTATTAAGTATAACAACTGATATAGCAATTTCTGCAATATAAACCTATCAAAAAAAATGCACGAAAATAGTCTTATTTAGCATTTGAAGTGAGAAGACGCCTTAAAGGTAAAACGACGGATATCCCTTTGTTGCGTTGTTCTAACATTTGCAGGAACCGTTGATTGAAGGTAGGAGTCACAAAAAACGCACCGTCAACCAAATAACCGCACATTTACTTTCTTTTGCGATTATCTCGAAACTATATTTTTCGAAATGGTGTCAAGTAAATCTCGTAAACTATCGGTCCGATTGCTGTGAAATTTGTATGCAATACTTTTAGATACATTATTTAAAAAGTGAAGTAGGATTTCTGCGATTACTTGACCGGTTACTTTTTTGTTAACGTAATTTCTCGTGAAATTTCGGTGAAAAATACACATTTTTTTCGGCTCACCATAATTTCCCTAATGGTCGGAAAAAAATATCGCTACGCTACATGGTAGCGACACTATCCACGAATTGTCTATTTTTTTAGATTTAGAACATGCCGCCATTTTATTTTGTACATCTTGAGCCTAAATTTATTTGAGGCATTTTTAAAGCCGTTTTTTACCTTGTGTTAAAAAATAAAAATATTTCGTTTTATACTTTCGAGTTTATGAATTTTTTCAAGGTATACCCATTTTCCGAGCAGCCATGGTCGCCATAGACGCCTTAAGCTGTTAACTCATTGCGAGCGTCAATTACTCAAAGTTCGTGCAGGTAAATCTACACAAGAGCTAATGTCTTATATAAATATATATACATACCGAGTGAGGCAACAACTACGAGCAGTAGAAATATCTTCTAACCTATCGGAATGAGGAGAAAACTTTTCCTACAAAAGTTGCATAATTCGAAGGGGATCATCGAGTGGTGGCTAGGAGGTTCATCCAGGTAAAGGCGCTTCGCGGATTTCAAGATCACCTCCATCTTTTAAAATGGACCGCTATTCTCTTGTTCAGAATTTTACCAGATAATTAAAAATAAGTTTACACACAAAATTTCAAGATGATCGATCAAGATTTAGTATCAAAAATCGATAAAAAAGAAATTTCAATGTTTAATCCGAGAATCGATTAAGAACATTTTCAATTCACGCACAATTGCCACTTGCATTGCATTTTTGTGACATTTTCCGTGAATTAAGATCATATCAACTTGCTCTTTATCAGGAAATATTTTGCGGAAACGTTAATGCTGTACTGGCAGAAGAAAATTCTGTCGTAGTACTTTTCATTGAAGAGAATACGCATTATTATGGAAATCGCAATCTTCTCACTGTTTTCCAAAATAAGTTGATAAGATTTTTAGTTGCGACCAATGTAAAAAGAAGCCGGACGTCTTACCTACATTTTGTTTATTGCTATTATTGAAATATTGAAAGCTCCATTAGAGTATGTACGTTGAAACAGACTGACGTGATTAATAAGACGATGCAAACAATGCGAATCCGATTGCAAGGAGGCATCGAAAGTTGTAGCCATCACTTTGAGCACCTTTTATAGAAGTAACCCGAGTAGAACCCTGCTCCGGCTACAAAAAAGATCTGATCAGGCATCCTGTTTTTTGCATGTCTTGATGAGGATTTTTTATCAAGCCCTGATCATTTTTGTGACACTTTTCCTGATTTCGGTCTGATCACGGTAATAAATCAAGGCCTGATCAGGGTGAAAAGGGATGGCCTGACATGCAGTCCGAATGAGAAGTTCGCTATTGCGTCGGAAACCACCATCTCATCACATTCTTCATTGCACTGTCAAAAAAATATTGAATTTAAATAAGATCTATTTGAATCAAATAGGTTTTTCACTACGATCCTATTTGTTTCAAAGATATTATTCAGAATATTCAATAGAATATTTCATAAATCCAAAATAAATTGAACTACTTAACTTAGAGTTCTGCCATAATGATTTCGTATCATAATCCGTCATTTCCAGGCCTTCTGAATGGATGTTTTCGAAGAAAATTTTCTGCATCCACATGGGATCGAACCTAAAACCTACCTAGCTACGTACACTGTGCCTATGCGACCGAGTGTTTGTACCATTTTGGTGGCATTAGAGAACACATCAATTGCTATAATTATTTGTTGTATCACATAATCAATTAGTTAATACCATTATGAATATTAGAAAGTTTTATCGAATATCATGCTATAGATTTTTCAAACATAACATATATGTACACTACCGTTCAAAAGTTTGGATACACCAGTCGATATTTCTTGCCGCACTTGAAGTTGGATAACTCTGCCAAAAAAAAGATATTCAAATTTCCAAAGCGGTGTTTTATAAGGGTGAATCAGGCTTCAATTTGCTTTTTTTAAACCTTTCTTTACGATTTTTTTTCGACCCCGGTATGCACTTTGGTACGTGACCGTTTTTAGGCCTTTTTTCGACCATCGCAAATCAGGCGCATAATTTAAGGAATTTTTTTTAACTATAGAAAACTTGAAAGGGAAGACAAAAGCTCCATCTTCCTCTTTTTAACATTTTTTTGCTATTTTTTTCGTAAAGTTATGT
Organism: Ophion obscuratus; assembly: GCA_964007375.1. NCBI lineage: Eukaryota > Metazoa > Arthropoda > Insecta > Hymenoptera > Ichneumonidae > Ophion > Ophion obscuratus. Next base: position 26,652,475 of record OZ023318.1, on the reverse strand, counting down.
TATTTTTGGCTAAAAAAGATAAATTTTGAAAAATTCAAAATAACTCAAGAACGATAGGTTTTAAGAGAAAAGTGTCAGTGATGCAAAAAGTTGCGTATTTTTTACTGGATCGCCTGGAATTTTTTGAGAATTATGGTTTGAAATTTTTTTCTGCTTATTTTACTCGAAACTCTCACGAGTGAGATTTTTTTTTCAGGTCGATAAAATGCTTTAAGTAACTCACCTCATCTAGACGAGTTCTTCGTCGGAAAAGCTGCCTTTGGCTTTGGGCACTGCGTTCACGACTCGTAGCATCCGTTCGATAAATTTATCGATTTGGTCTTTGTTGAGACTCGACCATGCAGCCTGTACATTTTTCCAAAGATCACCCGTAGAACATCGACAATATTTTCTGATTTTCCGATCAAGCTCTTCCCACAGAAGCTCGATCGGATTGAGGTCCGGTGATTGTGCTGGCCATACCATATTTGTAACGATCTCAGTCTTTTCTTTGGTTTCCAGATATCCTCTTCAGAGTCTGGATCTGTGCTTCGGATCGTTGTCCTGCTGCATGATGAAACCACGCTCAATGATTCGGAGACCGAATGGAAGAGCGTGTCGAACTATAATTCTTTTATATTGTTTTCTTATGATTCCTTCGACTTTGATTAAGTCTCCGGTACCATGACCCGAAAAACAACCCCACACCATCACAGAGGCACCCCCATGTTTTACGGTGAGCACTAAACATTGGGGTGCCATTTTTTCTGCGGGATTCTTGTTCATGAACACTCGTCGACGAGGTCCAAACACCATGAATTTTGATTCGTCGGTCCACAAAAAATGGCTGGATAGGTGGATCAGGCAACTGTAGGAAACAGTACATACAGTTCCCTGATTATCACATGACACCAACCGGATCAGGCAAAGTAAAGCATACCTTAAGTAAGGCCTCCGTACTACAAAGTAATCAGACCCGGATCAAATATCAGGCCAGCCTTACAATATTTCTACTCGGGAAGTACTTGCACCGTATTTCCAGTCGATCGTATCAGTACATTTCCCCGAAAACACTTCCCCGAATGACATTTCCCCGAAAACACTTCCCCGAACGGCACTTCCCCGAAAAACAGTTCTCCGAATCGAAATTTCCCCGAATGACACTTCTCCGAACGGTACTTCCCCGAAAAACAGTTTGTTTGGGTCTGTTTAGGTTCCACGCACCCCACTATTCCAAGCACATCCGAGGTGCCCTGCGCCCACACCAGTGTTCCACGCAATCCACTATTCCACACGCACATGCGAGGTGCCGTGCGCCCACATCAGTGTTCCACGCACCCCACTATTCCACACGCACATGCGAGGTGCCCTGCGCCCACAACAGTGTTTCACGCACCTCAATATTCCACACGCACATTCGAAGTGCCCTGAGCCCACACCAGTGTTCCACAGACCCCACTATTCCCCACGCATATTCGAGGTCCCCTGCGCTCACACCCATTTACCCATTTACCCATTTTGACCCAATTTGACTTTGACTTTAAATAAACAACTTTTTCACTCATTTTTTCTTGTCATCTTATTTACCCTTCGATTAATAATTTTTACCCATTTTGACTTTGACTTTAAATAAATAACTTTTTCACTCATTTTCGGGGACGTGTCGATTCGGGGAACTGTTTTTCAGGGAAGTGTCATTCGGGGAAATGTCAATTCGGGGAAGTGTTTTCGGGGAAATGTCGATTCGGGGACCTGTTTTTTTGGGGAAACGTATGGGTACCCAATCGATTCTAGGCTAAACACATTGAAATATTTCTTTTATTGGTTATTTCTACTAAATCTTCATCGACTGTGTTGAAATTTGGGTGGTGATCTCATTTTTAGTTTCGGACAAAATTCTAAAAAATATAGTGGTCCCGTTGGAAAAGCTAGAGATCACCTAAAAATCTCCGCAGGGCCTTCACCTGGATGAACCTCGCAGCCACCAGTCGATGACCCTCTTCGAAATATCCATCTTTCTAGGAAACCTTTTCCCCTAAGTCTGATAGGTTAGAGAATATTTCTACTGCTAATAACTGTTTCCTCGCCCAGTATACTGTGACAGGGAATTCTCTGACTTCAGGTACAGGAAAAGTCACCTTCAGCTGTCCACTTGTACAAATGTCACCGCAACTCCGGGTAGGCGTCAGTTAATTTTGTTTCACCAGATATAGTAACTGATACTTTATCGGGGATCGGAAGGAACCAAACCAAACTCGACCAACGAAAAATTAGAGTCGTGTCACTTTTTGTTTCACCGTAATTGAGAAAACGGTATATGTCACTGGGTGCAGGCGCGCGAGCGAACGGTTGCGGAAATGCAGTTGCCGTCCAGGCGGTGGGTTGTAGTCGAGAGGTCGGGTTTCGTCGGAAAGTAGCCGAATCACACGAGATCAGCCATTCCATCGATTGCACCGAGATCCGAAACACTCATAGATATTATTAAAAAGGAAATCCTTACATTCACAAAACGAATTAATTTCTATTTTCCGCCGCGAGATTCTTCGCAGAACAATGCATAAACTTTGCGTGGAACGCCAAATAACAAATACGTAACGAGAGAGCGAAAGCGAGACGAGATTTCTCAAGCGCGAGAGCGCGACCGCGCTAATGAAGTGCATCCTAGTGAGAGCGAAACGAGGCTGACTTCCTCCTCAAAGGTAGACTAAATTTTGTTTTTAAATAACACCAAACCGAACTTGGTCAAATTAGCATAATGTTGGTCTAAAAAAAAAACACAGTGGAACTTCACCCTACGAACCCTAAGAACACTTTTGGGTCTCACAGACCCAATCAAAAAGTGCGAAACTTACGTTTTCTTCTCGTTCGCGAAACATTTTTATCTGCTCAAACCGTTTTCTAAGACAAAATATGAACCGAACACAGATGTTCTCTTCACGGGTGTTTTGTTGATATAAAGTTATGTTTTCTTTCTAGAATATTGTCACTTACCATAGTATCACAGTCGCGAAATAAGAGGTTTTCGTGATTGGAAAGTAGTATTTATTTGTTTTGAGAAAATATTTATTCAAATTTTCTATTTTAAATATGGCTTTTAATTGATGTGAAAAATCGGCACGTAAAAAAAAACATATTTAGTGACGCCGAATAAATGCTGTAGTTTCAATCACATAAGAACTGTCTTGTAATGTGCCAATTTATCACTACATAATAAATATTTTTCCGAATGCAGGTGTACAAGTATGAAATGCGGATTCCAGACAACAGATTGTGCACCAATGCAGTTTGTGCTATAAAGATTTGACATTGCGCCATTTTGTTGTGTCATCAACAAGTGTCGGACGCGCAAGAGTGATAAATTGGAAAAGTATATGCATAGCTTTGTGTTGTTGTGTTCAATACATCGAAATTTATACCGAACAGCATTCGCGAATAGCAATATTTTTTTGTTTTCATTTGAAGAAAACTGCTGCTGAATCATACCGATTACTTCGAGAAGCTTATGGTGAACATGCTCCATTGCAAAATACGTGTGAACGATGGTTCCGGCGTTTCAAAAGTGGTAACATCGATGTTGCAGATAAGGAACATGAAAAACCGCCAAAAAAATACGAATATGTGAAATTGCAAGCATTGTTTGAGAAAGATGATTCGCAAACACCAAAACAACCTGGGGAAACGGTTAATACCAATAAACGTTACCAGCAACAATTGACCGATTTTGACCGTTCGCTGCTAGAAAAAGGCCAGAATACCGAAAAAGGCAACACAAAGTCATTTTTCTTCATGACAATGCTCCGTCACATACGGCAAAACCGGTTCGCGTCACGTTGGAAGCACTCAGCTGGGAAGTTCTACTCCATACGGCTTACTCACCAGACTTGGCTCCTCCCGATTACCACTTGTTTGCATCGATGGGTCACGCACTTGCTGAGCAGTGATTTGGTTCGTACGAAGATGTGAAAAAATGGCTCGACGAATGGTTTGCAGCAAAAGGGGAAGATTTTTACTGGCCTGGTGTTTACACATTTTCCGAAAGGTGGGAAAAATGTATAACAAGCGATGGAGCATACTTTGAATAAAGCACTTTGTATCATTCTTCCGAATTTAACGTGTTTTTTAAAGAAAAAATCCGCATTTCATATTTGTACATCTAGTATCTAGTCGCGGGCGATATGGCGGTTCTTCGTTATATTTCACAAAATAATAAGAGCCGGCACTTAATCTATTGTGAACGACGCCACACCCGTAGGGACTGACAAGGAATATCCCTCAGGTGACACCTTTCGATTTAGTTGAAATTTGGATATGCTTATAAAGCACCGAAAAGTAAGCGATACTTTTTTTTATCGACGGAAAAACGGTTTTAAGGGCTGAAACGCACCCTAAAAAATGGGGATGTTTTTCGTTTTAACGGTACGAGATATTACAAAAATGGAAATTGCAACAATGTTTATTTTTTTGTGCACTATACATTGGAGATGAGAACGATAACGTTATCAACGAAAAACACCCCTATTTTCGAGGGTTCGTTTCACCCCTGACGACAGTTTTTCCGCCGACAAAAAAAATAGGTATTCCTTACTTTTCGGTGCTTTATAACATATCCAAATTTCAAGAAATTCGAAGGGTGTCACCTGAGGGATGTTCCTTGTGAGGGCATTAACCGGTCGCGCTACCTGATCTCACTAAAGTGACTGTAACTCCGTTAACTTGCGGACTTGTGAATAAAAATGTCACCAACATATTTTTGAATATATGTACTTTCAAGAATTATTTTTTTTTAAACGAAAAACCCGTGCAGAAATTTTGGCAGGGATACAGCTGGATTCTGACTTGTATCCCGGGCTCCCAGTCGGAATCTAGTCCGATATCGGATCAGATTCGAAAACTAAATGTAAGATCCGTAAACTGGATTCCATTAGGGATCCAAAACCGGATCCTTTAATGACTCTAAATAGATTCCCCATGGAATCATTGAGGAATCTGGGAAGGATCACGGGTGAATACAGGCTGAAATAAAATGTCAAAAATGGAATTATGACATGTTAAATTTATTATAAAAATAAATAACATTTATAAAGTTTTGGTGCATTAAACTGTCAGTAAAAAAAATTTTGTCCAAAGATTCAAATGGCAGATCGCACTCATCGCGAGATTTTGATGTGAATTTAAAAAAAAAAACACATCAAAATCTGTGAATGCAAATGTATTGACAAGAAATTATAAATACAAAAAAATTCACAAAATTAGTTGTGAATTTTTTCGTATTTAAGACAAATTAAAATCAAATTCAAAATGATTAGATTAAAATTTGCGCCAAAAGTGAGTTCGTACGTATTTTGAGAGAAAACATTGCCTCGAGGCAAAGAAATTTTTGCACATAACTTTTTGTGCGAACATTTCTTTGCCTCAACACAATGTTTTCTCTCAAAATACGTTTACACTTGTGGTGTAAATTTTAATATAACTGTCGTGAATTCGATTTTTATTTTCTTCAACTCGAGGAAATTCACAACTCATTTTGTGATTTTTTTCATATTTATAATGTAATATTTGAAACTCACAACTTTTTTTGCAAAAATTTCTTTGCGTCGACGAAATGTTTTCTCTCGAAATACGTAAGAACTCACGGTTGGTGTAAATTTTAATCTAATCATTGTGAATTTGATTTTAATTTGTCTTAAATACATGTTTATACCCACCGACATGTCGGTGGGTATAAACAGAGACTTATTCCCCAAAACCGGTATCCCGGTTAGAATCCAACTTGCATCAGTATCGGAATATGTACGACGACGATGGCATAATTTCGAAAATTTTGGCATCACGTGTATTTTCGGTATTACGATGTAATTCCCATATATAGATAGGAATTTTATAGATAGGAATCTATAGACAGAAATTCCTATCTATAGATAGGAATTGCATAGTAATACAGAAAATACACGTGACGCCAAATTTTTTGAAATGATGCCATCGTCGTCGTATATATGCCGATACTGATGCAAGTTGGATTCTAACCGGGATCTGGTTTTGGGGAATCCATGACAAATCCTGATCGGGATTTGATCGGACATAGGGTATCCCGGTCAAAATTTCTGCACGGGAAATTGTTTTTTTTTAAATTTAGCTAGGGGAAAATGGGACTTCCCCCCTTAAGGCCATGTGGCACAGCGACCGAGCCGCCACGAGTGCGAGAGAGATAGCTGGTTTACAGACTCCCAGTGTTCTCCTAAACGGTTGATTTTTTGGAAAAAAAAGAAACACCTTGCGCTCTGTTGAACGACGAACGTCTTTCTCTTCGTTTGCTCGAAATATCATCCGTCTGATAGAGAACTTAGCAGTAGGATTTTTACCGACTGCACGTGTGAGCTATGTTCTTAAGGGGGCTTCTCACTTTAGACGCTAAAAAGGCTATTTTCATGATTTTTTTGATAGGTCTATATTATAGATATTGATATAAAAGTTGTTACACTTAATAAATGGACTTTCGAAATATATTTTTTTAAATTATTTATTTAAGTCACTATTTATAGACGAAAATGGTAGTTAAAAAAATGTCCTAAAAAAATTGTAGGTCTGCGCTGTTGACGAAATCTCGGAAATAGATCATCCGAAACAAAAAAATCAAACGGTTTTAGATTTAGGATGTCAATGGCTATAGTGCATATCATACGATTTTTGATATATGCAAAAATAACAAAATGGTGGACATTTTTCGAAAAAAACACAAAAAAACATGTTTTTCACAGTTTTTGGCAAAAATAGTAAATATCAGAAAAACGCGTTTAAAGTTCGTTTGGCTTACATAAAGACATCAACATTTAAAAAAAATGTATTTCGAAAGTGTTTTTATTAAGTGTAACAACTTGTATATCAATATCTATAATATAAACCTTTCAAAAAAATTGATGAAAATCGCCTTTTTTGCGTCTAAAGTGAGAAGATCCCTTAAGTGATATTTCGTATGAAAAGCTGTCAACTTTCCGCGGCAAAATTGGGCGCGAGTTTTAAATTAAAAACTTTAACGTGCAGAAATTTTGCTATTTCTCGCAGTTCTAAAATCGTGACGTAGGGCAAACTTTGACCCCCCCCCCCCCCACCACGTACGTAGACCGTAACGCCTGGCCGGACCCCCCTCCCCCCAAATTGCGTTACATAATTTGTGTACGCCCCCTAACTGAAACAAAAAATGCTTTACAAGATTTCGGCAACCGCATAGAATTCCACACTTTTTATTTTAAGTTTGCGTTTTAAGGGACAATACCTGTGTGAAAGGTGAAAATTTCGGTGGTTTTCGGGAATTTTTTGAAAGAAAACTACTTAATTAAATGTTTCAGAAAATTATGAATATATTTGGCTATATTTGACCTACATTACATAATTTTTTTCATAGAAAAATATTGAGATTCAAGCGACTTATGCGCTGCTTTCGGAGGCGCCAAAGAAAAGTTTCTCCACTGCTGACATGATTCCGGCCGATTGAGTAGCTGAAACCGAAAAAAGAAAAAATGTCGTTAAACTGGAAGGTATTTCCCGTACAATGACGTAAGATTTTCGAAAAATATGAAAATCTAACGAAATGGCGTAGTTAGGGAAAAAAGTCTGTTTTCTTGCCTATAAAATGGTCGTTTTTTTCAATGCCAAATCGTCAATTTTCATCCAAGCAAAAATATCCCATATTCTTGAAAGTATAAACTGTCGAAAAAGGCAAAAAAACGATTTTTTGAAAGTGTCACACTGGTATAGCCTCTTAAATATGGTACCATTTTATATGCAGATGTAAATGCGGAAAACGTATTTTTTTAACGACAGCAAAGATCGCTGTCTTAAGAAAAACAACATTTTAGGTGCAAAATAAAGATTACTGTCGTTAAAAGATATTGCCTCTTTTGTACTATGATGATATTTTTTATATTGTTTTCCTCCTTCGCTGTCGCTGCTTCAATTTCATGCGAATGCCAGATAATCCTCTTTTTCTGTCGAGACCTGTGCGAGATGGGGAATCGCGTCCCGTGAGGCGTTTGATGTTAGGGAAGTGGTAAGTAAAATCCTTTCGGAAAATAAAGAGCCGGTGAATGTGCTGAGAGAAAAAAATTGGTCAAACTGGGACAGAGAATGCTTAATGCAACAAAAATAGTGTAAGACGCTGGGTTTTTTTTGTTGCCTGTGCAACGTGACGAAAGGAGAAAGTCGCTAATGACGGAATTAGTGAAGTTTTGCCGGTTGAGAAACGTTGTCTGGGTTCACAAAGCGTAGTTCATCTAAATGGCTCAGGCTATCCTACATAAAGCAATAAATTTTACAGTGCAACGGAAAATATTCAAGGTCTCCCATAACATGGTATTATTCGAAGTTGAAACGACTGATAAAATCAGAAATTGATTTCCAATCAACTCCCAATATAAAAAATGATTGTTCATCGGTTTGCCATACATTGCCCAAAAATGTATCGATCTGATCAATTCAATGATGTTGCGGAGTGAAAATAGTTAAAAAGTGGACAATATTAGATAATCTAAACAAAGTAATTATTGTAGTGTAAATTGTCGCACAGTCTAGCGATTTGCGAGCAAAGATTTATTGAGCGAGGTCTTAAGGGGGAGATACCTTCAGATGAGAAAAAATTGCCGATTTTCATGATTTTTTCAAAACGTGATTATTCAAAACATTCATTCACCATTCTTAAGACTTGGGGTCTGTTTTATTACTACTTTTGGTTGTGACATGGTATTGAAAAAAATTAATCTTCACAAATGGCGGAGGTATGGTTTTCTAAACGGGTCTCGGCGGATGTTGTCAGACGGCGTGACACGTTGCGTCGGCGGGATCAATCTGAAAAAAAAAACCAACGATGACTTTTCTTTCATTAACACTCATACGAAAAATATGAACCAAGAAAAGATGAGAAATGTTGAAAATCGACTAAATGGTATGCTGTGAACCGAAATGGTAGAATTTTCCGAAAAAATGGCAAAATTTTGCAATAAATAATACCTTCATTTATTTTCAAAAACATTCAGGGTCATGTTTTATACAATATGGTTAGAAAGATTTATACCAAATTCTATCAGAATCGGTTGATTTGTTTTTTAGCTATACCTCCGCCGTTTATAAATAAATAAAAATACCATATAACAGCCAGAAGTATTAATAAAACATACCCTAAATCATGAAAATCAGCAATTTTTTCCTAGCCTAAGGGTATCTTTCCCCTCAATATTTTTCTTTGGGACATTGACTGTACATGTGAGAAATTTCTATGTGAATTATATTAAATACATAAAATATTCACAAAGTTCACAGTCGTTCTATGAGAATTATTACGCAAATATTGTCCGTCCAGTCTGTACGGCAAGATCTACTGCAATTTCATCTCCATTCTCCGATTTTCTCCGATTTTCTATCGTGTGTCTGCCTCATAACACACTGTCAACGAAGTTGTTTGTTCGGGGCAATCGAGTGATGATTGCATTGGTCGATATACGGTTATCGAGTCGGAGCTCGTAAGGTATTCTACTAAGGACAATTTCGGCGTTTGCGTAACTGATTTATACGCCGGAGCGATCTCGAATCCTGCACATTGTGTGGAGACTGACCGCACTGTCTACGTCTCGTTTACATAAGACTAGAATAAGATCCGAAGGGGAGCGAGATCTCCACTTCAATTTCTCCCATTTGAAATAAAAATGCTAAAAACATATAAAAATATTCGCCGTATGCATATATGTATTAATGTCTATTGTATATAAAATCGATGTCTTATCGAGTACATAATGTACATGGGACACTCCACGCCATTTCACCTAGCCTGTGAACCAGATCATTTTTAGATTTCTGACTTTTTTTGTAAAATTGTACCCACTGAAAGGAATATCCACACCAATTTTTAAATTTTTATCTCTTCCCTCATAGGAGTTATAATTTTTTTTAAATGTCGATTTTGGAAGTTTTGGAAACGTTTAAACGCTGATAACTCTTGAACCAATTGAGATATCGACAAATGTCACTAGTTATTTTTTTTCATTTTGAAGCACACTTTCTTTAAAAAATATGAAAAAAATTATCGATTATAAATGTCAACGTTTTTTTGCTTCTAAAGTGGAAACTATTTTTTTTAAAGATGATTGCCATTTTATATTTTTTTCGGAAAAGTCTCTAAAATAGAGTGACTCATTCTATGATTTTTAAGACTAGTCTCATCGTGGGCCCATTCTTTCTTCTAATTTTTTTTAAATCGAATTAATCATATTTTCATGGAAAGTTTTTTTATCACTTTAATCTCCAATAATGCTGTTAATGATTTTGTGATTTCCAATTCAGCGTCGTCAGGCCTGAAACGGTTTATTTTTTATTTGTGCTCTCCTGGCGGGAGGACCGCACCTACAGGCACCACTACACGCGCGTATTGCTCACCGACGCATGCCGACTCATCGGCCGCACCTGATTGGCCCGCCTTTAAAAATTAATAATAATTCAGGGATTGATCTGAGACCCACACATGCTTATATCAATCTACTCAGAACTTCACCCCCCCCCCCCTCCCATTTCAGGGAACGCATTCAGTTTTGGGACACCCTGTATATCATTCATTACATATTTAATAAGGCATTTATTATATATGTGTATATATATATATATATATATATATATATATATATATATATATATATATATTTATATATTTATATATTTATATATTTATATATTTATATATATATATCGCGAACCCAATTGCTTTGTTTAATTTTATAAATTTCATACAACCTATTTTCTATTTCATTCATATTTTTTCATTACAAAAACTTTCCGATGCTGGTTGAACGTGGTTTATTTAACAATGAGGTTGCCTTATATTTTGCTAGAATCACTATAAAAAACGATCGAATGATTAAGGGGTCTACATAAGCTCGAACTTGAGAAACCACGATTTCTTCTCCCATTATTTTGTAGGGCCTCGACTTTAATTTGCAACGAAAATTTGGTAAAAATTACGAAAATTGATCAAGTTGTGACGATTTTTGTGAAGGGTCGCATCGCCGTGTGCACCATGACAAACCGCCCCGATGTCCTAACTCCTCTTTTCTCTTTTTTGTAGCTCTCAAAACTATGCTTCATGAAATGGTCTAAGTCGTATCTCAAAATTTATTTGTCCCGTCATTTCAAATGCGGACAGATGCCTATAATCATTTCTGTCGTATGCCTGGATGATTTTTTCATACGTCCATCCATTTGTAAATAACAAATTAATAATTTTTCTATGAACAAACAAACCTTTTTCTCTAACCCTTAAATTTTTGTAATTTTCCACGATCAAGAAAGTATCGGGTCATACGAAAGTTTGATCATTATACTAAAAGCACATTTTTCATGTTTTATTTCAGATCACCCTAGTTGCCAGAACTACCTTCGCCGATTGGCCATGCAGTAACCGCGGCATTTTGTTTGAATAATAATAACTCCATTGTTTAAACAACATTTTCAAAAAAAAGTCAAGCTTAGCAAGAATGTTTATCAATTGTGTGTAGATTCCGATCTTGTCGTCCAATACTCTCAGAAAATAAAAATAAAAATCAACCTGTTCTTGGGCCCGATGCACACCAATTGCACACCAATATGCACACCGATATGCATACCAATTGAAAGAACCACTTTCCTGCTTCTCCGAAGTAGAAACAAAAGAACCCGTCACTATTATCATACTAATCACCCATGAATCGCCCGTTTTTAAAGATGCAGTTTAGAAGACCATGTCATGCCTCCGCTATTTTTAAGGGGAGATATACACCTAGGAGTCGGACAAAAGGTCATTTTTGTGAACTTTTTCAAGGAAAACTATTTGAAATTTCGGATTGGGATTTTAATTATTTAAAAGTATATACATCCAAAAATATGTTTAATTTTCTTTATTTAAAAATATAAAAAATATACAAGGATATTGTATGATCCTTGGAGCGTCGTGAAAAAATCTGCGTATACGGTACCCACTGGCGTTTCTTCAAAATACATCTGAAAAAAAAAAACAAAAAGATTATTAAATTAGATACTATAATCTAGTACTTGTCATAGCCGATTTTGAAAATATCGATTCATGACAAAATGGCGGACGTTCGAACATAAATAGTGGCTTTTGGGCCAAAAATTAGTTATTATTTTGTCTATCAAACAAAAACTAAGTAAGGGAAAAAATCCTATGACAAGTACTAGATAATGGTGTATAGAATAACCACAAAAAACCTCAAGGCAATCGGTTAATTGGTTTTCGAGAAATTTTGGGTACCGATTTGAAAAACGTGGTTTTGAGAAAAACGCGTTTGAAAATTTGGGAATGAATAAATCATGAAATTTGTCAACTTATATGGAATCATCGATACCAGGTCCATAGTGTAGGTCTTCTCGAAGGAATGTTCATAGCTTCTAAATCCCTCGACCTCGACCATCTAGGTGTACATTTCCCCTTAAATATTAAAAAAAAATACCGTGTAACAGCCAAAAGTAGTAATAAAACACCCGAAGTCTGAAAAATGATGAAGAAATCGGTCCTTTAAAAAAAAATCATGAAAATCAGCCAATTTTTTCCTTGCCTAAAGGTGTCTCTCCGCTAAATGAATTTTTTTTGAAAAATCGACTGCACATGTAAGAAATTTCAATGCGCATGATATTAAATACATCAAATATTCACAAAGTTCACAGTCGTTTTATGAGAATGATTACGCAAGTATTGTCCGTTCAGTCTGTACGGTAAGATCTACTGTAATTTCATCGCCACTCTCCGATTTTCTACCGTGTGTCTGCCTCACAAATCACTGTCAACGAAGTCGAGAAATAGAAAGAACCACTTGTCTTTCACTTCTTACAAGAAAAAAAGAGCCCGTCACTATTATCGTACTAATCGCCCATGAACACGCTCACTAATTGTTTCATGTGCCTGCTGATCCAAAAAAATGCCCAACTGCTTTTTCACCCACGCAATTGATGTTGCATGGCCATACTTATGATGTTGCTTAGATGCGGTTGACTTAATGATTAATTAAGTTGCTTCGTGGTTTTTTCAAAAAACTTAACATTAGTAACCAGTAACATGAAGAAAAAAAAACGATCAGATCATTACAAGAGAAACTTTTACTTTCATTTTAACCGTATTAAGAGTCTCGGAACACAAAATTACATTCACCAGTTTCGATCATTGTGATAATTATGCGTCTTCGTGACTCCTGATTTTTTTATCAAAGAGGTCTCGAAGGGGATCGCGGAGAGGGTGGGGATGTCGAGAATCCAAGTCTTGGATGATCGGTGAATTGGCGGTTAGTTGCGATTGGCCAAGTGCTCGGTAAACATCACAGGGTAGACAGAAAAGAGAGAGATAGAAAACCAGAGAGAGACAGAGAGAGAAAGAGGGAGAGAGAACGGGGACACAAGAAAAAAGATTTAGCTCAGAAAGAAACTCTGCCCAACTTAAAGAGGTTGATCGCGATATACGAGAAGTTTGGAAAATTAAAGGGAAAAGGCGATAGCCAAATAAAACACCCGGAGGGAGAGCGAATGAGAAAAAACGAATAAAAATCAGAGCAGAGAAAATTTGGCAAATTTAGAGGGTACCAAGAAATACTAATCTCGAAAAAAGTGTGAAAAACGCGCTGGTGAAAAAAGCGATTTGACGTTCGTTTATTAACAAGCTCGTGAAATAGTCAGTAATCATGTCCATGGGCGACTGGTACGATAATCGTGAGATTCTTATCACCGGAGTGACCAGTGAATTAGGACGTGCGTTGTTGGAAAAGCTGCTCCGGGCTTTGCCGAATGTTAAAATTTATGCGATCCTAAGATCTCGCAATAGTCTCAGCAAGGACGACAGGATCAAGAGGATATTCGCTTCACCGGGGTATCGTGTTCACAATAAAATAGATAACAAACACAAAAGTCTGGAAAAGATGCAATAAGATAAATATAGAACACACTTAGTGCTCTAGTATTTGCGGACATTTGGGTGTTATTATTGCATCTTGCCTCTTAAGGGAGACTTTGTCCTTGGAGTGCCATATTTCAGGTGTTTACATTTTTTTTTTTTTTTTTAAAGGAAACGTGTAAAGCTTTTTGAGTGCGGTTTTTTCTTGCTTTTATTCATGATATACAGAACGTTAAATTTTTTTTTTGAAAAAAAAAAAAACCAATATGCCGGCCGTTGCAGCTCCGCGAAAACAGGTCCTCAAATCGCGGGAGGTAAACGGCTGACATCACTACCCCCTCTTTGTTGATCTGAAACACAAATTCAAAGCATATTATCAATCTGTGACCCTTTGGTCATGGAATGACGGATGGGTTTTTCGTTTAGTACAAATTTCGGAAAATGGCGGCAATTAATAAAAAAATTGAATTTCCGCGTTTTTTTCGCATAAAAAGATAACTAATAAATGCAAAAATGTATCGATCGAAAAAACGATCCGTCATTCCGTGAAGATATATTTTCTGAGTATGCCCACACGGAAATAAAATATATGTAAAAATATATTTTTCGATATATTAAAAATGGATGTAAAATAGATTTCAGATATATATTATGCATCTTAAATATATATTAAAAATATATTCGCGATATCGAAGTTTTCGTCCAAAATAGATCTTCAGAATGTTACATATATTCGAACTATATTGAAAATATACTTACAATTTACTCAAATTACCCTCAAAATATACTACAAATGTATTTTAACTGGATTCGACTTATAATTGAAATATACTTTAAATGTATTTAAAATACATCTAAAATATACACGATATATGTTCATACTCCGTTTAAAATATACTTAAAATATGTTCATACTACATTTTAAATATTATTAAAATATATTCAACGTGTATTTAAGATATACTTGGAATATATTTAATCTATACTTGAAATATTCTTAAAAATTTTGTTACGACGTTATTTACATCATTGCACCCCTTTACGATAATTTTTCCTTGTCGTTAATTACGATTATGGCGTTTGGGCAGTGGCGTAGCTTGGGGGGGGGGGGGGGCAGAGGGGGCCATGGCCCCGGGCGGCGCAGGTGTGGAACGGCGGCGGGGGGCGGCACTTAGTTGCGAAGATAGGGGGGGGGGGGGCAAATTTAGGGTTAGCCCCGGGCGGCAAAAAACCATGCTACGCTACTGCGTTTGGGTTCACATATTTTAATGGTTCAAATTTAAATTATATCAGACGCTTACACGCCGTAAGGTGGTTTCGAACCCGGGACTTCTGAGTGATGAGCTGGGACCTTCCCCACTGAGCTAGTTCTACTTGATAAATTAATTTTCGTATCGTCTGCATATGGTACAATACTCAATGTTAGTTTATTGAGAAATGTGTGGATTTACAAGACTAACTAACATTATCGGATCAATTACTTAATTGCGTTCGCATAGAGAGCGATGATCGAATAGAATTACGAGATTACATAACCTTCGATTTTTTTGTCCGATCATTTATTCCGGCTAGTGCGGCTAGGTCTTCGCGAGATACCGACTTGAAGATGTGTGTGTGTTTTTTTTTTTTTTTTTTTTTTTTTTTTTTTTTTTTTTTTTTTTAAAGAGGTTTAGCGGGAAAATGCCTGCGCACCGTAGCAAATAATTGCCGTGTGTCGGGCTTGCACCGACTAAAAACCCCCGTTCCTCTGTGGCCTTACAAATTCTCCCGCGGGACGACCGCTAGGTATTACATCGCGGGAGAGGCCTTAGCCGTAGCTCTTCCTACAGTGGTCAGACGACCTTACATCCCCCGTTCCACTCGAGATGGTATGAGTGGTTTAGGGGTTCGTGTCGCTGATTTCATCTATGACTGCCTGGTCTTCCGGCGTCGTCTTCTTCCTCGCGCGTTCTGCACGTCGCAACTCCTTCATTACTGCGACAGCATAAGCCGATACAGCTGTCCATGCGTCTGCTGACTTCAGCATCAACTCAACCAGGTTATCCGGGGTGATGCGTGTCTCCAGCTGATCCTCGACTATCGCGCGAGAGGCACTAAACCGTGGGCATTGGAACAATGCATGTTCAGCGTTCTCCTCGACTGCTACACATGCTGGGCAGTCCGGGGAATCTTCATAATTAAACTTATAGAGATAAGCCCGGAAGCAGCCGTGTCCTGAGATCACTTGAGTGAGATAATAGTTGAGCTCCCCATGTAGACGGGTCACCCATATCTCCACCTTCGGAATTAGTCGATGTGTCCACCTTCCCTTGGTAGAGGCATCCCACATCGTCTGCCACTGGTTCAAACTGGTTGCTCTCGCTTCTGTCCTTGCACAACTGGGATTTCTAGCTCCCTTCTGCTGGTACATCGCTCTACGCTCCTCAGCGAGCACCTCAATGGGCAGCATTCCCGCGATAACGTTGATAGCGTCCTCGGAGACAGTGCGAAATGCACAGGCTACCCTCAAGGCGCTGACGCGATACGTTGCTGCAGCCTTCCTGCGGTACTCCTGGATTTTCAGTGCGTCAGCCCATATGGGTATGCCATAGGTGAGCACTGAGGTCGTCACTGATGACAGCAGTTTCCTCCTCTTCTGTCTGGGGCCACCAACATTAGGCATGAGTCGCGCCAGTGTGGTAGCCACCCGAGCGGCCTTTCTGCTGATCTGCTCGGTTTGCTCTTTGAAGTTAAGCCTCGCGTCGAGAATCACACCCAGGTACCGAATGAACGGTTGGGATGTGATTTCGGTGTTTCCATGTGGTGTTTCCACACATCACATTCCGGTTCGGGATGTGATGTGTGTGTGTGTGTGTGTGTGTGTGTGTGTGTGTGTGTGTGTGTGTGTGTGTGTGTGTGTGTGTGTGTGTGTGTGTGTGTGTGTGTGTGTGTGTGTGTGTGTGTGTGTGTGTGTGTGTGTGTGTGTGTGTGTGTGTGTGTGTGTGTGTGTGTGTGTGTGTGTGTGTGTGTGTGTTTAAATGTATATATACACTGAATTAATCGAAAGTGTATCATTTATGAGTATTTTTTATGATTCAAACGGATCTTGAGACTATTCATGGTATATTACTATATATACATATAAATATATAGTAATATATATTCAGATACACATATAGCAAACCTTAAATATATTCGGATATCCTATTAAAAATGTATAAAGCGTACGTTAGTCATGCAATTTCAATATATTTTATATGCATCTTGAATGTATCTTTTTTTAGATGTCAGCATACATTCTCCGTTATGCTCCCGAGTATATTAACCATATATTCAGTATACATATCTAATATATTTAATGTACATCTTAGAAGCTATTTATGTTTATATATCGCATAGGTTTTTAATCATATCCAAAATTATACTTGACATATCCAACTTTTCGTACAAAATGTATTTGACATTTGTTTTATGTATCTTTCGATATATTTTTTATATATTTTATTTCCATGTGGGTGCTCTCCAAATTTCAGGTCGATATGTTAATTACAGCGGTCAGGAGAATGTCAGCCATTTTAAAAAACGTGTTTTCGAGAAAAACGCGTTTAAAGTTTTGTAATGTGTTTACACAAATGTGTTTATAATTACCGCTTATCGGCAATGCCTGGTCCATAGAGGCATCCCTCCTCTTCTTCTAGCTGCTCATGTTGAGCCGCAAACATCTCGCAGGACATCTTCAAGGACAAAGTCTCCCTTAACTTATTGCATATTGTGCGCAACTTTAATTCATTTTAATATTTTGAAAACACGTTGCGGTGTATCGGAAACACACTGATCGCGGCTGTGCACCTTCACTTCCCATATGTGTGTTTATATGTAGAGCCTGCGAGTGGGGATCGGATATTCGAACGATCAATATTCAAAAGGACCTAAGTTTCGAATTCAGTAATGACGAACGTTTCAATATAGATACATCAATCTTATGATAGTCTGTAAAATAGTTAATAGAAATTGTGAATACAAAAATCTCGAAGTTGATTTATAGCGAAAACAAATATCAGATTTAACAAAATAATGAGAGTTATAACATCGATTCGCCTGTATATATACAGCAAAAGATTCGGTACGTCACATCGTCGAATTGTAAATATTACGATAGTTTACAATTTCGAATTCATTAAAGCGAAGGACCAAAAAGTCGTTCAGCTAAAATAGCGATGGATCAAAATGGCGAACGGTCCGGATAGCGAAAACTTGGAATCGAGCATTACTTGCGCTTCAGAATGAAGATGACAGATGGCGATAGTGGTCAGTCGGGTCAGGCAACCATGCCATGTTCACCATTTAGGTATTCGCCATTTCGTACCATCGATCATTTGCGTTTCTAAGATCTACATATTCGAAGTCCGTAGTCTCGATATATGACTTTTGGCTATAGACGGTATTGCGAATATTAGGTACTCACTTTTTTCTATTTCGGAGATATATATGTTGTATGACTCAAACTGCAGACTATCTGAATGTATGTTCTCGAATAAATAATCCTTTGGGGCAATAGTTCTTCGATCTCGTCATCGGTCAAACGATGAAATTCCGAATAATTTAACCTTCATTATTTTGAGAGTTCATAATTCTGTCGTTTCGAAATCTTTGTCGTTCTATATTTGGTCATTCGACATTTTGACCCCCACCCGAGCCTGCAACAATTTCTGAATACACGTTCACGATTTTCTGAAACATTTTTTCAGAGAGATAGATTTTTAACATAAAATTGAACATGCAAATTTGTCTCTTTATCTCACATAATAGTCGGGATGAGGTTCCGTAAAGTATTACATTTTATTCGTTCAAAATAATTAAAAATCTATACCCCTTGACTGCATAATCAAGTACGTTCTACAATTCACACCCTCACGAACTCAGTAAAAAAGATATTTCAATCCCTTTCAGAAAGGGTGAATGAGTAAATTGCAAATCAGTTAGAAAATAATTTTTTTCCTGTATAAATTTGGAAACGGTTTGTCTAGATAGGAATTATATTAACGGGATCATCCCATGTGACAGGTATTTTTTTCGCATTTTGGAGATTTTTTTTTTTTGAACAATTAAACACACACTATCTGTGAATTTTTGTCACACATTTATTAAAATTTTTTTAGTCCCTCAGAATTTTATCAAAAAAAATTCACGAGTTTAATCGACTTTACACCGTTCGGGAGACACTCATGTGTAAAAAAAGTTGGCTGATGACTGCCATGATTCCAGTGGTTTGGCACAGCTGAAGAAAAAAAATCAAACGGCATTTCAATTCGTATACCTGAGGCTATCGCCGAAACCAGAGTAAAGTTAAAATATCGAAATTCAATTTTTGGCATGCTTTTAAAAGTTAAAATCCAAGTTTCGTCATTTTTTTCGACATTTTCAGTAAAAAAAACCAACGTTGGCAGATATCAGAAATATTCTAGTTCAGGTGAGAACTATAGATGTGCTGACTACACCATAAAACTTTAAGCGGAATCCATTCGAAGGTTTTTGGAATATCATGGGAGCCATTTTGAAAAATGCAGTTGTAAGAAAATCGCGTTTAAAGGTTCAAGTATGATTTACACAAGGGAAATGTTGACTCACCATTAGTCTGCTATAGCGGGTCTATATAACACACACACATTTCTTGCAATTTGTGCAAAACATTGTTTTTCGATTTTTTGTACCTGTCACATGGGATGACCGCCTTAAGGCGGGATATACATTTAGACGGGACAAAAATAAGCAATTTTGAGGGATTTTTAAACTAATGAATAATTATTCTACATTTATCAATCTGTAGATATACATTAATAGTATATTTAAGTATAGAAATAATTGATTGAAATTCATGTATCATCAAAATGGCAGAGCTGTGGCAGAGTGCTACAGTAATGTTGCCACGGGATTTGCAAATCGACGTGCAGTCTAGCTACCCGTAGACTGAGTTGCAAAGAAATTCACAAAATTTTCTGTCAGGGCATGTATAGTTTCTATTCGACAGTAATTAAAATGACAAAAATGCAAATTTGAGAGAATGGCACGCATTTAGAAAGAAAAACATTTCACGCACAGATTCTGTAAAATTTGGATTAAAAAATTGGATTTTGTTTCTAATTTTTCAATAACAATTCTCGTCAAGTAGAAGGTAGCAATGTTATCAATATTTCGACCAAGTTTCAACTCACGCGACTCCATACTTTTTGAGTAATCCTTCAAGCCAATTTCGAAAATTCCGTTTTGAGAAAAACACATTCGAAGTTTACCCCCGCTCCAAATTCGCGCGGTGAGGCTTTGAAACTTTGGGAAAAAATTCTACGTATATAGTTCTATGGTTTAAAGAGAAATAAACAAACTCGATTTATTGATATTCGTAAATTTATATCCCGCCTTACGGGGGGAAATCCTTTTATATGCTCGAAAATGAGTCATTTTTCATAATTTTTTTTAAAGGTGATAAAACAATCGCATTATTTTAAAATTTTGACATTATCTCATTACAACTTTCCAATGTTCATTTTTTCCTTTTTTAAACAAAACAAAATGGCGGCGTTATAAAGTATTCCTTTTTGCGTCTTTTTAAAAATGCTCATGTTATAGCTCAAAAAGTATTTGATCGATCTGGCTGAAATTTTGGGAGGGTTCTCACTATAACATTATTGGAAGGATATACCTATGAAAAAATAAAAAAGTGTAAAATTAAAATTCAAGTAGGCTTTGTAATCAAATTTTCGTATTTTTAACCACGTTCTCGACAATTTTTGCCCTAAAAAAGTAATTTATTTACGCGATAACCGTAAGGCGATAGGCCATAGTAACGGGTATACAATCGTGTGCAAATTTAATATTTTTTTCGTATGAAAAAGTGATTCACTCATAAAATTAATTACACATCTACACTTTGCAAAAAAATTTAGGGAGCAAGAAAAAAATCCAAATTTTTGGGGGATTTTCAACAGGCTGTAACTCATACAAAAATGGTCGTACAGCAAAAAAAAAAAAGCAAATTGTAGCTCTAAGTGTCTAGTTTTCGGATCTGAGTTTGAACATTTTTTTTTGAAAATATTTTTCGAGTAATCATAAGAAAACCACCGAAAAAAAAATGATCGAAATTTTTTTGGTTTTTTTTTTAAATCTACGGAAGTGGAAATTTTTTTTTCGTCTTAACCTCTATATGGATCGGATAGCTTGTTTATTCAGCTTTAATTTGGTTTTTTAAAAATCTCGATACGAGCATTTCTCGCTGAGATATCGGTGTTTGAATGGAAAAAGATCATTTTGTCTTTGATTACCAATATCTCAGCAACCAATGATCGCACAGAAATTTTGAGATTGGTTTCAAAAACTTGAATAAATTCTCTACAAGGATTGGCAATTGAATTTTGAAAAAAAAAATTTTTTTCAATCATTACATGAATTTGAAAAAGCGACCAAAAAAGGGCTTTTTGTGGTTTTTTGGAAAATCAAGCGCCCAATCAAAAATATTGCGGAAACCACTAATGTTAAGTGTGCCTTTTACTGTTCAATATACCCACAAAAACCCTACGAAGTTTCAATTTAATCCAGCCAACCGTTTTTTTTTCCCATTTGATCGAATTTTTGAAAAAATTAAAGGAGCAAGAATTTCGCTCTGAAAATGTTATAATTTTTATCAAAAATGAAAAAAAAAAAAAAAAATTTCATCTTTCTCTCAATTCTGTATTAGTGACTTGGAAAATTTAAGAAAAAAAAAAAATCGAAAATTTTTGAAAAAAAAATTCCAAAATTTTTGAAAAAAAAATTAAAAAAAAAAAAAAAAATTTTTAAATTTTTTTTTCAATTGGCCCTAAATTAAAGAAATGTAGCGACTCACTTTCTCACCGATTTTCCTCTTCCGCACTTTAATTTTCCTAGTCACAAATTAATTGAATAAATTAAAAGTTGATACCCCCAAGGCAAGTCGAATATTCGTTCTACGTATATTGGGACAATAATTTTTTTGTGCGAATTTAAACAGTGTCTAAAGAAAAACAGTTTTTCTTAAAACTTTTCTTAAAAATTTTTTTTTTCAAAAATTTTGGAATTTTTTTTTCAAAAATTTTAGATTTTTTTTTTTTTTTCAAAAATTTTCCAAGTCACTAATACAGAATTGAGAGAAAAATGAAAAAATTTTTTTTTTTTCATTTTTGATAAAAATTATGACATTTTCAGAGCGAAATTCTTGCTCCTTTAATTTTTTCAAAAATTCGATCAAGTGGGAAAAAAAAAATGGTTGGCTGGATTAAATTGAAACTTCGTAGGGTTTTTGTGGGTATATTGAACAGTAAAAGGCACACTTAATATTAGTGGTTTCCGCAATATTTTTGATTGGGCGCTTGATTTTCTAAAAAACCACAATAAGCCCTTTTTTGGTCGCTTTTTCAAATTCATGTAATGATTGAAAAAAATTTTTTTTTTCAAAACTCAATTGCCAATCCTTGTAGAGAATTTATTCAAGTTTTCGAAACCAATCTCAAAATTTCTGTGCGATCATTGGTTGCTGAGATATTGGTAATCAAAGACAAAATGATCTTTTTCCATTCAAACACCGATATCTCAGCGAGAAATGCTCGTATCGAGATTTAAAAAAAACCAATTTAAAGCTGAATAAACAAGCTATCCGGTCCATATAGAGGTTAAGTCGAAAAAAAAATTTCCACGTCCGTAGATTAAAAAAAAAAACCAAAAAAATTTCGAACATTTTTTTTTCGGTGGTTTTCTTATGATTACTCGAAAAATATTTTCAAAAAAAAATGTTCAAACTCAGATCCGAAAACTAGACACTTAGAGCTACAATTTGCTTTTTTTTTTTTTACTGTACGACCATTTTTGTATGAGTTACAGCCTGTTGAAAATCCCCAAAAAATTTGGATTTTTTTCTTGCTCCCTAAATTTTTTTGCAAAGTGTATTTAGTATGAGTATTACGCTGCTAGAAAAAATATGTTTTTTTTCGATGTACAAAATGGCCTACTACTCGAAACTTCTCGAAACAGCTTTTTTCTAATTGGCGTGACACATAACTTCAGCAATTTTCACTCGATTTACTTCAAATTTAAAAGTTATATTCCTAATTGCATTTTGCAGAGAAGTACCTACGGAATTTCTAATTAATAGATAAGTTTTCATTTTATGAGCAGTTTATGAGCAGTTATAACGAAATTTTTCACTGAAAATTCATTTTTCAAGTTCAAATATCTACAACTTCTGAATAAAACACTATTTTTTAAATTCTGTACGTACTTCTCTAGGTATTCTAATGTAAATTGACGAGAATTTTTGTTTTTTGTTCTAGGTGAAAAATTGTGGATCCTAAATGTCACGCCTGATAGCTTGATATTCATACTAAATAGATGTGTAATTAATTTTATGAGTGAATCACTTTTTCATATGAAAAAATTGTTAAATTCGCACATGATTGTATACCCGTTACTGTGGCCTAACGCCTTAAAACTTTAGGTATAACCTTCCGATAATGTTATAGTGAGAAACGTCCCAAAATTTCAGCTAAATCGATGAATAACTTTTTGAGCTTATAACATGAGCAGTTTTTCAAAAGACGCCTAAGGGAATACCTTATAATGCCGCTATTTTGTTTTGTTAAAAACTTAAATTAAAATTCCACTTGAAAGTTGTAATAAGATAATGTCAACATTTCTAAATGATGCGATTATTTTATCACCTTTAAAAAAATTCACGAAACATTCAAGAAAACAAGAAACCCAAACAAACAAACAAACAAACAAACTCATTTTCGGGTAACTAAAGGCTTAACAGACGGATTCTACATGTCGTCATTGGAAATATTGCTGAATAGGTGAATCAATGAACAGTTTAATGAAATATATATCAATGACAGATACGGAAGGCTACGACTACAAGAGCCGAACGCAATTTCAAGAGTGAAGGTATTGGAGGGTAACTTGCTGTACGAAAATTTCGGCCTTAGCAAGGAAGACAACCTGTCGTTGAGCGCCATCGAAGTTTTATTTCACGCGGCAGGACCGCATGATGAAGTTTTTAAGTTTTGCCAACAACTGCCGCACTTGCGTACAATCGTCGCTGCATCATCGTTGTTCAAATACAAGGGATCAATCGCGGAAACGCCGTGCAATGAAAACTTTCCCGTTATACCGTTGGCTCTTTTGCGAATTCCGCTTCTGGGTCCTGCCCACGAGGAACCGATGCCGGGATTCGTCGAGATTTTGAAAGGACCAATCGCACTCATGGTTGGAGCAGGCTATGCACTGGGAAAATCAAATTTTCCGGCCGAAGTTTATCCGATCGATCTCGTGGTGAATGCTATGATCGTTGCTGCGTGGGAGAGAGGCCTCAGGTTAGTTTATCATCCTTTGATCACACTTGAAGAGCAGGCGAACAGAACCCGACTTGTCCACATTACGTCATTTTTTTTCATGTTATTCAAGCAGACCTTTATTAGCTTCCGAAATATTTTGAATTAAATCTGGCTCTGAACACCTCAAAATTGGTCGAAAATTGCCTTTTGGTAAAAAATTGGTTAAAAAAGCCATAAGGCAGTTTTGGGGCGTGAAGAATTTTTAGCCAATTTATTTATTGATTTTTAGCGAACCTGGACCTTTTTTTATAGCAAATTATTTATTTTATTTTTAGCAAACCTGTTTCTCATTTATGCAACAATATTTATATTGAACTGAGCGATTATTACGATTGTACGAATTTTTTCGTCACGCAATCTTCCATTCGTCGCAAACGTTGAAAAATTGAAA
The DNA here is from genome assembly GCA_964007375.1 of Ophion obscuratus. NCBI lineage: Eukaryota > Metazoa > Arthropoda > Insecta > Hymenoptera > Ichneumonidae > Ophion > Ophion obscuratus. The sequence goes on along the minus strand of OZ023318.1, from coordinate 26,627,820 downwards.
TATGCAATATTAAAAAATGATATTTGAATCCAGGATAAGGCAATGATTTTTTGTAAGGATGAAAAGTGCATCGTCGCTGCGTCTGCTTGTGTTCCAAAGTACATTTGCTCCTAATCTCTCTGAAACTTGAAATAAAAATTTCAAATGTTCTTCTTGAGGGCCAGGGAAATTACCGGAGTGTTTTGGGCCGTATTTTTCGGTCGATTTTCCAAAATCATGTATAAAATTCTATATTTTAGACAGCATCGAATGGTTGTTATAAAGATCTGCAAAGGTCTTTCTTTTTGTTCTCCCAGATAGTCGTAACTTCATGGATAAAAAGAACCCGAAACAGCGATCTTACAAGCAGCATCACTTAAGTGTCCGCCTTCGATTTTGTAGAAAATTAGATATGTGATAAAGCATTGAAAGCCCGGTTTCAACGGGGAAACCAGCCCTCAAAGAAAAGCGTGTCGAGGGGTGATTTTTCAATTTCACTCACAAGCAGTCCACCGATCTGAATGATACAAAAACCAAAATTTTTCCAATGTAAAGCGACGAAAAATCCACTATCGAAGTATTGAAAAAAAAATTAAGGGGTGACGCGCCTTTCTTTGAGGGGTGGTTTCCACCCTTAATGCCGTTTTACCACCGAAACAAAATACCTGTGTAATAGTTTTCAATGCTTCATCACATATATATGTTTCCACAAAATCGATGGCGGACACTCAAGGGGAGGATCCCTTTGGACGCCTGAAAATGAGTAATTTTTCATGAATTTTTTATGAATTTTTGAAAGGTGCCAAAATAATCGCATCATTTTTAAATTTCGATATTATCTTATTACAACTTTGAAGTATTAAAAAAGAAGATTTATTTTTCAAACAAAAGAAAATGGCGGCGTGATAAGGTATTCCTTTACACGTATTTTGAAAAACTGCTCATGTTACAGCTCAAAAGTTATTGACCGATCTGGCTGAAACTTCGGGAGGTTTCTCACTATAATATTATTGAAAGGATATACCTAAAGTTTTAACATTATCGCGTAAATAAATTATTTTTTAGCGGTAAAAAATGTCGACAAATGGCTTAAAATATAAAAATTTTATTACACAGCCTAATTAATTTTTAATTCTATACTTTTTAATATTTTTACAGGTATATCCTTCCAATAATGTTATAGTGAGAATCCTCCAAAAATGTCAGCCAGATCGATCAATAACTTTTCGAGCTAAAACATAAGTAGTTCTTCAAAAGACGCCTAAAGGAATACCTCATTACGCCACCATTTTATTTTGTTTAAAAAATAATAAAAAAACATTTTAAAGTTGCAATAAGATAATGTCAACATTTTTAAATGATGCGATTATTTTATCACCTTCAAAAAAAATGTATGAAAAATAATTCATTTTCGTGCGTCTAAAGGGATTTCCCGCCACAAGTGACCTTGTTACTGACGTTTCTTCGTGTGTTGTAACGATTTTACAACAGCCGTTGAGTTTTTGCAAAAAATAAATCGATCCCGAGGTGTCTCTTAAAGTGTCTCGTCGAAATTGTCCCGAATAAAGTGCCGAACAAAAGGAGATCGTTAAAGCAGTTCCTCAAAAAAAATGACGTTCGTTCGAGCGACTGCTCGGGAGTGAAAGTCTGCGAGCACAATCGTGTGCACATCGTGCTCGGCCAGACCCGTACCGTGGAATAGTCATAAATTGCCATCACGGTTTAATCAATGCCGGCAGTTATTTCTCACGTGACTGTCGCTGAAAACGTATAGATACAGTGAAATGTGTAGAAAAACGAATAGCATACACGTTCACGAGACAACCATGTGGAGACCATTGCTCAAGTATTTTAACCTATAGTGGTCCGCATGCAGCTTGAACGGGCCTATCTTTCACCAGAATACATTGCAAAAAGTAGCGCGCGCAGTTTCGTAAATAGGGGAAATGAAAGTACAGTGAAATTCGTTCGATCGTGTAATCACTCAGGATAAACATATGGCACATGCGTCGTGAAACACAGTTGAGATATTTCGATTTTGCCATTATTTTTCAGTTGCTTGTATAGTAACGCAAAAATCAACGCACAACGACGGGCATGGAGTAAAAAGCTTGGTCGTTGCTTCTTAATCATTTTATTTCGTTCACAAAGTTTCCCATGTCAGGTTGTTGTTCCAATAAAAATAAAACGAAACTGATATGATAAGGGAGCAATGCCCAAATGTCTAAACTGCACGATTTTTCTCGAAACTCTCTTTTCTTGGGTTGTTATTTATTTAGAAAACAACTGGTAGCTCGATATTTGAGAATGGTACGGCGTTAACAATTTATAAAAAATCAAAGTTCGCACTTCTTGGAATATTCGAATTTAATATTAAGAGATCATCATAGTGTAACGGATCGCAAAATACCTTATTTTGACGTTTTTTTTTTTTTCGATGGTTAAAATACGCTGAACAGTTTGATTTTTTTATGACAAATCAAAGCACTCATGGAGAAGAGAAAATAAATTTTTAAACGTTTATTTTAACCCTTAGTAGTCACACTTAGCTAGAATTGCGTTATAGTCATACTGGGTCCATGGGACACAGGCGTTTTTAAATTGTTATAAATAATGAAATAATGCATTCAGCGATATGAAAAAAATAGTGAGGTATAATTTGAACCTTGTTTAATACACGGATATTGGTTAGGAATCAAAAATTAAATTTAAAAAATGAAAAAAAAATTATGCAAAAAAAAAACGTGAAAAATTACGTTTTTTTTACAAAAATTGCTGTAACTCTTGTAATTATTGACAAAAAAAAATGGTTTTATAGTCTGGAAACAATGTGCTTGGAAATAGACGTAGCGGTTTCTGTGGACTTTTCAAAAAGTATATTTACTTCATCCAACGCAGGTGCGATTTAAATATGTATGTTTTATGCAGGTGCGATAAAAAATGTATGTTTTATTGGAAAAAAGTTGCACGGCATCAAAATAATTTGTTTGGGTCCCGTGGACCCAGTGTGACTATTAAGGGTTAATTTTATTTTTTTCATTTTTTTGACGGTTGAAAATGTCTTTGAAGAAAGGAGTCCTTACGATGTACACGGTTGTGGCCGTAGATATTATCTGAAACAACGTTTGTTTGGGCAGCTTTAATACTGATTATTAACCAGTATGAAAGCTGCTATCTAGCTACGGAGGTTTTTAAAAAATAAAAAATGACAAAATGGCAGTGGTTTGGCAAAAAAAAGTTATCGAATTTAACATAGATTTTCGACAGTTTTTCGTTTAAAAAAATATGAAGATTAAAAAAAAGCTTTTATGGCAAGATAAAGAATGACGTGAAGAACGTTGTGTCAACATTTGGGACGGATATCTTGAACATTATTCGTTTGAGAGTGTTGATAAACGACATTTCGTGTTGATAAACGACATTTCGAGAAAAACGCGTTCAAAGTTTCCATTGCGGAATTTTCATATAATTTGTCTACTTACGATCAATCAGCGATGTCAGGTCCATGCTTATGACCGTCCATACTATCGGATAATGCCAAAAAAATGGTTTTTTTAAATTTTACACTGTGTTGATCCTTTAATCAACTATCGATGATAGTCTGATCGTGGAAAAAAAGTTAGCCAAGTAAAACAATTGATATTCGACATCAAAAATCAAAATCTTACACACCCATTCTTTTTCAAAGCTACAGCGCTATCCACAATATCCCCGACATGCATACCCTTTTTTAAATTTAGAGCACGAACCACATAAACCCACACAGCCTTATCTAATGTTCGAGCTCGAACAACAAATTCCCACAGCTAAACAAACAAACTCTACATTACTTACTCAATAATACCTATTGTTTTAGAGCTTTACTTGGTCGATGCGAAAGTGATGTTGAGAATATTGCTTCAAAATAGCTTTATGAAGAAAAGTTCGTAATTATTTTTCCGCATACGTCTTCTCTGTCAGGTATGTACATACGTACACAAAATCATTAACTTCGAAAATTGCACAAGTACCTTGACAAAGGCGCTACTCATTAACGAACTTTGTTAATTTCCCTACGAGCCCTCAAGATCGATTGTTCAATAAGGAATATGTAATATTCCTTTTAAAAAAACCGTTGCAGATAATTTACAATAAACCGCTGTCCTTCTTCTCTCTCGTAAATGTAATTACGAAGTATTTCGCAACTAGCGCTGTTGCTTTAGTGTGTACTTTGTTTTTCCCTATCGTGAGCTATAGCAAGGAGGAAGATTAATTGCTCAGAGCGTAAAGCCTTGCAACATGTTGCAAAATCAAGTCGTTAAACTGCAATGATGAGGACGAGAGTGTCAAAAGAAGGTTGGAAGTAGAAAGAGAGAAAGAATTTTAAAGAAGCTTCCTTTTTATGTCTATCATATATTATGTTTTTCTTTCCTCTTAGCGGAGATTGCGTTTGATGGACATTGGAAAACTATTTAATAAGAAATATTTGTAAAACGTTCGAAAACATAAAAAAATCGCTTTGAAAAAAAGTCCGGCAGTAGTTTTGTATGTGTGTGTTTGTGGTCGCAGATTCATTTTATTCCTGTCAGCCTAGAAGAAATTCACAGCAGAAACATCAAAACAGCAGTCGATATAGGAAAAATGCAAGGATATGTTTTGTTGTTTTGATTTCATTGGAGTACAGAGGGAAGAACATAAAATCCTACTGGCCCGAAGAGCCAACGGGGCAGTCTTATTGCCCGACCGGAAAGCTTCATTCGCCAGTTTTTTTTTTTTACGTACACCTGGCAGGGCTTTTCAAGAACCAAAGTTATTTTCGCATCACAGGACTGCTGAAGTAAATCGATTTCATCTACTTGCCCAAAACGAACAATGCTTCTTTCGTTCCGTTGCGACCTTTCGTCTTAGACCTCCCTCATCGATCTCCGTGCGGTTTTGTCCTTTTCTTTCTGCGCAATGATAATCGAAGCCTTCGAAAAGTAAATGTCACAGCCATTTGAGATATATATCATATACCGCACAACACAAAGTCGCGTCAGCCTACAATCTGCTGCGAAATGATTTCTGCCGTTTGTATACAGAGTATACATATAGAGTCTGTGATTTCCGGCTCAGTGGTGATCGGACTTAAAGGACAATCGTCCTATATAAACTTTCTGCTAGTAGCTGGTATCTGTTATACTTGAGCCCCGAGACTTCCATTTGGTCAACGAGATCAAGGGATATAGCCCCACAGGGCGATCAATACTGACCCCTGATTGAATAAAGTTCTGTCACAGTCTATTTCAATAAATTCTCCAACCAATTTTCGACTAACAATCATGTGGACACGCCATTATTTGAAAATATCTTTCGTAAGGTTTCTTTTCACTTGGAATGAACATAATAGTAATAGTTGTTTAAATATCAATAATAATAAAGAGAGAAGAGACGAGAAAGCCATGTTTGCGGGAAACAGGAAGTTATTTTACTGCCAGTTAAGTACCAAGAACTAGGAATGGACGGAGAACGGAGTTCCAGCTGACAAGATCTATCCCGGTATTAGTCATCAATCTGCTCGACGCCAGTCAGGCCAGGGGGTCAAGCCAATAGCAAATAGACGGAAGAAGAGGAAATGGGTGGCCACTATCCGAAGGAAGATGATGGTATGAGATTCCAAGGTCATCAAAGATACACTCAATTGCAAGGCACCAGACGCTAATGGCGACCAGAACTTATGGTACAAGTTGGACTGCCTGCAGTAACGGCTGGCGGAATGCTGTACAGCAATCATCAGGCACTCAGCGACGATTCGAGGATTCTCAATGGCCTGCATTGTGTACATGTTGTCAAAGGCGAGGGAGGTACAAGACTCAGTGAAGTATCGACCAATTACGTGTCTGCTGACCATTTGCAGAAACTACTAAACTACCGACAGAAACTTATACGTGGCATCCACGGATTTAAAGCTTATGATAGCGTGTCACACTTTTGGATAGCCAACATAATACCCGGATACAGGATTCACGAAATCATCTCGCACTTTTTGACGTGAACCATGGAGCAATGAAGAACTACATCTTGATTGGCGACGAAGGAAGGCCAAGTAACGATTGCTGCAATCCAAATACTGCGTGGGGTGTTCCGAGCAGATGCCATGAGCCCACTATGCTGTACCGCGCACTGAACCTGGTCGCTAATTAACTGTATAGCTCTAAGTACGGATTCAACATCAATGCCGACAGGGAAGGTACATACACTTACTTACGCATTTAGTGTCATCAGATGGACAGTCACCGATCCTGAGAAAGTGGAGGTAAATGCGCAAGCTGCTTAGTACCTACTGGCTACCTCACCCAACGCGAAGCAAGCTACCTCTCTACAAGCGAGGGCGTGAATTAGTACACATTGGAAGACTATGCAAGAAGGTGACATATGACCTCCGGGTGAACTTCCGAAGGCAAACAACCGCGCTTTATCAGGCTATCCAAAGATCTGACACGAGTATACTCGACTGGATCTACTCCATTGGGCTGGGAATGAAATAGAAACTGGTGTAGCTCACGCGCAACAATGAAAGCGGAATTTACTATCTGAAGTCACTGCATGGAGAACAGGCGAACACCTTACGGCAACCACAAATTTACGCCAGGGCTTCCAATAGTTGGTTAACGTGCGCGAATCTCTTTTCTAAGACAAAGGGTGGTATGGTAACTATCCAGAAACTGTATGAAGTGCATCGAGAAAACTTATGAGGGCATGATAAATGTCAAAAACATAATCAGCAGGTCGGAAAAACTTATCACTGGTGTGCAAGTCAGACCTCGGTAGAAACAAGATCACTTGCGTTGCACTACTAAGTAGCAAATACCGTGTGCCAAGTTTTGCCACTAAACACTCCATTTGTTTTTTCCAAAAGTGATCACTGATCCACGTTCTTTCGTGAAACCTCAAAATGTGGGAAGTAAACGTAGTTTGTTCAAGTCCCCTATTGAAGTTATGGCTGTCTAACTTATGCTGTGCTATAGTGAACATCGTGTTACTCATACCTACTGTACTATATTGGACACGGCGAAGCTGCGCACAAAGTCGTGTTGGTATATGTTATCAGATTTTGCCTGACTCTTTAAATAGTCGAACGAAGAGTTGAAGCCGAATGTAATTGATAAATCCCAGAATGACCGTGGATCGATAGCTCTATAACTGTACATGCACATGATGTATACTTTTGTTACTTGAATTTGCAGAAATCGAGTCGACGAGCCGATTGTGTATAACGCACCGAACCTCGGTTGCACCTGGGGTGAAATTATTGAAAAGGGCAAACTGGCAAATCGAAAATTTTCCTATCCAACATTCGGCATTCGTGGCATCACTTCGGTGGGTTTCTTCCATTCGATAATTGTTTTGTTTCTGGAATGGATGCCCTCGGTTCTATGCGACATGATTGTTTCTCCTTTTGGTGCAAAGCCAAGGTAACGTATACTCACATTTGTCATGCGCTGTTAAAAAGATAAAAGTTTTCGTTGCACTCGTAAAGGAAACACGAAATGTGAGACGTTGGAAATTACAATACACAAAGTCTTAAGGGGTTTTCTCACTTTAGACGCTAAAAAAGGATATTTTCATGATTTTTTTGATAGGTTTGTATTATACATATTGATATGAAAGTTGTTACACTTAATAAATATATTTTCACTTTGCAAAAAAAAACAAATTTTATGTGTTTATGTAACCCAAGCAAACTTTAAACGCGTTTTTCTCGGAACAACGTTTTTCGACGACTTGTTGATAACATTTTCGAAGCTACTGAACCGATCCTTATGAAATTTTAGCCACATATTCTTTCCAACTATAGCTATATTTTTTAAAATTTGATATTTATTATTCTTTTTGTTGCCAAAGACGGTGTGAAAACACGTTTTTTTTGCTTTTTCGAAAAATGTCTGCCATTTTGTTATTTTTGCATATATCAAAAATCGTATGATATTTGCGCTATAGCCATTAACATACTGAATCTGAAACTGTTTGATTTTTTGTTTCGCATAATCTATCTCCGAGATTTCATCAACAGCGCAGACCTAAAATTTTTTTGGACATTTTTGTAACTACCATTTTCGTCTATAAATAGTGACCTAAATAATTTTTTTTTTTAAGTATTTCGAAAGGGTATTTATTAAGAGTAACAACTTTTATGCCAATATCTATAATATTAACCTATCAAAAACATTAATGAAAATAGCATTTTTTAGGCAAACGATTAGGAAACATGCTAGTGAATCGGACAAAAATGTTTTAAACGCCGTGCCTAAGTACGACGTTAAACTGACTGATACAAACTCTTAATTAAACGTGTTCTAACTTTCATTTCAATTGCAAGACTATCATTCTGTTTTTGAAGGCAGTATTTCAGTCATTTTTTTATTACTATATTTTTAGCAACGTGCAGTTGCGAAAATATAGTCACGTAAATTGTCAGTTATTTTTTTCGGAATATATTTTTGACTAAATAGTACAGAATGTCTTGTAATGAAAAGGAATGAAAAAGACGATGTGTCACGTAACGAAAAAAACTTGTTCTTTTTTTTTCTAGATACGTGTCTGAATACGAGCATGTACGCAAATCTCTACGATCGTTGGAGCCAATTGCTTTAAGATCGTGGGCCGTGGAGCGAAGTCGTGTTTACCAACTGCAAGAATGCCTCTCGCTTGAGGATAGAGATACCTATCCTATTTGCCCGGAAATCGATCTCGAATCTTACATTCTTTGCGCTGCAGCGTCAGCGAGAAAATATTGTGCCAATGAGGTCAACCTCAAATTCGTAAAAACCTTTTTACGTTTATTCATTGCTGTCGTCGTTATTCTGACGTTATATTATGTCTTTAAGTAGCACGATTGTCCCATTAATTCACCACTTCATATTCGTTTATTCGGCATATTACGGTGATCTTCAACCCTCCGTGTGTAGACTATCTTTTAGGGAACAATTGGATTTTCAAAGTTTTCTAGGCTTTCAAGAAATCTTAAAGAATTCAAGTTTACTTCTCGAAGTGTCTACTACACGAAGCAGGAGTTGCCAAAGTCAAAAGTTCCAAACCGTTGTTAGTCAAAATTGAAGTACAGTAAAAAAAATGGGAAATTACGGGATTTGTTTTAAAAAATCCGTAAGGTCACACTGAACAAATATTTTTTTAAACAGTTCTCGAGTTTTTAGTTTAGACTACGAGCTTTCGAAAGAATAAAGTGTCATTGGCGTGGCCTCAAAAGAGTTGCATTATTTCAGCACCTGAAAATGTATGCTTCACGGATTTTGGCGTCATAAATACACGAAACGGTAAACGATTGACATAAAATGAAAGTTTAGGGTAACGAATACAAAAATTGTGAAATATTAATATTAATCAGTGACAATTGAAGGAATTTTTGGTGAGCTGTTAGGGCAAAAGTACGTTCGGTGGTGCTCGCATACCGGTGATTCGCACCACGTACAAAATACTCGAAGAATATAGCAAAACTTTATCTTCAGTAAAAAATATCGAAAAATGACGAAATTATCACAAAAAAAACATAAAATATTTATCTTCGCCATAAAAGTACACAAAAACAGCCCAAAAGCATAAAAATACCTAAAACATTCGTTTCAGTCATGAAAAGACTGGAAAACTACGAACAAAGCAAAAAAACTGCACTACACTACAAACTGCCATAAGACTAATTCACTGCTACTAAAGGAAGACTCTTTTGTTATTGGGTTTTCCATACCATTTCACCAAGAAGTAACTATCAATCCACTGAGTCTAGAGTACAGCATTAAAAAATGGTGTTTCAATTAATTTAAGATATATTAAATCAGAGTTTTCGGGACGTGATGAATTTCGTTCATTGTTAACAACTTGTGCAACAGGATGATATTTTTCTCACAAATAACGGACTTTTCTTATTTCTGTTGGAATAAAATGTAGCAGAAAGGCAATTTTTCTGTGCATCTTCCCCTTTCTGTGAACTGACCGCTGGGAACACCGGTGGCCGGTTCGTTACTTGGTATTCCATTAACAATGTACGCATTACGAGAACGACTTTCTCCCGTGCAAAGATCACCCGCGATACTCTTCTTACAAGTCTTTCACTCGTACAGAGTTACGAAAGGATCTGAGCGCTTCACGGAAGCGATCCCTAACAGATGGAAAATATGAAAGAGTCGGGAGTAAAAGGGGTAAAAAGAAAAGTGGAACAGAAAATCGATAGTTCGGTCGAGAAAACCATCTGGTGGAAAACTTTGACGACTTGCGCGTCGTCGTGTATGTGTGCGAATCGACTCTTGAACACTCGAGGGATATGAGGAAAAAATGCAAGGGCAAGCTCGTGCTTTATCGGATGGAAATTGCACCAGATTGAACATGAAATGTGAAACTTCAGGAGCTCTGGAGAAAAAGAATGTAAAAAATATGAATTCATATGCAACATAATGTTTATACTTAACTCGAGAGATTGCAAACACTTTATGAGAGCGACTTCGTGGGATTGTAGATTAAATGTAAAGAAATAGTCATTTTGTAAAGTAATAAATAAAACTACGAATTAAAGTGAATTAACGTTAATAATACTGTGTAATGTCTGATATTGGGTCGTGAAGATTTTATGATCGCATGATACTCACCCCAATGATGATACTGACAATGAGTGTCAAAAATCCTACCATCCTCACGAATACGTAAAAAGATACAACCTCACGATTAGTGTCTCTAACAACCCAGCTGCGATGATTTGCATCTGGAAAGTTCTGAGGAATCCGGTGAAGATTTTCCGTCTAAATCAAAGTAAAAGGTTGGAATTCTGCTTGCAGCAGAAGTGCTTCTAGTCCATCGATTTCTGCCTCCCACCGTCGCGATTAAATGCTACTCCGAGTGAAAAAGTCTCGAGTCGTTTAAGCGAAAGTAGGGAAGGTCGTTAAGCCCGCTTAGAGCGGTGCAGACTTCTTTTTTATTTCACCCTGCGCGTCGATCCACTACCTGCTTTTGCTACATGCCAGCTGGGCCACTCGAGGTATCACTGCAAGTGCAGGAGGCTTGAATTGGCACCTTCGACGCCCGGCTCGTTCGCGCGAATGCTCTATACGTACACGTGAATTGAGGTGGTAAAGTCGCGTAAACGTGTTTGTTGCAAACTCCAAACAAGGGTCCAGGCTGTACTTGGCACGAGTCGTTAAACCAACCCACGGAGACTGCAATTTCCTTTCCGTTCTCATCTAGTGACGACACCCATTCGTGTCAACGGTGGCTTAAGCTTTGTGTGAAATTTTCTGTCAGAAATTAAACCCTAAACCTGTCAAACATATGCTCTTTCCTCACAGCGCACGAACCATTCCGAATTACGCGAATTGATCTTCGGACAAGGTTTCATCTAGGCTTGACTAGATACATCGTTGCTATTGTCATCATTTCTTAGTGTTACCATTTGACACCAACTTAGTGTTACTATTTGACACCAACTTAGTGTTACCATTTGATACCAGCCTGGCACTATTCTGTGGAAGCGCTACAAGAGCAATATAGCAACATCCTAGCACTATGTTACATGGCATTGATCCGTGATGACGTTATAAGAACGTCGTTATGAGCGCTATGCTGTGATGTATTGGAGGTGTGAGTACATCATAGTGTTAGGAGGTTATTTCGTGGTGGCATTATAGGAACATCGCAGTTTGTGACTTTGAAGCGTTTTTATTTAGTGGGAGTATTTAGGTCATATTGAGTTGGTGGTTCTTTCCAATTTCAGTTGGTCTAAACTTGAGATGCGATTAAGCTTGAATAAACGACAATGAAATCAATCTCGTGGCATATCGTCGCAATATAAAGTAATACTAGAATATACCCCCATGGAAATTTATATACGCAAAAATATACTGCAAATTTATTTTATTAATAATTGTAATATATGTGAAATGTATGCCATATATTGAAAATATATGCTGCATATATGTGCCAAATTAAAATTTTCGTAACATTTTTATATATGAGATGTACACTACCGGCGGAAAGTTTCCGGACAAGAGTTGGAAAAAGTGCCCGAACGGTTCTTTATGCCATTTCGCCGGTAGTTGGGCTAGGCCAATTTGACCAACGGCATTTTAAAGAGGGGGGATTTACCTACATTTTGGCTTATCAAAAAAAATTTTACGATTTTTTTTACACATGGCACCCAGTTTTGAAAACGACAATTTTTTGTCGTTTTTTTTGTTGTTTTGTGAGTGGACCCCGTTTACAGTAAAAATCTTTTTTATGCATTTCTCCTATTAAAATCATAAAAGGGGAAGCCTAAGCTTCAATTTCGTTTTGTAGAAAAATTTTTGCGATTTTTTTTCCCAAAAATATTTCGTTTTTTCGATAAAAATATACAATATGAAAATTGATCCGGAGTACGAAAACGACGAGGTTTACAACAAAACCTCAAGACGGTAAAAAGTTGCGTTACTTTTTGTTGAGTTCATGAGAATTATTTCAGATTTTTTTTGCGAAATTTTTTTAAAATTTATTTCCGGTCGGAACTCGATTGATCTCAACACCATGATAATAATATAATTAATTTTTTTATTTATATATTATACTTTGGTCTCGTCGAAAAAACCTCCTCTCGCTGACAGCACGCTCTTTACCACACGCGGCATCCTCTCCATAAGTTTTTCGAATGTCTCTCGGGGTGTTTCTTTCCATCATTTTTGTAGGGATTCCCATAGCTTTTCGGCGGATGAATGCGTGACCTTGAGCACTTGCCGATCCATTTCATCCCACAGCAGCTCTATGGGATTGAGATCGGGAGATTGAGGAGGCCATTGCATAATTTGAAGCTCCCCACTTTTTTGCTTCGTTTCAAGATACTTCGAGCAGAATTTTGAAGTATGTTTCGGGTCGTTGTCTTGTTGAAAAACGAACCCCCTTCCGATGAGTCGCTTTCCAGAAGGAACAGCGTGGTTTTTCAGAATCGCGTGATATCCTTTTTGGTCCAGGATTCCTTTGACTCGGTAGAGGTCCCCCGCACCAGCATACGAAAAAGATCCCCACACCATTACAGAACCGCTGCCGTGTTTAACGGTTGGAATTACGCAATCAGGATGCATTTTCTCGTTAGCTGAGCGACGAACGAAAACTCGACGCTTTTGTTAAGCCAATTGCATAAATTGCCTTAGTTAGAGCAAAGTCTTTATTTTATATTCGTAGAATAAGAACGAACAAATATCGTAAAGTTATATTTTTCCGGTAAGATTTTATAGCTGCGGCCCAAAACTTGTATACATGACCAGGCGACTATCATAAAGAAAGGAAACCCTATCCAGAAACAAATATCGCTACGTCTCACGACTCGCATGAGTAAGTGAGCCCTTAAATAAATCTTGGCTAAGATCGAATTTTACGGCTTTCCGCCCGCAATACGCGGCCGTCGCCCAAGCCACTTAAAAATGCACGTAGTCCAGAAAAGGAGCTGTGAGAAAATCTATGTATCGGTGGGTCCCACGCTGCATCGACGAATCATACCGAGTTACCCCACCATCGCTACAAATAACCCTGTTACGACGAGGTTCTCCCTCCGAGTCCTCTGCTGTTAGCTGCTACGCTAACAATAACTACGTACAGAGTATACGGGATAACGCGCACAAGTCTTATTAAGAACTCGGTATAGTGCATCGAATCGTTTGTTGTAACGTCTAAATCGTCGCATTAAGAAACCGAATAAGTGTTATCCGCATCCGAGTGTAATCTATATTATTGTAAACCTCAATCATATGTGAAATTAATCAACTTATTATAATACACTCGTGATCTTCTCCTTTGTGTGAACCTGAAGACACCTTGTCCTAACGAATCCTGACAAGCTCTGATTCTTCACCTGTTTCACATCGTATTCAACAAGGTTCGTCCTCTTTCTCCGAAGATCTCGACCGTTCGCCGCAACGGAAGTCCGAAGGAAAGAGACCTTTGATCTACTTTTCGGCAAGTACTCCAAAACACACGTGAAACTCGTCTCACTTCTCACTTTGGTCCTGACCCTGATCTCGCAGCAAGATTGCGCCGTCAATAAAGACACCGTTGGGCTACAGACCTAGTGTTACGCGTATTACCACCTTGACACGTAATACAGCCCTGGAAAGGCTTTACCAAAAACTTAACCTGGCGATTCGAAAACTATAGGTTCTTTATAAAGACGAGTGACCTTGTGATGTGTATTTTGCACAAGGATAGAGTTAATAATGGACGCTAGTTGGATTCGAGTCATAAAAAGCCACTTTGCGTAACACTTTCCTCCGAATATTTCAAATTTGGATTCGTCGGTCCATAACACCCGTTTCCAATCTTCGATCGTCCAATTCTTGTGCTTGCGTGCCCAATTCAATCGCTTCTTTTTGTTTCCACGGCGCAAGAGTGGCTTTTTCGTTGCGACTCTTCCGTATGATTGTGCGCTGCGCAAGCGTTGTTTAATCGTCGTAATTGAAATGTTTTTTCCACGACTTTCGACAAACTGCGCTTGGATATTTGCCGCCGTAAGTTTTCGATTCCTTTTAGACATCACAATTATTGATTGGTCTTCCGCTTTGGAAGTAACAGGAGGCCTCCCGGAACGATTTTTATCGCGGTTCGATTGTGTCTCTCTGAAGCGTTTTATAGCATCCCCAACGGTTGATTTGGGTATTTTCAATCGATTTGCAATGTAGCGAATTTTGAACCCTTCATTGCAAAGAGCAAGGATTGATGCACGCTTTTCGATGCTTAAATTGGGTCGACGACCCATTTTTTTCTTAAAAATAAAAATAAAATTAACTCTAAGAAGTCGAAAATTTTATTTAATTAACCGTCAATAAATTAATAGTTAAACACACTTAAAATTCAATATATTATTCGACACGACACGACAGGAAAATCTAACGCGAACGTTTTTTCGATGCTTGCCGAAGAAGTACTGAGTCGAAATAATTTTTGAATATTTTTTCATTGTAACACGTAAAGAGTGCGTGGACGTTTCTCCCACTCTTTGTTTTTTTCTTGTTTTCGAAGTAGAGTAGTCAGCGAACATAGCGAATCTTGCGACGGAGTGTCTGTCCTTGTTCCTTGTTTACTTTTTCGCGAGGTTCGCATTGTCGAGCGTTCGCGAGCGTTCGGATTGTCGCATACGTGAGCGATATATTTTTTTTACTACTCTACAAAGAGTGGGAGAAACGTTCACACACTCTTTACGGGTTACAATGAAAAAATATTCAAAAATTATTTCGACTCATTACTTCTTCGGCAAGCATCGAAAAAACGTTCGCGTTAGATTTTCCCGTCGTATCGTGTCGAATAATATATTGAATTTGAAGTGTGTTTAACTATTAATTTATTGACGGTTAATTAAATAAAATGTTTGACTTCATTAGAGTTTTTTTTTAAGAAGAAAATGGGTCGTCGACCCAATATAAGCATCAAAAAGCGTGCATTAATCCTTGCACTTTGCAATGAAGGGTTCAAAATTCGCTACATAGTAAATCGATTGAAAATACCCAAATCAACCGTTGGGGATGCTATAAAACGTTTCAGAGAGACACAATCGAACCGCGATAAAAATCGTTCCGGGAGGCTTCCTGTTACTTCCAAAGCGGAAGACTAATCAATAATTGTGATGTCTAAAAGGAATCGAAAACTCACGGCGGCAAACATCCAAGCGCAGTTTGTCGAAAGTCGTGGAAAAAACATTTCAATTACGACGATTAAGAGCGTGCTGTCAGCGAGAGGAGGTTTTTTCGACGAGACAAAAGTATAATATGTAAATAAAAAAATTAATTATATTAATTATATAAAAAAGATTTTTACTGTAAACGGGGTCCACTCACAAAACAACAAAAAAACGACAAAAAATTGTCGTTTTCAAAACTGGTTGCCAAGTGTAAAAAAAATCGTAAAATTTTTTTTGATGAGCCAAAATGTAGGTGAATCCCCCCCCCCCTCTTTAAAATGCCGTTGGTCAAATTGGCCTAGCCCAACTACCGGCGAAATGGCATAAAGAACCGTTCGGGCACTTTTTCCAACTCTTGTCCGGAAGCTTTCCGCCGGTAGTGTATATGCGTGGTATTACTGTATATCAATGTATCATATATCGATGATATATGTAGCATTTACCCTGTATATATACCACATATATTTAGCATATATGGTACATATATGCCACATATATACATTTATGCGTAGCATATTTGTATATAGTGTTTATATGTAATAGTGTACTTTAACTGTAAGTTAAGTTTTTTTAAGTTTAAGTTTTAAGTTTTATTAAGTTTAACTGTAATAGTGTTTATACACAGTATATATTTCTTGTCAGGAATATGTATCAAAAATGTATGCGTCATAGATGACGCATATATTTTTGATATATTTTTCTGACAAAAAAATAGATTGAAAATATATCGAAAATATATGCGTCGTATATGCCTCATATATGCATCATATACAGTGTTTATACGTAGCGTATAGTGTTTATACGTATAGTGTTATACGTTTTTTTTTTCGAACAGAAAAATATATCGAAAATATATGGGTCATATATGCGTCATATATTTGGTGCATATATACTGAATATATACGTATTATTCTATTTTTCGTCACTATATATGCGACTTATATATATATATATATATATATATATATATATATATATATATATGTAGCATATACTTTCTGCATATATTTTACATACATAAATTTCCATGGGGGTATATATAAAAATACCACCTCATCGTAGTCATATTGCAGAGTTCCCTCATTAAAAAATGTTCTCATCGTGCTCTCTTCGCGATGCTAAGAAGCTGGAAGTCATATTGTAATGAAAATGGGTAATGTCATAATGACCGGAATAGTCTTCTAGAAATCTACGTCTTTTGTGCCTTATCTTCAAGAAACACTTAAGTGCGTAAGGTCCTTTTTGCCTTTCTGATAATAATGGTTAGCTATCTAGTTACTGCTATTGGTAGCCGACATATTTTCAAGATATTCTCAAGGTCCTTGAGCGTAGGAAATCCTCTAACATGTCACTTGTCGGATGCTGCTTGAGTTCCGTAGATCAAAGAACTCGATCGCATTCTACGCGAAAACTGTGGTAATCCCCAGTAATTCCGTGCGATTTTTTAGTTTGTCGAAACGAACCGGCTAACGAGAAGCGTGGAAAAAAATGAAAAGAGAAAAGCACGAAGAAGTCAGTAAAAGTTAAAAATTAGAAGCCCTAGAAGTCTCGAACGGAAGGAAACGGTTACAGAGAAATGGAAGTTTTCGCCTTTAAAGATCAGACGGGGATGGGAATTCCACAGGACGAGGGTTCCGCACTTATCAAGGGCGAACGGAAAAGAGGCATGCGGAGAGAGGAACGATGGCGCGAGAACGGTCGAAGTGGAAAATTGGGTTCTAGCAAACAGTGCACCTCAGTACGAGGGTCAACAGACAAGTTCTCTCTTCGATCTCTCTTAGCCAGACCGAGACGCTTGCAGGAAGAGGAGAACTCAAGAGAAAGGCATGGAAATGGAGAAAGGAAGGATCAAAGAGGATAAGACCGTGAGGTGAAAGCACAACTGTTTCTAAGCTTCAACAACTCCGGCCAACCGTGCGTCGCAGTCGTACGAGCAACTGACGGCAACTTCTCGAACCTGCAGGCCACTGCATTTGCAGGATAGTTATTATAACTCCATTAACAACACTACCCTCCCTGTCAGACATTACAAACACAACTTTCCGTACTTCAGTCATGCATAGACTCCATTTGTACATATACAGCAGTTAAAGGGAAAAGCCCGAGCCCGCTACAAATCTTGGAGAAAAACTTGAATGACAAAAAGCCCCAGATGGCCATAGGACTTTCTGCTGTTTTCTTGTACTTGAATTGCCACATTCCCATCACTTGCTGGAAATTTGATGACCTACTTGCCCAATGGCGGTCCACTCGTCCTGTTCCATTGAATAGCCTTCATGTGTAGTTATTTTTCTCGCCATTACTCCCTTCAATTTTTGCGACTTATTTTCTGAATGTGCAGCGTGTCTAGGACTCACAAATACAATACCGAAATGAAATGCTCAAACCCAGAAAGGAAATTCAATAGGATTTTCAACCTCTGAATGTGTGGTCATTCGATGGACAAAATTAGTAATATGTTGTGATTTGGAAAGCAACGTTCAAAATATGATCAAAACAGAAATTCTAAGACGGCTTTTTGCAGTTCAAATAAAAGTTATAGGATTTCGGCGGGTAATCCTATAACTACCCTATGGGTATTTACTTCGGCCGTATTTTTTCTACTCCAATCCACTCTCCAAAGTTTTCCACACGAGCATGTCGTTATGGGTACGTACGAAACAGGTGTAGAACCACTTACTGTAAATGATCGGATACCGCTATTCCAGTCGGTATCCACTCGCATTATTGGCCGTTAGAGGAAGGCCAGATTTTTTAGTGAGCCTCATAACCGGGAGACTATAGCTCATGTATACAAAATGGCCGACGGGTGGGAAGGCATTGGGTTCCCAACAGCCCAAGGGTAGACCTAGATCTGGGTTGGTTTTTCTAATTATACTGGTCTGGATTGTAGCCGCATTGGGCGCATCCAATCCCACATCCAATAAACTACCAGTATCTGTTCTCAAATTGGAACCAGCCAATAGGATCCAACCAACGTCCTTATCTCGTTTCGATGATGTTTAGCGTTGCATTGTTTTTGGCCGAAATGAGCATCGGCATATAAAAGATTCCAGTGTTGGGCTAGTAGCTATCGGCTTTTGCAATGTCACCCATTGCTAGTACACAGCTGTCGTTCGACGCAGGATTTAACGTTACTGCGTAGCCGACAGCGGGATTACATATCGATCTTTGATAAATTACCGATCTTGAGCGCGCATCGACTCTAAATAGTCTTCAACAGTCTATACCAAATCCTAACTCTAAACCCAAGTTAATCCTTATACCTCCGGCAGCTTTTTATCTAGTATTTTGTCAGAACTGCGCCAGGTAGCTTAAGCGGAAGAGCTCTCACGTAACTGAAATACGACTTGTACAACTTTCTGATGCTTGTAATTTTTTAATGCTTGACAAGTAATGAGTATCAGAAAGACCTAAAACATCATTTTTCGAGATTTATCTCACGGTTTCACTTGAACTATACACTTATCTCTCAACACATACTAAGTTTTTAAGATTACCTAAATTAATGTATGCGCAGCAGTAATGTTCGAAGCTCTTTTTATTCATTAACTTTTTGTATGTACTTTATATACATGACGTTTGAAAAATATATGCATTGGGCTGAACTAACATAGACCTAGGATTTCAAGCTTCAAAATGCTTTTTTGCCCTGATTCCACCATTATTCATGAAGTTACCGCCTTTCAAAAAATCACTGATGATATTTGGATATTTTTCCGGTCTTTTAATTTTTTTTTGCTGAGTGTATATAAACCGTTATAAAATTGAAGGTGACCTTCGTGGACATTTCTGCTTCCACTGGCCAAGTTGACAATCTACCTATCGTATTTCTCCCCTACAGCACCTATTTTACATTTGTCCATTCAGACTAGCCACTTTCAAGATACTTTACTGTTCCACTCCAAATGAGATACCCCGTGTATATGGCCACCCTTTAACATTTGGTGGATTATACGAGGATGCGATGATTGGGGTCAACGAGTAGCAGAGCTTGAATGGGTTCGGTCAAAATCCGTTGGCACAAAATTTCCGGCACAGAATTCCCTGAGGTCCTGCATAAAATCGGTGTAAAATGTATACTATCTGTGTACCGAAAGAACGAAATGCAGAGATGAAAAAATGGGCAAGCAAGCGAGCGATTTGGTGCAAGGAACTCACGCGACGTCAGTCAGCCAAAGGTTATCGTGTTCCCATTTTCTACATCGCTGTTATGCAGGATTTTAATTGAAAATTCCTGTAATACCCCCCCCCCCCCCACCCCTCCTCCCCCACTAGTGCAGCATCAACGTTGAAGGAAGCGACTTTGTGAATACTACAAAGAAATGCTGTCATCCCGGATTATCGTCCACTGAAGGCATTCGTCATTGTTGATTGTTTCTATGGATAATCTTTAAAGGGTCTTCTCACTTTAGACGCTAAAAAAGGCCATTTTCATGAATTTTTTTGACCGGTTTATATTGTAGATATTGATATAAAAGTTGTTACACTTAATAAATACACTTTCGAAATACATTTGAAATGTTTTTTTATGTATTTATGCAACACAAACAAACTTTGATCGCGTTTTTCTCGAAACAACGTTTTCCAACGGCTTGTTGATAAAATCTTCAAAACTACTGCACCGATCCTTATGAAATTTTAACCACCCATTCTTTACAACTACGCTATAGCGCATTTCACGGATTTTTTAAAGATTGTGATATTTACTATTCTTTGCCAAAAACGGTGCAAAAACACGTCTTTTTGTTGTTTTTTTTCGAAAAATGTCCGCCGTTTTGTTATTTTTGCATATATCAAAAATCGTATGACATGCGCTATAACCATTAAAATACTGAATCTAAAACCGTTTGATTTTCCTGTTTCGGATGATTAATCTCCGAGATTTCATCAACAGCGCAGACGTACAACTTTTTAGGAAATTTTTTTTAACTACGATTTTCGTCTATAAATAATGACGTGAATAAATAATATTTTTTTAAATGCATTTCGAAAGTGTATTTATTAAGTGTAACAACTTCTATATAGCATTAAGTTACTCAACTTTTTTGTAGCATTAAGTGTAACCACTTTTATAAGTGTAACAAATTTTATCTATTAATATAAACCTATCAAAAAAAAATTCATGAAAATTGCATTTTTAGCGTCTAAAGTAAGAAGACCTCTTAATTGAGCTTCATACGTACGATTGACATTCTATGAAATGTTGATTTAATGTAAGGGCTAATTAATAATAAAGTAGGATAAATGCCCATTCATTATTGAATTATTAATGTCATTATTAGATTTATTTTGAGACTTGTTTAACAATTAAAATCATATGATTTAATTACTAAATAACAATGTAATATAGCAATCATTCATAGTAACTTGTCAGACGTTGTCCAAGGAAGTCAAACGTTTTAGTCGCGTCATCCAATATTCGAGCCAATTGCTGGAGAGCATGTTTCATTCACATCCTTTTTATAAATTCATACGTAAAGTTTGTCGTGTGAGGTGAGAATCCGAAACTCCACAATCTCCTCCTCGAAACTCCTTGTCTGAATAGATTCGAATGGGAAAACGAACCTCGACTCAGAGCGACTACTCTGTAGTCGGTTCCTCTTTCACCCTCTTCCTTCTTGCTCGCTTTTCTCTGTACCAACATCGACCACATGAGTGGTCATCGAGGGCAAAAAAATCAATTACCACAGATCGATTAATCGAGTAAATGCACGTCTGTGCAGATATACTCACATAGATATCACGGTAAAACGATAACTTCAAAAGTGTTTCGACTGCGAACATTCCACTCTCCATCCCCCAACTCTCAAATGCATTTACACGCGCGCGCTATCCGTCCGTAATTATAGACGAGCACGATCAACGAATTTATGGGATAACTCGATTATTAAAGGCGTTGAGTTGGAATAATACACACCATCATATATATTGTAGATAGAATTAGGGGGTGTTATCGCACCGTACACACCGGATCTATAAATTTCGCTCGTACTTGAGGGTTGAATCTATTGGGGTGAACTCCCCGGAGTAGGGGACAAATCGAACAATCGAACATTACGAGCTTTCGAAAACCTATACGTTCCAAAAAAGGAACCCTTATAGGCATCGTTTTTTCATCAACGACTTAGAAATTCACCGAGAATCCGTCATCAAATTCTACACGTTTAAATGAAATATTATTTTTCTCATTTCTGCAAGGGGCATACAACGTTGAACAAATATATGTTGCACAAAGTGAGAAAATAATGTACACTTTTTTATTTGAAATGCAAGAAATAACTGAACAATAAATAAACGATCTTCGTCGCGATCATTATTTATCAACAAGAAGGAAAGGTAAGTATGATGTGTACATCCATACAGTAAATTAAACGAATTGTTAAACGTTGAACAATTCAGCTTTACGGTCCGTAGCATCACCGTTATGTAACAAAGCTTTAAAGGAAATACACAAATAAAAGGGTGTTTATCTATCTTCAAACGAGTACTATAATCTAGATTCGAGGTGTAGTAGTTACCCAACAAGATTAATTTCGAAAAAAGTCTGCCTCGGTTACAACCGACCCTGGTACGGGTGTCACTTGTAACATACACAAAAAGTCAAATACAAAAATGTGTTCAATTAAGTTTTACAGCACTTAAATTAGAGAACGCTTTTTATCGTTTTATGGCTAACATCGCACACTTTTTATAATCGTTTAAAATCAGTCGACAATAAAGTAGTAGCTAATACATTTCAACTTTCTCCTAACCAGAAACGAACCCAACATGGAAACAATACCGACTTAGATAAAATATAACTTTTTTTATGATAAAGAGAAGTTATTAAAACGAAATGAAGTACCTCTGCTAGAACTCAGAACTTAGATTATAGGAAAGATCAATCTAACAGTTATGGCATTAGCAGTTTGGGCTACCGTCTGTGCATACTTCGTGAGCCCACTACTCAGCAGCTTGTGTGTTGTATGCATTTTTCTCTTGGACGGCCGCAATACAAGATGCTCCACAAACAACGCAGTCCTCCTCTCTTTCTAATGACTTTTCTTAGTATTTGCTTTAGTCCTTTGGCATCTAGAAAATGAAACAAAAAATAACATAATGTTACAACCATTCCCACAAAAACTGTTTCAACCGTACCCACCGCCCTTTTAGTCGATAATAATACACAGTGTCGAACCCAACTATCTTACACCAATACCAATCACGTTCTTTCAACTTTTAAAGTCCCATTTATTCGCATGAAAAAACTCAATACTCTACCCTCAATATCAACAGAGCATTTGGGAAAAACTCCGATCAAAAATGCTTACTTTTTCTTGCCAAAACACAATAGGGCTATCTATCCGCAGCTGCAACGCGCTTTCACCGGGACAACACTGGGAAACACGGCTGGACGCGCAAGCCGCTTCTTTTCCCTCTTGCACTCTTCATGCTACGGCTACTAGGTCGCACGTTATTCTCCTTATTTCAACCGTACCGAGTCTACCCTACTATCCACTCGTAATATTGTATATGCCGTTTTTCTGCTCGAACCTTCGTATCACTTGAACGAGAGTTGAGCTTTCGAGTGTGTCTACCAAGGCCCGTTACTCTTCAAGTATAATCTCGTAAAGCAATGTCTTGAAACGTGTGGTTGGCAAATCCCTCTAGATATGAAAGCGACCATACGGAAAATGGATCTCATAGCACGCATCACATCGTATATATACATACAGGATGTCCTGTTTATATTGAGAGATCGAAATAACTCGAAATAGAAAAGAAAATTGAACGTTGTTGAAATACAGATGGGATGAATAGAAAGGCCGACTAAAATGACATCATTAATGTTTCATTGAGAGGACGTCCTGACGGTGATTTCACGGTCCACTTTGTCTTTCTTATACCAAACCATGTTTTCCTCGGTTTTTTGTGCGTGTAAACGGGACATAAAAGAGTTCTTTTAGAGCCTAGGCCTTAAAAATTTGCGCGTGGGCATTTCTCGCGCTCACGGTCATTGATTACCGTTGTGGAACAGCTGTCAGTCGTAAGGTACTGCCATCAGTCGTTAGGTAGAGGAATCACTTACGTTGAGGAGTTGTTTACGAGAGTAAACGTTGCCCCGCTTTCACGTGAGATCGAAACGAAGTATCGTCGATATTGCTTTATCGTAAATTCTTAATAAAAACTTTTGGGATATTGAATAAGTTCTCACTGTTTGTTCGTGAAAATGAATGCTTTATTTGGAAAAAATACTTCTAATGCTTTCGAACGTTTCGAAACTGTTGTGTGACCAAGTCCTAATGTTTCTGTAAGTTAAGCTAGCGTCTGACAAGAGTCTTCATAAAGTAATGCCGTCAATTCAACACATCAAAATCATTATTTTTCAAACGTCTAAACCATTATCTGCATGTTGTGTTCGACAGAGCATGGTCACGGTAAGTCTCAATAAAAATTCTGTGTGCTTCAGCTGCAGATCTTTTTGAATAAAACAGTGCGGTAAAATTACCCGTAAATACTTTTTTTTACACGAAATTTGACATATTTAACAATATGAAAAAAAAGTTGTTTACACTTCGGCGAAATGCCACTTTGAATTTCGAGCTTGTGCTTGGACAAGCTTGTAAGTGCTTATAGCACTTCTTTATAGATTCTTAGCATCGTAAACCACATGCACGCAAATCTGGTAACGCCATCTATTGGAAAACAGCGAGAACTTATTCATCGTCCTAAAACTCTTGTAGTGTTTAGCAATACAAAAGCTCGTAAAATATGGTTTTGTTATAATATGTGTCCTGTGCACCAGGCCCTGGGGGCCGGCATCTCTCAGAACTTTTGCTACGCAATATATCCTCTGTTTGTAGTGTCCTACTCCGCCACTCGCAGCGCTAGTTATTCTCGAACAATCCTGATGCGCGCCCAGGGGCTATGTATATATACACACACGCACGCATATAATTCGAAGACTTTCCATAGCTTCGAATGCGAGGATCGGCTAGTACGGTAAAAAATGCACCTTTTCAGGATTCCGCGGGTACCCTGAGATACAACCGGGCACAACACACGGCATTAGCGTACGAGTACAAGTAATTTCGGTAATTTCATCAATTCTCCACCGCGGCTTAAACTCTAAAGGTCAAAATAGTCGTATTCGGCGTCGGGGTGGTTAAGCATGCCGTGCGGCTCTCGCGCCTGCGCAATAAGAATATTGTCAGTGATCTACTAGCGGCACGCGGAGAGGTAGAACTAAACAAAGCGGTCAAAAAGCGTATCATTTTTATATACGGTAAGGGATACGAGGTGCCAGCCACCTGACCACGCCTTATTACGCCTCGCGCGATGTTTTCAGCACGTGTCTCCGCCTTGAGCTTGTCTACGGCTCGTACTGCAAACATCGCGTGAGGCGTTAAAAGTCCCATTTTGCCTCCGTGGTACGCAATGCACTATCTTTATCATGATTTCTCGCTACAGCTTCATCGGATATTTAGTCGACAGGGTAGAGTGATAACACTGAAAGCGCGAAATTCGAGCTGAATATGGAACATCTTTCCATTTCAAAAAAAGTTAAAATGATTTTTATTTACAGCGGGGCAGGACGAGACTCCAAAGACGCTTTGAAGTTTTCATCCCGTTGTCCATTTTATCGTAGAGTTAAAAAAACGGGCAAAAGACTGCTACGAATGTAAGTACAATACCATAAAGCTAAGTCACTTGATTTAACACGACCTGATATTTATTTATGGGGCCTGTTTAAAGAAAAAGTTCATCACGATTGACCAAGGACTGCAAAGAAGAAGCCGCCCAGAAGATTTGTCATTTGTGGCTCAATTTTGTATTACTTGCATCACTAAATGGTCGGCGATGGAAGGTCAGCACTTTAAGTAATTGTTTAATTGAGTTAAGTTTTTAAGTCTTAATTATAATTTGTTTAGTTTACTCGTTTCAAATAGAAACCAATAATATATCGTGCAATATTTTCGAAGGTAATGATAAAATAAATGAACAAATGCGATAAAAGATAAATTTTACGTGGGATGTCATTCTCCTATAACAACATAAATTACAATATAAAATAGTAGATCTTGGGATCACCTGGAAGACGTTTACCAGGTAAGAAACAAACCATGCCATTTCACTCGTCCTTCGAATCCAATTATCACGTACTTCAGCGGTTTTATAAATGTTTTTCTTTCTTTTCGACGTAATTCACTCTCACTCTCTCTAAAATTCGCAATCAAAGGAAGTATTGTTATAAACGAGAATTGAAATCACCCAACAGCCAATCATCATCGTGACAATCATCATCGTGACAGTCGCCGTACAGCATTAAGTGGTACATCAGTGACAGTACTTCTCCGAGTTGCAGTATAGAAATATTGTAAAAGTTTTTAATTAAGCAGGTCTTCTTGGACGCTAACCAACTTCAATGCTTTTGAAGACTGAAGGCCATCATCCCATGTAGCAGGTCCAAAAAATTGAATAAAATTTATTTGCCCAAATTGCAAAAAAAATCGGTGTATTACATGGATTCGGCATAGCAGACCAATGGTGAGTCAACATTTTCTTCGTGTAAAACGTACTTGAACTTCTAATCGCGTTTTTCTCAAAACTGTATTTTTCAAATTGGCTTCCATGATATCTCAAAAACTATTGAACGGATTTCGCTCAAATTTGTATGGTATAGTCATCACATCTATAGTTTTTGCCCGAACTAGAATATTCCTGATATCTGCCATGGTTTTTTAAAGCTGAACAAGTCGGAAAAAGTGGCGAAACTTGGAACTTAACTTTTAAAGCCGTGCCAAATATTCAAATTTCGATATTTTTGCTTTACTCTAGTTCCGGCGTAGTCTCAGGTCAACAAAATAAAATGCTGTTTGATTTTCTTATTTCAGATGAGCAAAACTACCAGCATCATGGCAGCCGTCGAACAATTTTTTTTTACAAATATGTGTCTTCCGACCTGCGAAAAGTCGATTCAACTTGTTATTTTTGTTTGATAAAATTCTGAGGGTCTGTAAAAATGTGAATAAATGTGAGGTAAAAATTCAAAGATAGTGTGTTTTAATGATTCATAAAAAAAATCACCAAAAAAGCGAAACAAATAGCTGTCATATGACCCTCTTAAACATTCCTCGAGTGTGCTTTAACAATGTAGAAAGAAGATGCCTCTAAATGTCTGACAACAGCAATCACGGCAGTTATCAAATATCACAACTTTGGTCACTTCAATGCTAGGGACACTTTTTCTTTGGAACTTTTCGAATTTTGAACACCGCGCGTCTTCAACTATATGTTAAAAAAAATAAGCTGGCCTTTGCGAAAATTTACGCAATTTTCAGTAGTTCTTTAGATAAGTGACTTTTTCGAAAAATGGACCTAATTTTTTTTGTTGCTATTTTCTCATTTATTGGGTTATAAATGATGATATTCAGTCGGGGGAAGCTGAAATTCACCCTCCCCGCAAAAAAAGTTATGGGGTTTTAAAGTTCACGGGAACACGTGATAAAAAAGGACGTTTTTTTAACATTTCGACACCTATATTGGGGGTGGAAAGTAGGCGGATTTATAAAAGAAGCCTTCCTGAATACAAATAAACCCAATCAAACCCAACGCCCTCCGGCGTGACTTTAAGAATAGTAAAGTTGTATAATACTTTAGGGTTGCATTTGTTTGGGTTTGTTTGTATTCAGAAAGCTTCTTTTATAATCCCCCCCCTTCCACCCCCAATATAGGTGAGAAATGGTAAAAAGTGCCCGATTTTATCACGTGTTTCCGCAAACTTCAAAACCCCATAACTTTTTATCGGGGGGGGGGGGGGGGGGTGAATTTCGGCGTCCACCCACTGAA
Source organism: Ophion obscuratus (assembly GCA_964007375.1). Taxonomy (NCBI): domain Eukaryota; kingdom Metazoa; phylum Arthropoda; class Insecta; order Hymenoptera; family Ichneumonidae; genus Ophion; species Ophion obscuratus. The sequence continues at coordinate 26,600,351 of OZ023318.1, read as the reverse complement.
TATCATCATTTATAACGCAATAAAAGGCGTGAAGGTTTTTTGGAAAAATTCGAAATGATTTCGAACGATTTTTTGCTCATAACAAACTTGTTAATGAAAAATGCCAGCTTCCCCCGCCTAAATATCATCATCTATAACCCACTAAATGAGAAAATAGCTGAAAAAATGTTAAGTTGATTTTTCGGAAAAGTCACTTATCTACAGAATTACCCAATTTTCATTCTATCCTGTCTCTCGGAACAGGACGACTTTTACTCAAGAAATATTTCGATCTGGAGCATCGTTCGTGCGATGTTACACAATTCCACGTAAAATTGGACACCCAGTGCATATAAGGGTACTATCCCTCAGCTGTGTCTACGTGCTGTCTACATACCACACGTGTGATTCGTGTTTATATTTGCGGACGAATATGTCACGCGTGTGAGAAGTTTTCAACGTCAGTGGTTTGCGTCTCGTGTTGCTTTAAAAAGAATTTCCAGTGGGTGGAAGCGCAAGGATAGACACCAAGGCAACGGAGGAGGCGACCGAAACATACGAAACGCAAGTGAAATCCACGGCTGAGCGAGTTCACTGTTTGTTTAACCGGCAAGAGGCTCGGTATGCCCAATGCGTATATCCACAGTTCAAAGGCGCGGATGGGTATATCTGCAAACGTGCCACTTGTCCCTTTCCTCGTTACGTGAAACGCCTTTGGAATTCTCTTCCGTCTTATGGGCTTGTGTGTATGCCCACAGTAAACGCAAATATATAACTCGAATAAACCGCACGAGACTATGTTTATTTATCATTTGTGCATTACGCTTCTTCCATCGTGTCCTCATCATGAACCTTCTGTCCAGATCCTCGTCTAGCAGAAACCGAATGTTTGGTGTGCATTTAAATTAGGCTTTGAGTACCTTGGTTAATGTCCCTAATTTTAATCTCCTTAAGGGGTAACACCACTGGAGAATTTTCAAAAAATTCATTTTTTTTTTCAAATTAGCTTGAGGTATGCTTCGAACCATTTGGAATAAGGGGAACAAAGTTTGGTACCGGTAGAAAAGGCCCGCAGGCCCGTGTGGGTCTGTGGTGGCCGGGCTGGCCCGTGTGCGACACGTCGACCATTTTTCTCGGGACACCATTTTTCAAAACGGCACGCAGCATAACTCCGACAATTTTCATTCTATTCACTCAAAATTTTGAGCACATCTTTAAAATAACATTCCAAAGAGAAATACGTAGGGGAAGGTGGGGTACAGCGTGTCACAATTTTTCTAAAGAATTTTCACTGTAATCAAGGTAGTCTGATTAGAAAAAAGGTCATGACGGATTTTATAGACTTTTGGGCGTACAATGAAGCTCCCATATTTTTTTGCAAAAAGATTTAAAATACCATCATAATGGGATCAAAGAATGTGCGGCTTGGCTCATTGTACCCCATGGGTGGGGTACAATGTGTCATATAGGTGGGTACAGTGTGCCAACTACTGCGAAACACAAGGTATAATGAGGCGGTTGAAACTTTTATATTTTTCTAACATAGATATCAGATTTTTGCACATAACAGTATGAACCCAAACAAAAACAGTATATCAGTATTAGTATAAAATCAGCAATATCAAAGGAACGTCTTTTTTTACAAATCCCTCGTCGTTGACAGCAGCCCGTGACAAATTGCGCTTCTTCGGAGCATCGTCATTTCGTCGTTTCCTCATTGGGAGTCGGGGCATTGTGCCCCACATCTCGGTGATACATTGTACCCCACTAGTTAAATATTGAATTACTGATGAAAATAACTATTAATTAAACTACAAATAGAAAAACACAAGTCACTGAGCCCATCATGAATAATAAAACTATCGACTAGGACCGAAAACCCGAGCTGCTACAGAAAGTTACGTTATGTTTTACGTTTTTCCGGCGAGCGAAATCTGTTTTTTCCAAGCCTCAAATCAATTTTCAATTTTCAATTATTCTTTGTGAGCTGCTATCGACTTTGTTTTAGGGCTAACGGAACCACAGGGGCCGTCCATAACTTACATAACACAAAATTTCCCATTTTTTGACACCCCCCCCCCCCCCCCCCTCCTCCACGTAACGGGACCGTAACGCTTGGTCAGACCCCCCCCCCTCTATTCCGTTACGTAACGGGTTCTTTGTCGTCAATAATTGTGATTTTTTTTCATAGACATAACTAATTATGAAAGGATCCGGTTTATACTCATTTTATGAAGTATATATTCATCTAGTTTTATACCAATTTTTATGAAAAAATCTTGAAAATTAACCGGGATATACGCCTTGATTTGACGATAAAAACAATGCTCTTCATTGTCCTATCGATATCTTTATGAAAGATTATCTGTAAATTGAAAGTCAACAATTTATCGATATCGATACAACTGTAGCTATCGTTATGAGTAGCCGTTTTTTGTATTTTTTTTTTTTTTTTTTACATAATGCCAACAGTTTTAACTTTTTTCCTATTTTCAATGCCCTTTTTCTGTATTCAAGCAGTCTTTAAAAATAGTAATTATTCAATGTTAAAAACGCGGATACGCGGAAAATTGAAAATCGGTCGATAAGTTTTTAAGTATTCGCTCGGACAAGGTCGAAAATACTAGTTTCGAGAAAAACGCGTTCAAAGTTTTCGTTCCATGTTTCTTGATATAAAGTTACGATTTTTTCTAGAATAATGATACTTACATTGAAGTATCTAGTCGCGGGCGATATGACGGTTCTTCATTTCCATGATGGTTCACAAAATAATAAGAGCCTGTACTTTATCTATTGTAAATGATGCCACACCTGTAGGGACTGAGGCCACTAACCGGTCGCGCTATCTGTTCTCACTAAAGTGACTATAACACCGTCGATTTTCGGACTTGTGGATAAAAATGCTGCCAACATATTTTTCAATACATGTACATTCAAGAATTAGAAAAAAAAATTCCTTCAAATTTTGCTTAAGGGATGTGGGAAAGCTACTGTGCAAGTTCTTGCACAGTGATTTTCCCCCTTAATTCACATTGCGTATTGACGCCACGGTAAAATTGCACTCGTGATTTAAATGAAAAACTTGAATGTGCAGAAATTTTGCTATTTCTGGCAGTTTTAAAATTGTGACGTAAAGCAAACCTTGACCCCCTCCCCAATTGCGTTACGTAACTTATGGACGGCCCCTAATAAAAATCGCGGTCCAACACAAAATAATGCGGAATTTACGAGCTAAAAACCTACGAGAAATCGCATCTAGCTCACAGTACCCCGTGATACATTGTCCTCTACTCTCCCTTACGGGATTTTTCATGGGCTGATTATACCATTATTTATTAACAAATGGTTGTCCTTTTTTCTGTCAAAAATTGAGTTTTCACTTTAAATGTTTATCAAATACACAAAAATGAATATTTTCAAAATTCCCTACGTATTTCTCTAGCTATACTCATGTAAATTTATAGAAATTGAAATATTTTGTTCCTGATTTAAAATTGTGTCAGTTATACTGCGTGCCGCAGAGCGTCTCAAATTCAACATGCCTCGCGAGAATGACTCCAGCGTCAACATTTTGCATATTTTTTTTGTTCGCTTTAAAACATGACTAATAACATTCTTGAATATTATCCTCTCCCTTATCCTTCGACGCAAAAAAAAATGCGAAAAGTCGCTAAATTTTAGACGTTTACAGTGGTGTTACGCCTTAATCTAAGCTCAAAAGTGCCTTAATTAATGTCACAATGGTCGCTTCCAATTCATTCCGAGCGAATAACAATCAACGTGCCTTCGTTCTTTGCACTCTCGTGCTCACCATCCTTTCTGGGCGCCGACGAAGGAACGACTAATCGACTCCTAGTGGTTGCTCGTTTACGACAAAAAGCACAAAGAGCGGACGCAATTAGTGGTCCACGGATATTAGAATTCGACCCACCGAAATAAGCCAATGTAACTGCTGGATTTCGATTGATAAATAAAAAATAAAAACAAGAAGGTAACGATAGATTGAAAGGTCTCAGTTTCCGGAATTCGGCTTGGTCCTAATCATTTTTTAATTACCGTAGCGGATATCAAATGACGGAAACGAGGATAAGATTCCTGCGGAGATCGGCGTTACAGCTTCAAATGCCTCGACGCTTATTGCGCAATTAAGCGTCGTTCCGAACGCGGTATTATTAGTCGCGCGTGGCTCGTACTGGTGTAGAGAAAACGACGGGAATCTCTTGAAAGCTTCAAATTGCACTCCGATATTTGAAACGATCGAACAGCCCGGGCTAGGAGGGAGGGGGGAAGGGTGAACCACAGGGAGTGTGAGAGAGAAAAAGTGAGGGAGAGAGCGAGAGAAAGAGAGTTACCCTTACATTGTCTCTGTTAGAGAGTGCTGGGTATTAAATGCCCGGGGCTTGGGTGGTATCCGTAATATCTCACATTTCGCGCCCCTGTAGGGTTCAGTTGTTTTTAAACGCCCTCAATCTCTTCAGCGCTGCTCGATACAAATGTCGGGAACGATAGAACGAGGACTCTTCTAATTTCGGTCGAATGATCGTGACACATCGCGCGGTGATCGCTTTCGGCGATTCCAACTCTCCATTTCGCCTGTCTCTAGACCGCCCTGTTTCATTTTTGTTTTGTATAGCTCAATGGACATTCGCTGCGATGTCGAAAATTAGTGGGAAAGGAATTAAATTGGATTAGATTGTTTATTCATGGTATAGGGGAAAACATCCTTTGGCACACCATCCCCATACTTCGTACAATCAAAGAAAGGGAAAAGTAAAAGGAAATAAAAGAGGCTCAATACAAGAACAAACATTCATATGTAAGTATTTTTAACAAGCTTTTTTTAATGTACTAAAAAGTTAAAAAAATAATTATTTTATCATGGCACTTATATGTTACTATAAATAAAAGCTTATAGCGCTAAACTTTTTTAATGTTTAATGAATTTGATCGATTCAGTTTCATTAACCGTATTCAATTTGGCATTGTAGTAATTAGAGAAATTATTATCACACGTTTATACTAAGTTTCAGGATTTTTATTTAAGAAACCTAAGGTTGTTTTGCAGTAAATTAAATACAGTTGATACGTTAACGGATTTATGTAAATTGAAGATGATATGCCTACAATTTGAACGCCCCAAGCTTTTTTTTATAGTCACATATAGGTAATTTGGTAAAAAAAATTATTTTCTACTTTTTAGTACATTCAATAAAAGCTTATTTAAAAAAATTGTTTTACGTATAAATTATTTTCTACTTTTTTAGTCTTTAATTGATTTTACGAGAGCTCTGAAATATTTGCAAAGAGGGATTAATTATTTTAAACGAACCGGTGCTATAATTGGTTGATTGTCAGGAGAAATCCTGGAGAACTGTCATGGGCACCATCTATCATAGATGTTGGCTTACCACCTATTGGACCCTACCTTTTAACCTATTTTACCTGTTGGACCCTTTTAAGGATTGTGCGACCCGAGAGCACTTACAAGGAACATCCCTCAGGTGACACCCTTCGATTTTATTGGAATTTGGATATGTTATAAAGCACCGAAAAGTAAGCGATACGTATTTTTTTTTTATTGGCGGAAAGACGGTTTTAAGGTGTGAAACCACCCCTTAATATAGGGGTGGTTCACCCTTTAATTTTTGTTTGTAATGTCACTATAGTGGACTGTTCATTGCTTCGAATTAGAAGAATTTTCGTTTTTGTTTCATTAAAATCGGTGGACTCCTTGTGTGTCAAACTGCTATATTACCCCTAGAGATGCCTTTTTTTCGAGCGGTGGTTTCACCCCTTAAAACTGTTTTTCCGTCGATGAAAAAATACGTATCGCTTACTTTTCGGTGCTTTATAACATATCCAAACTTCAACGAAGTCGAAGGGTGTCACCTGAGGGATGTTCCTCGTTAGAGGTAATTCATATTTTCTCATGCACTTTCCATATATTGACAACTTTCAGATGCATTTCTGCAAAATTTCAGAACTCTAAGTATTCGGGAAGTGGGTGAAGTATCGATTTTCCGTTTTGCATCTCACAAGAAGTCAAGTTATGTTTTTTTGAATTAATTAATTTTTTAAGTTAAATCATGCATTGTCACCACTTAGATGCATGTTTGAAAAATTTCAGAGCTCTAAGTACTCGGGAAGTGGGTGAAGTATCGATTTTCCGTTTTGCATCTCACCCCAAGTCAAGTTCAATAAAAGCTTGTAGAAAAGAATCATCCTCAATAAACAAACGTAAAATGAAATTTAAATTAAGTTGTTATGCCTAGTTCTAATAGTTGAAAAATTACTCTCGAAAAATAATTTCAAGACCGATATATTTGGACAGTATATTATCTTATAAATGTTCCCTGAAAATGTTAAGGTGATGGGATCAAAATTGAATGATTTATAAGCTGTTATGTTAACGCCCGTCGGAACGCTCGGGGCGTTGTTCGAAAGTTTAAACGCTTTTTTCTCGAAAGTATTCTTTCAAAGTCGGTGAGCAAAGTATCTCGAAAACTACGACATCGTTCTTTCTAAAATTTTTAGGGCGTTTTCTAGATGTAAAAATATAGTATTTGATTGGAGGATTTTGTTTCCGGTGTAGACTTTCGATGTGAAGGACAAAAAATTAAACGATCAAACGAGCCCGGCGACGTTCGATCAGAATTATATGACACCTCGTTCGAGAGGATTACTAAATGGGTAGTATCGCTGTTTGTACAGCAACACCATCACTTGTTCAGAGTAAACAAAAAAAAAATTGAGGGCAGGAACCTCTACGTTCCTCCTCCCATCGCCCCTAGCAACTTTCATTTTAGAGTAGGTTCGTGAAATAATAAAATGTGCAATATGCTAATAGCATAATTGCAGTTAAGGGTTTGAATGACCAATTGTTTTTATTGGGTGGGTGGTAATCCTTTCGAACGAGGCGTCATATAATTCTGATCGAACGCCGCCCGCCTTCGGCGGGCTCGTTTGATCGTTTAATTATAAGACGCCTCGTTCTCGGGATTACTTAAAACGTAGATGTTTAGAGCGCACCTTAGCGGAGCATAAACATTTTTATTATTTCATACGAGTCACAACAAAATTATTCGTTGAGAATTACAGTCTTTGCAAAGTTATCTTTTGATGGTTGTAATGGTCGATTATAAAATTTCGCGAAAACCTCTGATGACCGAGACCATCCGGCCGTCGACTTGATTATATTAATGTCTACTCCCTTTCTGAAGGCGGAAGATGTTGAAGCATGCCTTGTACTGTAGCCCGTAAATTCTTGGCTTACTCCACTAGTGGTTAAAACAGCTTTAATCCATCTACTAATTGTTTGGGGCGAGGCCTCTTTGTGTGGTTTTTTCCAAGTAACTAATAGTTTTTCACACTGGTTTCGTATGGTACTGGTCTTCGCAATATATTCCAAAACGGTACTTGCGATACAAAGTTCCGGTTTTTCTTTGAAAAAGGGTAACACTAATAGTGGTTGGGTAACGCCTTTCTTTGAAGTTTTGATAAAATCTTTTATTTCTACCTGTAATCCGTCTTCATTTCTTTTGATATTATTCAACCTTATGAGGGATAGTGTTTGGAATCTATGTGCGGTTTCGAGAGCTAGTAATGTTACCAGCTTTAAAGTTAGTTCTGAAAGTTTTAGTAGGTTGGGCGGATACCATTTTTCTAAAACGTCTAACACTGTCTTGGGATCCCATGTTTTTTCGTATTTAGGTTTTAAAGGACGTTGTCGGTAAACACCTCTAAAGAATCGATTGAGTAATGGATTGGAGGACAAATTTGTCGTAGCTATCAGGGATATTGCTGCTCTCATTAAATTGAGAGTCCCATAGGACGCTCCCGCTTCAAACTTTTCCGAAAGAAATTCTAAAAGGTAATTTGATTGGACTAGAATATTGTTTTATAGTCCCTTCTGATAAAGATGCCAGCATTATCTCGGAAGTTTGAAAAGAGAGCTTCCTCCTCGTGAATGCTGTCCTGATAATCTGCCGGCAATCAGAGAGAGCTGCTGGGACAGAGGATGTTGTTGGGTTCTGCAAGGAGACATCAACAGATTTTTATTAGGTTTAAATGTGAGGGGCTTATCGATCAATAAAGATTCAAAGATAGGGAACCAAGGTTGAGCTGTCCAAAAAGGGATAACAACAATGCCTTGGGATTTTTCCGTGATAATTTTTTGTAATACACGTATTACTAGTACGAATGGTGGAAATGCGTAAAAAAAATTATTTTCCCAATTTATGGTGAAAGCATCTATATGTGACGCTTCAGGGTCTTTGAACCAGGAGCAAAAAAACTGACATTTTTTATTGATTCTGGTCGCGAACAGATCGATCTCTGGGTATTCACTGATGTAAGGATGTTTTTCTCCCACCATGAAAAATCCTCGCGTAAATAATCTTTTAGCGTCATTCTTTCTTCGTAGTCTCCATCATTTGATAGCAAGGCTAAATATTTTTCTTTTTCAAATTGTTTCGTGTTTAACCAGCCATACTTGATTGCCGGGCAAGCGGCAATTAGGTTTCCTATGAATTGGGCGAATGTCCTTATCTTGCAATCTTTTTTCGATATTAAATTTCTAATTAGTGTAAAAAATTCTTGGCGTTTTATTTCTGGTAATTCTAAAGTCGAGTATTCCGAATTTATGGAAAAACCCAGAAATTGGCAATTTCTCGTAGGCGTCAATTTACTTTTTCGTCGGTTTATAATAAAACCAAGGGTTTGGAGCGTTTGTATTGTGTTGAATACGTTATTTTTACATGGCGTCACGTTTGAACCTATACATAGAATGTCGTCAAGATAGGCTGCAGATAAGAACCCTTGTTCACGTAAGGATTTTAATACTGGTTTTAAGATTTTTGTAAAAATGAAAGGCGCTGTGGATAAGCCAAATGGTAAACAGACGAATTCGTATAGTTGCGATTGAAAACGAAAACGCAGCAGTTTTCTACTTTCGATGTGGATTGAGACCAGAAAATATGCATCTTCTAGGTCCAAATTAGCCATGAAATCGCCGGGGGACACTAATTTAGAAACCAGTTCGATGTCTTCCAGTTTAAAATGAGGTGGGTCGACAAACATATTTAATTTTTTCAAATTTAATATGAATCTTTTAGTTCCATCTGGCTTATCTATTAGAAAATAGGAGGAAATGAATTGACCCTCCTGGTTATGGCACGGTTGAATAGCTCCTATGCTCAAGAGTCTATTGATAGTGTCCCTGCAGTCTTTGGAAGCCGGAGAAACATTAAGATTGAAGTTATTTGGTTCTTTCGTTTGAAAAACAGGTCGATTAAATTCTATTTTATGACCTTCAATGCAGCTTAAAATAAATCTGTTGTTTGTAATTTTTTTCCATTCGTCAATAAAGAATCTTAGTCTTCCCGCTTTCGGTGCCTCTGAAATTAATGTCGTTGACCCGATCATGGGCGATATGTTTTGGTGTCGTTCTGAGGAAAGTGGTACGTTTTTCTCGATGTGTTCGCTCCTAGTTTTCCCTTGGGAGTCGATTTGGTTCCCATCCTCGATGTCCATTGGACTTTGGAGGATGGGGCCTTCCAGTTTAACTGAGTGGCAGGCCTTGATGGCAATTTTTTCGGAGCAGCTTTCTGTTTCATTTCTGCAGCTACCTTTTCAATTGATTTTGTCGACTTAATCTTGTCTGCTAAATCTTGTCCAAAGAGAAACTTGTACATTATGCATTTTTCCAGGACATCTTTGATGTTCTCGTCCATGCCTGGTAGTATAAATGATCGCCCCGTTGATGCTTCCTGGTGATGAGCTTCTGCCATCAGCTTCCCCGCGTCGCATAATTATTCTAAGAGTTGATTTTTATCCACTCCTTGATCTTTTTCCTCCAGAAGTATGGTAACTCCCAATCCCAGAGCGACCATCGCCGAACTAATAGTTCTCTGGACATTACTGGCGTAATTGTCCTTTTTTATGGCCGCCTCCTGCATAGTGGCCACTATTTCCGGATTAAAACTTTGAGGCTCCAATTGGCAATTGTCGGTGCGTGGATATTTTAATAAGAGTTCATTTTTAGTTTCCTTTTTTAAACCTTCGATTATCCAGCTTTCCCATCGTGCTGCTAGTTCTGAATGCAAAGTTCCCACCTGATGATTTTCAGTTCGTGGGTCCTCTCCTAGGATTCTTAAGGCCTCTGTGTTCAAATCATTGATCGCGCCCTCCGTAGGTGCAGAGGTACAGGAAATGTCTGATTTGAGATCGTTTCCCTCGACTGTATCTCCCGATGGTAGGTCTGGCATCTGAGCAGGTGGGACAGTCGCTGAGTCCTCATCCAAATCGATCGAATTATCGACCGAACTCACTACTGTTTCTATAGAAACATATATGCGAGATTGGGTTATGCCTGTACCACTCGTGAAAGTACGAACCCAATTTCGTGAACGATTTGTCCAACCACTCGTGTGGGCACATCGCCAATTTACGACTACCAAAACTTACCTGTCGGTTTTTCATCATTGGCGAAAATTGGTCGTGGGTGGCCGGACGTTGATGTTCTGAAAGCGTTTTCTAATTCTTTTAATTTCTTCCAAATCCGCTCTTCCCTTTCTTCTTTTTTCCTTTTTCCTCTTGTGTCTTCCCATTCCGGTTGTTTGTTTATTTAATTAAATTATATTTTATACTACTACACTCGGAAAAGATGTGACGATGTCGAGCATAAAAAACGTTACGATTGAAAGTTGCTAGGGGCGATGGGAGGAGGAACGTAGATGTTCCGGCCCTCAATTTTTTTTTGTTTTACTCTGAACAAGTGATGGTGTTGCTGTACAAACAGCGATAAAACGTTTTTAGTAATCCCGAGAACGAGGCGTCTTATAATGACCATTTTTTCGCAATAATGAAGATTGTCATTTTGAACACGCGCATTTTTTTTTAAATTTGCAATTTAAAAAATTCCTTCGATTAATCATGGGATAAACTAGTATCTTGGAGAAATTCGTTTGATTTTTTTATGTTAGATAACCTGGTTGAGAAGGGCATCGCTCACCGCAAGAAAAGTTTTCGAGAGGTGCTTCCCAGACATCGCCTGTAAATAGATTATAATTAAATATGTTTACACAATAAAATTGCAGGGTTCTTTAAATAATACTTTTTTAAATATCTTATTTTTGTGGAACTTGTCATCACGATTTCCTAAAAAGAAATCCCAAAAATGAGCTGTTTATTACTGTTACAACTAGGCATAACCATTAGGGGAGGAAGGGCAAAAAATGTATAAAAGGTATAAAGGGAATCAATCGATTGAGATATCACCAAATAATTACCACATCGTATAAAACACATCTCAACATCGCAAGACATGTTCGATCCCACATTTCACTTCCCATTTCAGCTCGCCTTTGCCTACAAATATTTAAGGCGGGATATACATTTAGACAGGAAAAAATAAACAATATTGCGGGATTTTTCAAACTGAGAAATAATTATTCTACAATTATCAGAATTTAGGTACACTTTAATAGTATATTTAAGTATACAAAACAATTTTTTGAAATTAATTCATCATCAAAATGACGGAGCTGTGGCAGAGTGTTACAGCAAGGTCGCCGCGAGAGTTGCGAATCGGCGTGCAGTCTAGTTTCCCGTAAATTTAAATTTGCAAAAAAGTTCAAACATTTTTTCAGTTGCAACATGTATAGCTTCCATGTGGCGGTGATTAAAATGAAGAAATTGCAAATTTAAGAAAATGGCACGCATTTAAAAAAAATCAACATTTCACACCCTTTTTGTAAACTCGATTTATTTGTAGTTTTTCTGAAAAAAATCCCCAAAGAGCCGATTTTTTCGGTCTCTAGAGTGGCCTTAAGCCGATTGAGGTGAAACTTGGTAGAAATATTGATAATATTGGTACCTTCTACGTGACGAGAATTGTTTTTGAAAATTAAAAAGAAAAACTATTTGTGTAATCCATATTTTACAGAAATGTTGCAAATTTTTGGAAAGTGAAAAATGTGCCTAAAAAATCGCCAGATAATTGTTAATAACAAATGAACTATGCAACATAAAAAAAAATCCTACGTACTTCCATAGACGATGTATTTTTCAAGATATATTCAACATTTCAAGTGAATCGGTTTAAAATTGTCTGAGCTATGTTTCCGGCCAACTTAAAAAATGCAGTTTTGAGATAAACGCTGCACAGCCGCCATTTTCAAATTAATCGCTTCAAAAAAATTATTGTATACAGTCACTGATATGTATGATAAACACCTTTTTTGTAATCTCGATTTATTTTGTTGTTTTTCTAAAAAAAATCCCCAAAAAGCCTATTTTTTTAGCCTGTAGAGTGACCTAACCCCTTAATAGTTTTTGAGTAATCTCGCACGCCAATTTCGATAATGCAGTTTTGAGAAAAACGCGTTTCAAGTTCACGCTCCGAATCCGAGTGGTGAGGCACTGCGTTGCCGGGTTGTAACGAATTTTTCGAATTTCGCTTTGAACCTTTGGAAAAATATTCTACATATATAGTTCTATCGTTTGAAGAAGAAAAAAAAAGAAATCGGGTTTTGATCGTTGTAAATGCATATCCCGCCTTAAGGATCGCAGAAACCCATCCTTCAATATCGCAATCGCATATGCGAATTATGATTCTTCCATCTGTAGAATACTGCTGATTTTTTTCCCGGCGAAGTGCAACTTCGAAAAAACATTTTTACATTTATTTTACATGAAAGCAAGGAAAGCTTCTTGTACGACACTTGGATGGATCAAAGCGTTTTTGTAGAGCGAGAATCAGGCATGCAGACAAATGATAGCATCGCAAATAGTTCTTGAATTCTGATAAGTATTCCCCGACGGCGAGACAAAGAGTATCGCGTGTCACGTCCTCGTTTAACGCCTGAGACCCAACAGAACACCGAGAGGCAGTCAAATCTTATTGTTTTTTATATTGCCGAGCTCGCTACGATGCATGGCACAATTTTATAGTGCGCTTACTCAGGTTTCGCGAGCGCGCGATATCGAGCCATCGGAGAAACGACCGAATAAAAACGTATCCCGCAAGAATGCTGATAACATATGTGAGTATAGATACGAAGGACGTTTTAGATTGTACAGAAACACCGAATGCGTGTAGTTTTCACGCAGTTTTTCCTTTATTAATGAATGCTTGGGTTAGATTGTCGGAAAACGTTAAGTACTTTTTTTCATCGTCTTAATGCTTTCCAAATGATGGACGGGGTTCCCATATCTACTTGTCTCATGCTTCCTATAAAATTTTAGAATTTCGGTCCAAACTACATGCACTGATGAAAAAACCAATTGAAACTAAAAAATACATCGCTTGACCCCTATAAATGTCTGAACACGGAATTCCACCGATCTATGACATTGCTACAAGACTATAAAATATTGGAAAATGTGATTCATTTTAATACCATGTTATTTTATTTGAAAATCTCTTCTGTTCTCTCAATTCATCCACTATCCTTAAAATAAAGTGATGATCTATTGAAATCACTCTATATACAATCTGTAGGTGTATGGATCAAATTATTAAGCGATTGCTACATTTTTTATTTCGTACAAAAACATAATCAATAGGATTAATTATTTATTTGCTTCATCGAAACGAACATGCCATGAGATGTAACATTTTCGCACTCCGTACAATATCACAAGTAGTTACATGAGATAAAGACAAGTGTAAATCATGATTGAAAAATTAACAATATCGATTCGAAATAATAGTATTTTTTTTGCCACAAAGTACGGGTGTGATCTGTAACAATACATGTAGTTTCTAATAGAAAAAAATATAATATCCGATGAATTAAATGTTCATTGCAATCAAAAGAATATATTTGTACATTCGAGGAGTCATGTTTTTAATATGATTCTATGTGCACTCGCAAACATTTCCTGATTATTGGTTGGAGAAGTGCTGAAAATATTTAAGAGATGTTTGCATGCAGTTCTTTGGAATAGAGTAGGATTGTCACAATAAAATGTTTGATCAAATTTGTTTTATTTGAAAAATGAAAGTTTGTCCATTTTTTTAAATCTTGAATGAAAGTGAGCATTAGAACGATCATCGGATATTCAACTGATAAGAACCGATACTACACTTTGATCTTAGCCACAGGCCGACAAGCGATATTATGTACAGTTTCTCCGGCGGTTAATTAGATTTTCGGTTCGCGCTACGCTTACGAGAAACGAGCGCGCGTGCGGCTTCTAGCGGTTACTCCGAGAACTACGGGTTTCCTCGCGCCTATTATTTGGGTGGCGCTCGGACATTATATGCATTTGATTTGGTTGAATTATTTCAACCACAGAAGAAGGTATTGAATCGATTGCCGTAATGTATTCAGTTCAATTATACACGTGTCATATGAATAGCATATTATTTTTAATCAAATATATAATTTTAATGAACATATATGCACTTTACCCAGGTATTTAAGGGCGGGGTAAAGTTAATTCGGCGAAAAAAAGGCATGTTTTTAAGATTTTTTTGGCGTAACGAATAGTGTTCGTTTATTGAAAAATTTACATATAATAAAGTAATATTTGAACAACATTCTCCTAAATTTGCATTGCAAATTATTCAAAATTGAGCGAGTGAAAATTAAACCCCGGAGGCGCCTCGAAAAAAAGTTGGTTTGCGGTGTGCACCATAACTCGCAACAGAATCATCTGAAACAAAAAAATCAAAATGCATTTGTTAAAGAAGATGTTTCTCGAGGTAATGACGGGAGGATTTTTTTATTCGATTTTTCGATTTTTCGTAGCACTTGGGAGCCAAAAGCCCGATTTTCGCTAAAAAAATCGGCTAATTTGTTGTTAAAAAATTAGTAATTATTAAAAAAACAAAAAAGCTCTCGACAATACCTGGTGAATTATGTGAAGAAGTACTGTGCAAAATTTCGAAGCGATTGGTTCAGTAGATTTTGAGTTATCGTGCACACGGACTTCAAATATGACAAGTCTCAGAAAAACGGTTTGAAAAACGCAGAAGAGAAGAGAACGGCATGGAGCAATAGACGCTCAAAACCATTTGAGTAACTTTGTCTATAGTGAAATTATCTCTTTAACAATAAGAAGTAACTTTAGACTTCATAATTCAATGTTGTAGGGTTCCCATAAAAAGTAATCTTCAATTTTAAAATTGACATACTTGATTCAACTGATTGGAGGATTCTCATTGGATGAAACAAATTCATTTATACATTAAACATGTCATCTTGTTTTCGCAAGTAATCTGTAATGATTCTAAATCTTTGAATCGATATTTAAAGCAACTTGGGAGCTATCTTAACTAATATTCTGCAATATATTACGCATTCCTTTATAGGGTGTGACGAAATCTCATTACGAACGAATCCTGCCCGAAACCAGAAGAGTGAAAACCGTCGGGATGATATTCTTAAAATTGTTGGAAAATTGATAGTCCGGCTTAATAAAGTATGTACTGAACGATGAAGTAGCGGCAGCCGTGGCGACAGGGCAATTCATTTAGATTTCTTCAACCCCTCGGGGTTGCAATACTTCTCTGTCTCCAGCTAGAATTGCTAACGTCGTGGTAGAATGTATGACGTGAAAAGTCTCCCAGACGAATTAAGAGTGAACGGATCTTCCTCACTTTGCAAATCCCAGTGCATTCCGACGCGAGAAACAGTGGAATAAAAAGGGAATGAGCAAACTAGAGAATGAGAAAGAGCGTTCACATTTGGATTACCGAAGGTATAACCCGTTGAAGGGTTTTCTTTCCTCGAGTCCGTTGTTTTCGCCATGCGGCAAAAGCAATCTCAGCATTTAATATTTAGGACGGTGCCACCCCTCCACTCTTATAACTGCCAACAGATCGAAGAACGTACGAGGTGGCTGAATAATATCGAATTATTCGCCGAAGAAGCACGAATAAAATGCGGGGGGTGAAATCGTGTTTTTTAATCAAAATTTCCGTCTACAAGAGAAAAACATTTTAACTGCGGGGGCGTACGCAAATTAAGTAACGCAATTTGGGGGGGGGGTCAAGGTGTGCGTTTCGTCACGATTTTAGAACTTCCAGAAATAGAAAAATTCCTACATGTTGAAGTTTTTCATTTAAAACTCGCGCGCAATTTTACCGCGGAAAGTTGACAGCTTTCCACCCGAAATGTCAGTTAAGGGGGAAGTCACTGTGCATGAGCTTGCACAGTAGCTTTCCTACTTTCCCCAAGATAAATATGAAGAAAAAATTGTTTTTTATAATTCTTGAAAGTACATATATTAAAAAATATGTTGGCAACATTTTTATTCACAAGTCCGAAAATTGACGGAGTTGCAGTCACTTTAGTGAGAACAGGAAGCGCGATTGGTCAGTGCCCTCAGTCCCTACAGGTGTGGCATAATGTACAATAGATAAAGTACAGGCTCTTGTTATTTTGTGAAATACGATGAACATGAAGAACCGTCATACCACCCGCGACTAGATCCTTTGATGTAAGTATCAATATTCTAGAAAAAACATAACTTTATATGAAGAAAAACGGAACGAAAACTTTGAACGCGATTTTCTCGAATCTACTTTTTCCGACCTTGTCCCAGCGAATACTTAAAAACTTATCGACCGATTTTCAATTTTTTACATATTTTTGTAGTCGCATTGACGAAGGTTGTACGTAGCCGATTTTCAAAATTTGGATCATTACTATTTTTCAAGACTGCTTGAATACAAAAAAGGGCCTTCACAATAGAAAAAATGTCCAAACTGTCGCTATTTTGTAAAAAAAATCCAAAATAAAAAAAACGGCTACGCATAACGATAGCTACATTTATAGAGATATCCATAAACTGTTGACTTTTTATTTACAGATAACCTTTCATAAAGATATCGACGGGGCAATGAAGAGAACATTTTTTTTCGTCTTCAAACCAAGACTTCTCGGTTATTTTTAAAGATTTTTTCATAAAAATTGGTATAAAACTAGATGAACATATTCTTCATAAAATGAGTATAAACCCGATCCTTTCATAATTACTTATGTCTATTAAAAAAATCGCAATCATTGACGACAACGCACCCGTTACGTAACGGAATAGAGGGGCGGGGAGGGGGGGATTTGGCGTTACGTAATTTGTGTACGCCCCTTATCGTCAAATGAGCCACAATGACACATTAACTTTGAGTACTTACAATATTTCAACATCTATAGTTTCTTCTAAAGATGTTACGATACAAGAAGATCCGAAAATTGGCGCTTTTCATTTTTAGAAAATGTGCCTATCAAAACGACTTATCATTCGGGGCATGCAGCTTTCCTACGCTTTCCAGCTCTATTGAAATATTAAAAATATATTTACACCAAAGTAACGCAAATGGACAAAATTGGATTCCCATCAGCAAAGTTTAAAATCGGGCTGGGTAATGTCAACAACTGGGTTTTAATCAGAGGATCAAACAATCACATAGAATCAATGGGTTTTTGTAGCGGAATCCAAAGTCTGGCGAATCATTCGAAACACAGACATATTATGGGAAACTATGCACGTGCGTTCCGCATGTTTCCCTTCATTACAACATGTGGTACTCGCGCTTTTGGGGCCTGCTGCAATTTTCGCTAAACGATACTCGGTGTTGAAATCCGTATGGAGGAAATTCCCCCGTTTTCAAGCTTCAAATTATTTCGGGCTGTGAATTGTTCTACGATGCCTGTGGAAAAGAAGCCAGCATGGAGAGAGAGAGAGAGAGAGAGAGAGAGAGAGAGAGAGAGAGAGAGAGAGAGAGAGAGAGAGAGAGAGAGAGAGAGAGAGCTGCACAAGCGGAGCACGTTGCGGATTGCCAAGTATGAAGAAACGGAGGAATAGAAAGAGGAGTAGCGCAGAAAATAAGTGAAGTGGTGTAGGCTTGTAGTCAGAAATTTTATCCTCTTGCAGTCACCACTTTGCTGAAAAGGACGTCTGTTTTGAGACGAGTGCGAAGCTTTTACAGTAAACAAGTAGAAGTAATTTGGTTCATGAATAGCTATAAAGTTGCTATACTGTGAACATATACTCTAAATATTTTTTAATAGGAAGTTCTTGAAAGATTATTTATCCTGTAATTTTTCATTTAATTTTCTTAGATATAACAAGCTCTTTTTAAGCTTCTGAATATCCCGCTTATATTAGGACTGGGAATGAATTCGTAGCGTTTTTTTAATGAAAAAAAAAAATTATTTTAAATGAAAATAAAAAATACATTAATGAAAGAATTGCCCCTCACTTTCTACTACTTTTGACCATCTTTCGGGCAGGGTACGAATACCGTGTCGGAAGAACACCTCGTCTTTAGATGCAATCCACTAATCGACCCATTTTTGACAATCTTCGTAAGAAGTGAACTTCTGCTCAGACAGGCTACGGAGCCATCGAACGAAACAAATGGTAATCAGAAGGAGCGATATCTGGAGAGTACGGCGGGTGGGGTAGGACTTCCCATTTAATTAAGTGTTTCCAGATATGTTTTTACCGGTTTTGCGACGTGCACGGCTCAAGCGCATCAATTGCAGTCGGTAGCGATCCCCAGTTATGGTTTCATTCGGTTTCAGCAGTTCATAATAAATCACACACCTTCGATCCCACCAAATACAGAGCAGGAGCTTAGACCCATGGATATTTGGCTTTGCCACTGATGTTGATGGTTGGCCGGGCTTAACCCATGACTTTCTGCGCTTCGGATTGTCGTAATCGATCCATTTTTCATCACCAGTGACAATTCGATGCAAAAAAAACGGGAAGTAAAACTCCCCGAAAAAACACTTTATTCGGCACAAATGTTGACATATTCAATAAATTATGGAGTGTTGTTTTTTACGATTGAAAAAAGGTTATGTACAGCAAATGACATTCAATGATAGCTGTTTCACGATGAATACATTACTGTCGGTAACAACGAAATGCTGTACTACCTACGCCATCTCTCTTAAAACGCTACGAATTAATTCCAACACCTAATAAATATTCTCTGTATTCGTGGGGTATTCAGAATTATTCGATAATAAAGGGAAGAAAAGAGGAAAATAAAAAAAAACGCTACCGTTTTTTGCACAGGGTAAAAAATAGAAAATAAATAGACAACAGCGCTCTCCTCGTCCCATTTACTGGCATGCAATTGATTTCAGTAACATTATAGTAAGGGATAACACCACTCTAGCGCCAGAAAATAAGGCCCAAATGTGACAATTCATTTTGGCAGTATGAAAAAAGGAATATGATTTTCTTTGAGAGGGTTTATTTAACACGTATTAAAGTATAATAAAAAAATTGTATTACAATTTTCCTACAAAATGGCGGCGGCAGAGCCCATCGTGAAAAACGTGCTTTTTACAAACAGCTGCATGGGAGGAGTTTTCTCTTAAAGTATGGAACCTGGAACAAAAACCAAAAAAATATAATCTATATATTATTAGCTATGGGACTACGTAGGGATTTTTTTAAATTCAATTTTGAAAAAATGGCGCACTTTGAAAGTAATAAATCGATTTTTTGCCCAAACAATAAGCAGTAAATTGTTTATAAAAAAAAGTTTACATTCAATTAAAAGAACGGCTACGTATTCTCATAGAGAATGTAATTGTGAAGCTACTATCAAAATTTAAAATCGATCCATCCAAAAGTGTTCGAGTAATCCGTCCTTCGAGTTCGAAAAAAGTGGTTTCGAGAAAAACGCGTTTAAAGTTGTACGAGGCGCCTGAAATAAATCCGAGGCGCTGCGGCGAAATTTATAGTAGAGCCTTTTATAAAAAATGTCTCGCTACAGGACCAATTGCATATTGTTTTTATGACTCCAAATTATTTTTTAGTCAAAAAAACGAATTTTCCAAAATCATAGAGTGGTGTTATCCCTTGATCTATGGAAAACCCAATGGCAAGTATGAAAATCTTCAAGTCAATTGGATTTCAGGTCCACTTGGTGCATGATGACTGGAATCTCGTATCTTCAGCGCAGTTTCGCGAAGCTGCCTATCTCTCGTCACGTTCCATCTTGGTCGGATCGTGTACTCATTAAAAATCGCAGCTCTACCATGAAATAGAGGGCACAGGTGTTAAGCACCAGAGATAGGACGTTACAGGCCGAATGGAAGGCCGAGCCTTTGATCCATTTTCTGGCACATAATTTACAGCGTTTAAGCAAGTCCTCATTGAGAGTGGGTAAGGTGTAGGGTGCGGTCCCAAGGGACCGAGAGAGCGAGAGGCGATGTGTTCTCAGTCGCATGCAGAAGGCTTGCTATTCATTCTGTATATCGTTTCTCTTTGAATTCACCGTTATCAACTGGAGTTATCAATATCGATAAAAATATTGAGCTGGACCTTCATTTACAATTAATTTTCTTTAAAGATTTGAACATTTACTTTTACTGGAATAAGGTACCTGAAGTAATAAGCCCTAGCTAAGGGTTATTTGAAATAAAATGAAATATATTCAATTTATGGCCTTATATACGCGAAAAAATTCAAAAATTTTCGTTTCTTTATTATTTTTGATTCCATTAGCCTGAACGGTTAGGAATATTTTAAGCTTTACAGAATTGAAAAATTATAAAAATCGTTAAAGTTACAGCATCTAGAGCGTATTACACATACCGCGCGGCGTGCCCGACTGCCAACATCAATATCAAAAATTCAATCAATTTCAAAAACCGTTTTTCTACGATTCACATTTTTTAACCTTGTGAAAGTTCTAACTCTTGAACGTAGGTTCAGATCGCTTTGAAATTTTTACAACATATTCTTAGTATCATCATCTATCGTGTGAACCAAGGAAACAAAAATTTCAACGACATAAAAAAATATCAAAAATAAAATACCGACAGAAAATTGAATAAACTAATTTCAAGTTTCGTATTTTTATTATAATATTTAAAAAAAAATAATATTGTTGGTTCACACTGAAGATACATTCATTATGCAATTATAAACATGTTCATTTTTTTCAGACACCCACTTCGATGCCGAGGACGTTCACCATCAACGCGCGCGCTTAAAAAAAAAATACATTGCTTTATTACGTTGTATCTCCGCCATTTGGTAATATTTCTGATTTTTTTTACATATACTTAACCATGTGCACAAATGATCTGTAAAAAAAATGTTGTCAATATAAGCGTTATTTTTTTTACCGCGTCCAGGAAAGTACCTTCGAAAATCGCCGAGATCGCGTATATAAGGCGTTAATCGACATACTTTAATTTTAATTATTATTCAAGTTCAGTTTCCATAAAAAAATAAACGAAAAATGGTAACCTGTACCATAAACAAAAACAAAATTAAACATTTTTCAAAACCTTAATAGTAGGCCTTATTTTACTATGGTCGGATAATGAGGCCTACGGCTTCAACATACCTAAATAATCAAAATATAATAATATATTTGGTATTTGAGATCAATAATCCTCTGCAGCTTTGTATGAACTCAAAGTTCCTCTGTGCACTGCTCGGACAGCTGACACCAGGTCGTTTTCTGACCACAACACTCGTTTTGGAGGCATCGGGATCGAGGCACTAAAAATAACGATCAATTAATTAATAATAAATATGCGTACTACTCATTTATATTCGTTACATCTTAAAAGTAATGCAAAATACATTATAAAACAAACAAACTTTCCGACAAGTATGAGGATAATAAGGCCTATGGTTAAATTTAGTAGGCCTTAATAACCATCGACCACGTATGTAAGAACAACAAAATAAATAAAATTTCGACCACGATACGTTATTCAAATATTTATGATTATCGAGGCTTGAATTAATAAAGATAAAGACTGTGATTTTAGATAGATAAGTGTTATATTACAAAAAATACTTACGATTTATTCGGACCGATTTTTATTATTGGTGCTGTGCGGCCGCATCTTATGATGGATAATGCAACACTGGCGGCGGGGAGCGCGGTGTCGCGTCTCCACAAGCTTATACCGACATATTCGTGCAATACGCGTCTGTGAGTGTGGTCTTAAGGGGTATATACAGTCAGGAGGCCCAAAAAGATCGATTTTTCAAGAATTTTGCTTGAGACCTTTAAATCTATTAACGTAAAAATTTGTACACATATTATGGTAACTTTTAACTATATTCTAACATTTTTCATTTGTAAAAATAATTATTTTGAAAGCTGCTATAGCTGATCTCCGGGAGCACCTCTAAAAAAAGGCGTCTTGCGGTGAGCACGATATCTCTGGACTGGATCATCTAAAATGAAAAAAAAAAAACCAAAAATATTTCGTTAATATAATGGATTATCTTTTAATCGATCGAAAGAATAAGCAAAATAATAATTTTTAACAAAATGGCGGTTTCTAAAAAATCGATCTTTAACAAAAATGTAGACCTCAAGTTGTTTATGAAATGGAAAATATTTATCGGTGAGAAAAAACCTTCGATTAATCACTAAAATATACATATATTTTACATGTATAAAAAAATAAAATATACTTAAAAAGTTTGTGTTAAAATTTCAGACTGATCGGTTTAGCCGTTTCCGAGAATTCTTGCTCGCCGACTTTAAAACACACAGTTTTGAGAAAAACGCGTTTAAAGTTTCAAAAACACTTTCGAACGCTCTGACACGACATTACAAATGTGCGTGTAACTTGGAGAATATACGCTCGATTGACACGAAATTTTCCGTGTGTGTACTTAAATACATGTACATTACGAAAATAAAATTTAAAAAAAAATCGATTTTTCGAAAATGTTCACTGTATATAACCCCTTGAGCCTGAGCGCTTATTTTAAATATAATTTTCGTTACTCGGGCCGTTAATTCGGTATTTACAGGAATGTTTGATTTGATTTTCCACGAATACATCCAAATCAATATTCAAAGTGTAACAGGTCGTTTTTTATTGCTTCAATAGACTGGTCAGACTCGATAAAACTTTTCGAGAGTTCTAATTGGCTCTTCTGCGCGACACCCGCGATGATGATGGGAAATGTCCAGCGTGCAGTGGAGACCAATCCGGAAAACGATGTACAACACAATTCCCTTCGGGGTAAACTTTTATCACACCAGTGCCGAAAAATCATTCACGAAACGAGCATACGATTTGTCAAATGGTAAATTTGACATGAGTCTACACGAATCAACGATTTCTCTTTCGCTCGCGTTTACATTACGGGTTATTCGTGAACTGGAACTCGATGTGTCGGCATTTTGCAAACAATTCACTACCGACGATTTAACGGGATGAATATTCGGCTAGAGACGCCTTCGGCTCTTTCAATCACGTTTGTCACCCAAATTCAGCCGCGATAAAACCTCAACAGTCGTCGCGATGTTCCCTCACCTCGCGGGAAACCCCCGGGTCGATACCTAAGAATCTTCATCAATTGAGAAATGAGTCTTACCGACCTCTAATCAAACGACTCGTCGAAATTCCGCGACTCGTCTCGTGGATTCTTTTTCTTCGTTTCCGTTTACTTTTCTCAATACTTTCGTCTTTGTCGTTTCTTTTGAGCAATCGACTAATAGTCGCAGTGTCCGGGGAGGATCACGCGACTCCTGCCCTCTCGCATTACTCTCTCCTATTTCCGCAATCGTTCCGTGACACCGATTACCGATAATTCGCTCGTCGAAAACTTTCCGGACCGTCGTTCGGAGGTGATGACTGGAATATAAGAGTAATACTGTCTTCTGCGCGATTGCTGTGCCTCAAAGAAATACACCTTCCCGAATCAGATTCTTGCATACTTGCATACTATTGCAGAGCCTTATCTCGCTGACTAGTCGATTTCTCGCTCGCAAGGAACATCACTTAAGGGGTCTTCTCACTTTAGACGCTAACAAAAAGCTGTTTCTATGAATTTTTTGATAGTTTCACATTATAGATGTTGATATAAAAGTTGTTACACTTAAAAATACACTTTCAAAATACATTTAAAAAATTATTTATTTAAATCACTGATTACAGACGAAAATGGCGGTTAAAAAAATGTCCTAAAAAATGGTAACTTTACGCTGTTGATGAAATTTCAGAGATGAATCATCCGAAACAAAAAAATCAAACGGTTTTTGATTCAGTATATTAATGGCTATAGCGCATATAGTACGATTTTTGATATGTGCAAAAAATAACAAAATGGCGGCCATTTTTCGAAAAAACGTGTTTTTCCACCATTTTTGGCAACAAAAAAACGTGTATTTTTCACCGTTTTTGGCAATAAAAAAAGTAAGTATCAAAATTGAAAAAATCGTAAGGATCGGTTCAGTAGTTTCGAAGAATTTATCAACAAGTCATCGAAAAACGTTGTTTCGAGAAAAAGGCGTTTAATGTTTGTTTGGATTACATAAATACATTTTTTTTTAATTTGAATGTATTTCGGAAGTGTATTTTTTTAAGTGGAAAAACTTTTATATCAATATCTATAATATAAACCTATCGATAAATTCATGGAAATAGCCGTTTTTTAGCGTCTAAAGTGAGAAGACGCCTTAAGGCGGGATATTAGGGTAGCACAAATTTGAGCTTTTTTCTCCTTTTTCTCACCACTCAATTATCGTCTCTAAAGAAAAAAAAAATTGTCGCCAAAGCTGCGAGCGGTCAACAAATATTTAGAGGTCGCTCAAGCGTTCCAAAAATTATTCAAATTTTCATTAAAAAATCGATTCTTTTTTTCGTCTACTTTTCACCCATGACTTTTACGCTTTATAATTTTTTAATTAACCTCGCGAAAGCTCTAGCCGGCCAATGAATGAAGTGGCCTCTCAAAATCTTCGGAATTTCCAATTTTCGCCAATTTTTTCTACTCTTCTCACTCATAAATTCGACGCTTTGTAAATTATGCAAAACAATTAATGCTTTTTTTTCTTTAGAAACGGATTTTTCAAATTTACCTCACACTTCTAATCCGACAAAACCTATAATTTTGTTTACGGATAAGAGCTTTAAAGAATTATTTTATGAGAACAAAGGTTATAATTCCTGGGTTAGCAGTGTGAGATAATTTGAAAAATCTGTTTCTACAGAAAATCGATTCATTGTTTTGAAAATTTTGCAAAGCGTCAAATGTGAGAAGAGAAGTGAGAAGAGTGAGAAGAGTAGTGAGAAGAGAAAAGAATGTGAGAAGAGTAAAAAAAATTGACGAAAATTTCGAAGCTCTTGAGCGACCACTAAATATTCACTGACTGGCTAGAGCCTTCGCAAGATTAATTTTAAAACTATAAAACGTGAAATTCATGGGTGAGAAGTGAACGAAAAAAATCGATTTTTTAATGAAAATTTGAATATGGGTGCTTGAGTATGGGGGCTTGAGCTACCTCTGAATTTTCTTGACTGCTTGCAGCTTTCGAGATAATTTTTTTTTCTTTAAACAAGAGAAGAAGATGGTGAGAAAAAGGAAAAAAAATTGAGCTCAAATTTGTGCCACCCTGATATATATATTTTTTGTATATCAAAAAGAAAAAAAAACAAAGTATAAGATGTTTGAACATTATCGGTTGAAAAATGCCCTCTCCCCACTCATTTCTAATCTTGTTATTAATTGTTAAACAAATTTTACCTCAATGCGTCAATATTTTCTTAAAAAATAATAAAAACAAACTCATATTATCAACATGTACCTGTTTTTTGTTACCCAAAAAGTCTGATTATATTTTCAATGCCATGAAATGGTTGCACATTGTGTAATATCTGTAGATATTCAAATGAAATTTAGTACACAACTTTGTTGATGTCGAAACGATTTTTATACCATCTTACTTTTTATTTTTATACCGTCTTACTTTTTATTTTTATACCATCTCCTTCAAAATCTATTTTTTCAAATAGCCCTGATTTTCGGGGCTCCCACAGTAAGCCCTCAAACTGTATAAAAACTAGTTTTTAAAATTCCCCAAAAATCGGGGATGTTGGAGTCTTGGAAGAGTGTTTCATGTGGGAGGTATTCCAGGGATTTCAGCATACGTGTCTCGGGTTTTAACCTTAAACAAAAAACCAACATTTTTCATAATGTGCATGATAATAGATTGATAAAACCATAGATAGGGGACGTTCAAGATACACATTCCCATATACATGGAAAGCAGGTACGAATAGATTCGTCTTTGGAAAAAAAATCAAAAATGATTGCTTATAAGTTTTATAATAGGGAACAATGAAAAATGGTCTATAACACGTTTTTATAAGAAGCATCAAGAGTGCATAACAAGTTTTCAATAAATCGATAAATCCCTATGTATTTTTGTGGAGAATTCCGTTCAGAAGTTATAATGAAATTTTCATGAAAATCAAATTTTGAAAATTCAAGTTATGCTCTAAGCTAAGTTGAAAACTTTGCTCCAAGAATAAACCCCTGTAAAGTCTTGGGGCAGATTATTTTAAGTTTGACATTTACCATTGAGCATTTGAAACAGCAATATTTCGGCATTGATCGATCTGTATTACGACCCTAGAGTACGATTTAAAGCAAAAAAAAGTTTGACCCCACATTCTTTTGAAGACGCACCCCCCGCCATCTTCCCTCAATTGATCCCGCAGCGGTCCTTGTTGGGTGAATCTATCTCGAGGAAAACGGTGTGGGAAGGAGGTTTATTTGCAATGACGTGACGTAAAAACGCTACGTTGCAATATATACATATTTATATGCATGTATACATAAAATTTAATTGTGTTCATAACTCAACGGTGCTCTCCATATTTAAACAACTCCGATAGTCATGCAAGAACCGGAACGAGGCGCCGTCCAAAGTTTTCAGAAACTTCGACTCGGATCACGAGAGTTCGCACGCTCTTTGCTCGCCTCGTTCGCTTGCATAACAGCTCGTAGAGCTCCGAGAGTGCCTAAGCGTGCTAGCGGTTTCTTCGTCTACCTGTCATTCCCTCTCTCTCTCTCTCTCTCTCTCTCTCTCTCTCTCTCTCTCTCTCTCTCTCTCTCTCTCCCCCCTCTCTGTAAAGCTCTTACCACTTTTTACTCATTTCAGAATCAGTTTTATTCATGGCAATAGTATTTTTTCGATTGTACCGATTTCTGGCTCCAACTACTTCTTTACTAGCCATTGATTTTAATGAATGTAAATTTTGTTCGTAAATCTTCGATACGATATGTGTGCGTATTTATCTACGTATCGATCTACGTCAGGGAAGGTGGGGTACAGTGTATCACTTTTTGGCTAACGAATTTTTACTCTAACTGAAGTAGTCTGATTAGAAAAAAAGGTAATTCCCAATTTTACAGATCTTTGGGCGTGCAACGAAGCTCCCATTATTTTTACAAAAAGATTAAAAGTACCAAAATAATGGGATCGCCAAAAATGTGCGGCTTGGCTCATCGTACCCCATGGGTGGGGTACAATGTATCATTTTTTTTTCTCCGATCGAACTAAAAATTCTCTTATAATACTAAACCTTCACAGATGATAGAAATCGCCGCAAAACGATAAATTCTTTCAATCGATTGAAATTAAGGGTCCGAATCAATCCTCCGATTCACCTCCATAAGACAGTATTGCACCAGCATCAATATTGTCTATATTTTAATCATCTTCCAAGCACAAACATAAAACTGGAAATATCGACAATATTCTGGTTATTCATGGGACATATTTCTTAACCTAAAAATCTATAATAGATAATATCACACTTTCACACACCACTCTTGTCACGCAATAAAGAGAATAAATTATCATATTACAATAAATTGCTCATACAATATCACTATTATTCAAATTAGAACAAAACTAACATATAATTTACACAAATCATTATAACACATTTATAGCTCATTTATAACACAAAGCACAATTATATAAAATCTTGTCAACTCTATTTATAGAATTTGTACATCATAATTTATAGAATAAATAAAATTCTGAAGAGGATACGAATCAAGGATCGAAACGTAAAACAGAAAAACTTTCTTCCAGTACGACCTTGGAAACCTTCATTGGCCGAATCGAAGCCGATTCCATAACAACACGAATGTATCATATAGGTGGGTACAATGTGTCAACTACTGCGAAACGTAGGATACAATGACGCGGTTGAAACTCATGTTTTTCTAACATAGGTAACAGATTTTTACACATAACAGTACGAACCCAAATAAAATCAGTTATATCAGTATCAGTATAAAATCAGTAGTATCGCAGGAACGTCTTATTTTTACAAATCGCACATCGTTGACAGCGGCCCGTGACACATTGCGCTTCTTCGGAGCGTCGCCAGTTCTTTGTTTCCTCATTGGGGATCGGGGCATTGTGCCCCACATCTCGGTGATACATTGTATCCCACTAGGTAAATATTTGATTATTGGTGAAAATAACTTTTAATTAAACTACGAATGGAAAAACGCAAGTCACTGAGCTTATCATGAATCATAAAACTATCGATTAGGACCGAAAACCCGAGCCGCTAAAGAAATTTACATTATATTTTACGTTTTTCCGGCGAGCGAAATCTTTTTTTTCCAAGCCTCAAATCAATTTTTAATTTTCAATAATTCTTTGGGTGCTGCTATCGACTTTGTTTTAGGTCTAACGAAACCAAGTATAAATCGCGGTCCAACACAAAAAATTTCGGAATTTACAAGCTACAAACCTCCGAGAAATCGCATCTTGCTCACAATGCGCCGTGATACATTGTACCCCATTCGCCCCTATATGAAATGTTTCAACCCTCGCTGGAGGAATTTAACAATATAACAATTGTAATCTCATTTTTCGGATCCATGCAAATAACAAGTTTATTCCATTTTTCGCGCCAGGTAGCATTGCAAAACGAGACGAACTTTTGCCTCAAACCAATAAAGTAATAAGTAATTAATTATTTTTTTTCTGGCGAATAAAGGTACACTCGTATCCGTGAAGTATTTAAAATTTGCAGTCACCGATGATTATGTATCAATGATGATTATCTGCACGACAATATCCTTTGCCATTCAAATAATTGCTCCTGCGGTATGCTGTTTTCATACCACATTTTGAGGAATTCTGTGCCTTTTCCGATGATGCTTTTTGAATGTGAATGCATTCAACTTTAGCAGCTAGGTCGAACGAAAGGCAATATTTTCCGTTAACCGGTGAAGAAACACGCTCGGCGAGTTTTATCCCGTCCGGTATATAATACGCGCATTTATACAACTGTAGGATGCGAAAATCGACAACACAAATGGATCGCTCGTGGTATTATTCCGTCGTTGGAAAAACATAAAAGTTCACCACGAAATTCATGTTTTCACTCTTATCTCCTCCATAATTCATGGATCGTCGAATTCGTAGTGCTTCGGGTGCAGCGCTGAATGGATAGTGCAACCGATGTACATGAGAAATAGCCAGAGCTTGCAGAGCTCTCTTCGATTTCTCAAAGAGGCTTTGAGCAAAAGTTGCGAATTTTACGAATCCCCTGAAGCGCGAATGTGGCCAATTTCTCGTAAAAATAAATGGCTTGACGGTTATATGATTTTGCATCGAAAACAATGTTCTGATATTTTATGTTTTTTGTATTAAACGTAGGTTAACTGTTGCCGCGTAATCAGATCAAATCACGGCTAAAACTTCACAATCGTGGTCTCAAATTATCATGCATTTATTAACAGCGAAAAAGAAAATAAACGGTACCGATGTTTGTGTCAGGCATTATTGTCATGGTCGCAACAAACATTGACCGACTGAGCATCATTTGTACAGGAATGTATTTGTCTTTATCTTTATCATCATTATTCACAATATTAACTAAGCGGTGACCAGTGGGTTCATTCCACAAATTCTGGACCTCTTCATTGCCTCATAACCAACACTTTGATTTGACGTTATCTACTGATTCGGTGGACTGATGAAAACAAAATCAATGTGCATCATATATACTTCTTTAGTAAATCGTTTTTTAATTTAAATTAACTAAAATCTCCGTCGAATTGAACTTTTCGTGTCAAACATTATAAATAGCCAACAACCAAACCCAAAGATTGTAACTAAACAGTGGCTGTAGGATTATGCTTGATGGCCCATTAAAAACAATAATCCCAATTCGCATTGTAAGCCGAATATAGATTAAGATTTTTTTAATGCAAAATTCGTACCGACAACATCCATTGTCAATGCAACAAACTGATTACAAATACTAATACTTTTCTTTATTTTATTTTTTCAGAGATTTATTGCAGATATATTTTTTTGACGTGACAACGTCTTATAATTCGATGGAGCCGGCTGCACGCACGAAAAAGCATGACTCATCGCCGTTACCTCGCTCTGAGGCGTTCCATTTAAGGCTTGAAGTGTAAGCGAGAGCGCGGAACGAGCGACAAAGAGGTACAATCGGCCTCCGCGTTCGGCAGCGTTCGGCAGCGTTCGACATTTGTCTCTCTCCTACTTGAGTGATGGCCTCTGTACACTGCGAGCGACGAGCGACGAGCGATCAGCGATATCCAATGGCAACGTCACTCTTATAGAGCATTTCCGTCATACTCGAGCTCTCATTGGATATCGCTCATCGCTTGTCGCCCATCGCGCGCAGTGTG
Organism: Ophion obscuratus; assembly: GCA_964007375.1. Lineage (NCBI taxonomy): Eukaryota > Metazoa > Arthropoda > Insecta > Hymenoptera > Ichneumonidae > Ophion > Ophion obscuratus. The sequence goes on along the minus strand of OZ023318.1, from coordinate 26,569,928 downwards.
CAGAAGCCATGAGCGATGCGTCCGCGTGGACAGCTGCTATACAATAATACATGTACATGTTTTCGTCAAGTATGAAGTGCAGTGAAAAGTGAATGTGGTGTGAATTGTTTATAGCAACGATAATTGCGGCGATAAAGGTAATGATTCTTTCGATATTAAATATATGTTCAGTGATATATTGTCGAATATTCGTGCTTTCATCATTAAAATAAATAGCATCGGTCCGCTAGTCCAGCGATTGTAGGTTATGCTATAATTGACAAAACTATAACAATAAGTTAACAGAACTATTTCACGATGAGTAAAAATCAATTGCTTTACTATTCGATCGAAATAATTATCGAGCGTAGCTACGATTTAAAAAAATTAAAACATAAATGTTAAATCTTCCACACATCATAACAACGTGTCTGAAATGACAGGTTGGACCAGCCAGCCGTCAAAGGGAACAATTTTCTCCTATATCAAACACATTGCAGCGGGCTTTTTAAAAGCTAGAGTTACAAAAATTTTAATGATGTTTCCAAATTTTAAATTTTAAATTTAAGATTTATGAACAATAATTTAATCACAGTTTATTCTAATAATAAATTATTCAAAATTATTACTTTTTTACAACAAATTACAATTAAATTTGCAAAAATAATTAAGTAACTAATTGAACAACAACTTTTATTCAGTTTACTTGCTGAAAGAAATAATGTCAATACAAAATTTATTATTATAAAATAATAAAATCAAAAATTAAATTTTAACAGTCGAGTAGAAATTTAAACAATAAATTTTATTCAAGTATTTTGTAAATTTAAAATGATTTTCTGAACGAAGAATTTTATGAAAAAATAAAAGTTGTAAAACAATTGCTCAAAGCACATTCATACTTGTAAAAAATATGTACATTGTAAAAAAAAATAAATAAAAATTGACATAATTGTATTTATGCGTACAAATAAATGTAACTTGATCAATTCAATTGTGATTTCCATTTACCTCCTTCTCTATATCCATACAAAATATCTATCAAACAAACAAAATTAAAATTTTCTTTTGAAAAATGAAACCATTCCATCAGTATTTTCTTATGACGTTGTCACGTTCAACTATCGTCAGTAAACCGACTTTACAGACAACCGATTTTTATTCAAATCAAGATCCCTTTACCATTATTGAGTAATACAATTCTTATTTGTATCTAATAATTCTGGCGTTTCGTATTATTTACTTGAACAAATATTCAGTCATACAGACTGAGTTTAGTTTTCTAGACTCTAGTTTTTATCTAGTTTCGACAAATCGAATCAACTGGCACTTTCGTAGGAACATAGATTTATCTACACGGAGAAAACAGGGGCCTCGAAGTTTAGAATTAATACTATGCTTCTAAAAAAAATATCATTAAATATCAAAAAGTATTGAATGGAAGATAAAAATTGTAATTATGGTATAGTAATAATGAAGAAATTTAAATTTTAACCTACGATATGGCACGCAAACTGATACAAATAATACATTTTATTCGGCATGTTGTGATTTTTCGTAGTATTCAAAAAATATTTTGCCCACGTGATTGGAACAATTAGTTTCCAGTATTCTACAAAGAGTGCGGTATAAAGAGTCACATTTTACTAACAACTTCGTAATATTTTTCGCTATACGCCGAAGATTTATGCTATGCGTATAGTGAAATCTATACATATAAGAAGATTCATGCTATACGTATATTAAAATCCACATGAAAATATAGCGTGTAATAAAGGTTGGTGTTTTACAAAAAGTATGGTATAAAGAGTCACATTTTGATAATAACTTCATAATATTTTTCGCTATACACCGAAGATTCATGCTATGGGTATAGTAAAATCTATATGAAAGTTTAGCGTGTAATTTAGGTTGGTTTTTTCCAATAAGTTCTAGCCCCCATAAACTGCATGTTACTCTGGAATATAAAATCTAACCCTATGTGGTATAGCAAATTGTCAAATTGAATTGGTGTTTCCTACCTTAATTCTGTAATGAAAATTCGAGGTTAGTTTATAGCAACCTTTAACATTTTTTACGACATTTAAAGCGATTACTATTATAAAGATTCCCGTAGTATCGTTAAAAGTATCGTGGTGTCTATGACATTAATTGTTAAACATATAACTTTGCAATTTTCTCGTTCCCCCCACCATTCTCCTATTTCCATCCTTTTTTTGTATTCATGCGCGCTGTGAGAATATTTCTCGCTCCCTCTCTTTTTTTTCACCATGTACATGACGGGAAGAATTTCCGGTCATATACGAGTTCTCATAAAGAATTGTCAACTTTCGTATATTTTATATTATTCAAAATTAGAATACTATTACATAAGATATAATAATATATACAAAGCAGTGATGAAATTTGTAGAATTTTTGATGATGGAACCTAGAGTTTCTATCCTGTTGTTATATTGGATATGTTTAATATTTATATATTTCTTATTCATTTATGTATGCCATAAGTATGATTTATTCGATTTTTGGGCAAAGTTCGTCGCCGTGGGTCTTTATTCTCAGTTTTGTTTACTTTTGTAGAGGATAAGGGATCTTTCCACTCTCCCCGGAGCTCTCACGTATACGCGACAACGCGGCAAAACGATTTTTTACAATTAGTATAGTAAATTTTCTTCGCCACTCAGATACAAAATCTATCCAAACAGTATCGTAGGTATACATGAAAATCCTGTTTCGTCGTGTCGAGAGGACCGCTTTGTTCTTTAGTCGAGTTTCAACAGTCGAAGAAAGCGGTTATCGTGCATCAGCAATGTCAGCTAGTGTCTAGATATGCAGTTACACAGTTACGCAGTTATTATTCGTCATCGTCAAGTGCCATCGATTAATGGATTTGCAATCGATTACAAGTAAGTACAAAGATATTATATTTTTATATTTTCTTAACCCTTGTGTAATATTAATAGCTGTAATAATTACGTGAAATAGAAATAGCTGTATATTTTTTTGAAAAAGTATTTTTAGAGATAGCACGGAGGTAGACTTGTAAGGCGCCGGCAAGGGCAGGAGGGAGGGAATTCCAGAATCTCGATCGTACATACATTGTATGACTATAAAATTCTTATTCTCACTTCTTTCGAATGTGAAATTAATGTTTTCGAATTGTTCCTATTCACATACTTATATTGTAGTATGGCTTGAAGAATTAGACTACTCTATACAGCAAAAGAGTACATAGATATATAATATTGGGAAATAATAATAATAGATCGCAATTTTGTACCCAGGTCTTTATTGTACTACTATGGGACTAAACAAATTTAGTTTCTCGTAGTAATTGAGAAAATATGGCGGCTGCAAGCATTTCTCCATTGATGTTTTTCTTCGAAGGTTTCACGGGCGAAAATGTAACACATGCAATTTTTTAGTAGTGGACTCTTTATGGTACGGTCGACGAGTACATACCTCATACTCGAGGAAAATGCGACACAGTTCATAAAAAGTTATTTTATAAAGATCGAAAAAACCATGCTGACTTTTGTATGGTTTTTTAATATTATAATACAGACCTGTGGACAAAAATTTGATTACTTGTATTTTTTCTCTAAAAAAAAATTGCCAATATGTGCCTTTTTCGTTTGTACAGGAGTTTAATTCTTTAATCTATGAGCCCAACATTTTAATTCTACGCGTATGTTCTATTTATTATATCTATATATTGCATCTATTTTTGCACACTGCTTTACAATAGATTCAGGGGTTCGACCCTGTGAACTAGAAAACACTACAGATATATCTAGTTATGGCACTATGATCCCGGCTGTTTGGGGGAATATTTCTACCGATGTAAATGCTATAGAAGCAGATAATTGGTATAGGAGATCATCAGATGACAGGACACAGGTATCACAGAATTTTTTGCTGATCATTTCTTTTGCCATAGTTACAGTTGATTGCGATGATGAGTATTGCAGCAATGTAACATTTGCTACGCTCTGTTTTGACAAATCTGCCGTTTTTGGTTCTTATCATTCGCAGTCATGGTTATCAAAACTAATCTTAAAAAATTGTGGGCAGAATTTTTTGTGTAATGAAGGACACAGATCATCCGACCAACCCTCTCCCACCTCAACGCGTTTCAGCGTGAGCGCAATCCAAGCCAACAGCCGCAGAGACAACGAGAACACACCGTCAACATCAAAAGTTGACGAATTGGGAGAAACTCCACGACTGATTGAACATAGTTCGGTATTGATCGCAGAAGGAAGTCAAGCCGATAAAGATATCAGTGTGCAAGATGCAATCAATGTAAGAATTTATAAGTATTTTATTTACAAAAATGTATATAAGCTCGACAAAATGTCTTGATTAATTGATTTTTTTTCAATATTTAGGATCTTCATGCGTATCTCCAAAGTATAGTCGATGGAAAGTCCATTTTATTACTATACGAGGAAGAAGGTAACTCGCCTCCACGTTACCGCAGCTTACTAGTGCGAACCATCATTGCCCGAGAGAAGGAAAAAGCGTTCAAAAATCTTCAACGTGCAGAAAAGTTATCGCACTTCGAGTATGTTTGTAATTTGTTTAGTATAATTATCAACTGATGCATTCTATAATAACTGTATAAAAATGTTTCAAATTGTTTAATAGAATAACGAGCGATTTCAAGATTTCGCACGACAAATCTGCGAAATTTTCCCGAATGAAAAACGCGGCACATATTATAATCCGTACAAAAAAGTAGGGAATACAAAAATAGGAATACAAAAATACAGAAATTGTTTGTACAAAAAAGTAATAAATAAGCAATGTATTAAAATAGTCACAATTTGCTGTGTTTTTATTTCACCTTATACTTTTATATATAGTTATGTGTATTGGTCGTCACTGTGAAGCGAAAATGTATTTAATTATAAACTTTAAATCAAGACACACTGTTGCCTTTGAGAATTGCACAATTTTGACCAATATATATATTTTAAATATATAACAATGCTTGCCTGTGCAACGAGTAATGTTTATTGTTCGATTGACTTTTAAACATAACTATGTAGTAACATGTTAAAAAATCAATTTCATGATAAACATAACTCGTTGCACAGGCAAGCATTATTATTGAAATATTTAAAATATATATATTAGTCAAAATTATGCATTTCAAAATTATGCAAAATTATGCAAAATATATATATTAGTCAAAATTATGCATTACAATTCTGCGAATACAGTTTTTGCAAATGCGCCTATGGCATTCATTGATATAACGGGATTCCTTTCATTACTTTCAACATGTTCCAATTTTTACTATACACATAATTATATAAATGATCACAATACAAAAAATGCCTATTTAGAAATATTTCTAATTCTTATATAGGATACAAAATTTGTATGATTCATTGAAGAAATAGCATTATGTTTTGATGCGTATAATTCTTATAAGAATTGATTAATTTTTGCTATACAACGTAGAACTCACGTCTATGCGAGAATAGATTTAAGTGTAATATGCACGCATAATTTTTGCTATACAGCATATAGGACTCGCGCTTATGCAAGAATAGATTTAAATGTAATATGCACGCATAATTTTTGCTATACAGTATATAGGACTCGCGCTTATGCGAGAATAGATTTAAATATAATATACACGCATAATTTTTGCTATACAGCATATAGGACTTGCGCCTATGCGAGAATACTTCCAAATGTAATATGCACGCATTATTTTCACTATACAGCATATAGGACTCGCGCCTATGCGAGAATAGTTTTAAATGTAATATGCACGCATTATTTTTACTATACAGCATATAGGACTCGCGCCTGTGCGAGAATAGTTTCAAATGTAATATGCACGCATCATTTTTACTATACGGTGTGAGAATAATTTTTACACTTCTATAACAACAAGTCTTAGAATTCCGAACTGGCAGTAAACTGCTATACTTTTCTAGCACTGAATATTAGAATTCTGGCAACCAGTGCTAGAATTTGAGGCCGTATTTTTCTCCGTGTATTAGCTTGTATTACTGTTGTGTGTTTACTCCGACATGATTTCTTTTTTGAATCAATCTTCACTTAGCATCACTTAGTTAGCGCCGATTTTTTTTCGGGAACAACCGTTGACATGCCTCAATGTTGAATGCCTCCTGCAGGCCCGCCTATACACTCGATAAAAGTGCAAAACTTTCGCGAGTAAGGTTTGAAATCCTGCACCTTACGTCGGTCACCAAGCATACTACTATCTGTGTCCAGGGTAGGTGGGTATCCCTCAAATGGAAAAAGCCTGCCAAACCGGTGCATGGGTAGTACGCTGTCCGGCCGACGTGTAGCGCAGCACGTTAAAGCTTCTCTCGCCAGCCATGTGTACTCTGAGCGTATATGCAACCAAGTCCACGAGCCGTACCGACATACCTTGAATCGACGTACTTTCTGGATCGTTCCTCGTAGGCAGCCTAGTGCTGTTAAAAAACTTGGATATCTGGTGATGCCCAGACAAAAGGAACATCCTTTTTTAGGACTTTTAGAATGAGTCAGTCCTGCAGGATCTAAGTACCCTGGAAATCATAAAACATATAAGCCACTTACTATGGAAATGAACTAGAAATAGAAACACACAGAGCAACCAATACTCCCAATAACGATTCAGGCAGAAAAATGGGCGAGAAGTGAAGCAATAAGAGTTGACATTGAGACACACAGCATTTTGGAGAAGCCTTTACTCGGCGACCGCCACTAAGAGTCCTTGATAACGAATCCAAAGATGCAGCAGCATCATGAAGCCAAATAATTGAAAAGAAATTTTAACAAGCGTTACAAACAGCATCGTACAGTATTATATACAGTAAAGTATGGTTTCATTGGTCATTATATAGACATCAAGACCTAGACAGTCCTCTCCCAATAAACCTAGTGATAAGGTACGTCTCACCGACAGAGGTAATACACATGCCCGCAAAAGACCTGAATCCGACGAATGCTCGGGGCTACGACCCAGTAACAGGCAAGCTTCTCAAAGGACTATCCACAAAGGGTACCGTTTCCATCCCCTCACTATTCAACCGTGTACAAACGACACACCTACCAGCCAGTGAAAATATGCATTTGTAATAATGATCCCAAAACAGGGAAAATCTGCCAATGAGGTTTCCTCATACAGACCTATCAACGTCCAAATAGCAAATCATTCCACATGCCAATCATGTCCAAATAGCACAAAAATGCCACTCAGGAGATTGAAACTCTTACAGGGAGATGATATCATCGAACATTGGAGTACCATTTCGAGTTTAGAATTTATCATTTAACCACCGAGCAAGTACGTATAGTGACTTTGCTTAATATGAGAGGCGCTGGAACGGGAAGAATGCTGCTCAGCAGCCTTCTTTCTTATCCAGCCAGTCTTCAACAAAGTTTGGCACCCTGCTACAAAATAGAACAACCGCTGTCTGAATGCTACAGGATGCTCTTATCATACACTGAGAAAAAGAATCATCGATCCAATATCATTGATTTTAATAAATGAAATTTCGTTGATTCAATTGTAAAATTGTTGGTGTAAATAATCGGATTTATTAGTCTAAACAAAAAGCTATTGACTTTAATAACATGATAAAATTAAAAGTTTTTTTTTCATCCAAATGATATATTATTAGCCGAGAACAGTATATTATTGAAACTATCTAAAAAATTATCGCAAACAAATTATATAGTTTTGAATGTATTTTCTGCAACGAACAAAAACGCGTTTCTATTCGTAACATGAATATTGTTGATTCGAGTACACAAGAAAAATTGAATTTCGCTCGTTTGATTCAGATAAAATTTCTATTGAGTAAATACGTTATTTTATTTTTTCACCATATCCTATATTGATTTTCACGTACATTATTCGTTAAAATATTAATATTTCATTTTGGTTGAAACATATTAAGCAAATGTCTGAATTGATTAAAAAATGATGCGAAAATAAAATTTGTTTCTTGCGCATTTGGTTGAAAAAATTCAACTAAATCATGGCCAAGCGCCACCGAAATTATAGGTGTGAGGAAACTCGTAGTTCTCAGAGTAACCGCTAGAAGCCGCACTCGCGCTTGTTTCTCGTAAGCGTAGCGCGAACCGAAAATCTACTTGAACGCCGGAGAAACTCTAAAGAGTATCACTTCTGGGCCTATGGCTAAGATCAAAGTGTAGTATCTGTTCTTATTAGTCGAATATCTGATATTCTCTCCACTATTATCGTGAATGATCATTCTAATGCTCACTTTTTATTTAAGATTTAAACCAAATTGACAAACTTACGTGTCATAGCAGATTCGTTTCGATGTAGTAAAGAAATAATTAATTCTATCGATTATATTTTTGTACGAAATAAACAATGTTGTAGCAACCGCTTAATTATTTCATCCATACATCTACGGATAGTATATAGAATGATTTCAATAGAATATAATTTTATTCGAGGGATAATGTAGATATTCAGAGAACAGAAGAGATTTCCAAATAAAATAATATGTTATTTGAATCAGTCACATTTTCCAATATTTTATACTATTGTAACAATCTCATATATCAGTAGCACTCCGCGATCAGACATTTATTTCAATCAACCACTATATTATTATGATTCAATTGGTTTTTTTTCTCAGTGTACATCTGGGCGATCTACGCTTACAAGCGCGTCAAGGACAAGATCTGTCTGTTTTGGGTGGAATACCTCATGTACACAGCGGATCGATCACCACGGCCAGAGACCCTCGCAGCAACATTTGCAGACGACACAGCCCGACCAGCGTCAAACAAAAACGCAAACGTGGCATCAAACACTCTCCAAGAAGTGTAGTAGACTCATAGAGGTACACGAATGGCTAAGTACGCAGAGCATGAAACTAAGCCACACCAAGTTAATTAGCCCACTTTAAAACTAGGAAACTGTTCACCAGCCAGCCTGAGCGATCAAGTTCTGCCGCAACGTTACAGCGTGAAAAGCACCTCGAATCTAAACAAAAGTGAACTTAAAATCATCGCGGGTGAAGGTCAGTCATACAAATATTTGCATTGTGAATAGATAAGATAACAGCACAAATTTCGAAACGTAAGTCACTGTCAAGCTGATAGAGCTTCATATGTCTGTTCACATTTTGATTCTATATAGCCCAAACACTCCGCCCACCTTCCAAACGAATAGCCCATATATGTTTCTTTTTTACTATACATCCTTTCACGCTCTTACCCTCTCGCTTTTTCGTCCACTTTTTCTACAGGGTAACTATAACTTTTACGGTCGCGCCCCTTATCGCACCCCATACCATGGGTCCACAAACCGCATCTGTGCTTCACGTATACTCACCCCTCGGCGTTTTACACGTGTCAGGGGCATACACCCCCGTTTATATTATCCATCTCTCCATTGACTTCACGCCTCAGCACAGTACAGAAACATATTTTTTCTCACCCCACGCGAACATACGTGTACATAAATAAAAATAATAAAACGATGCATAATATCATCTAATCTTACCTTTTATACCACCTGCCCACATTTTCTAAGGCTCGTCTTTATGCGCGTAGGTGTGTGCATATGTGTACTTGTTAGTTTGTCCCGAAGGATGGGCATTGAAAAAGATAGTGCAGAAGTTTCAAAACCAGGTAGAACGAGAAACTTGTCTCAGCAGTTGCGATATGAAATAGTCATGTCACGTGAGTACAGCCCACAAGGGAGTTCTCAAAAAATCTTCGTCTTCGGAGAGGCAGCCGGAGTGTGAAGAAAGCGGAGTACAGTAAAAAATGAAAAATAAAACGTTACCAGCCGAGAAAGCGAACAAGGGAAGTTTTTATTAAGAAACGGGTTTTGCTCATATCTAACAAAATAATGAAGCGATGTAAGGCGTTCATGCTCCAACAATGCGGAAAATGAATGACGCCACGAATATATAGAGGTTGGCCGTGGTATGTGGTATCTTTGAATTGCTCAAGATTACGTTCTGCAAGCCGTGCACTTTCTGTACGTCTAAGCGCAGATGTGTGTGTGTGTGCTTCCACGGACTTGATAAATGTCCCCAAAAAAAGCGAGGACCCTTGATTTTTCATTTCCGCAGAAAACGGTCCACCTCGGCAACGAGAGGAACGCAGTTATTTTTTCTCTCTTGAATATTATGACGTTGACGACCAACTCGCCGGAGATGCACAAGGGTTATTAAGGATCTACCTAATGACCAAAATTCGATTTATCACCTTATTTATATACATATATATATGGGAAATTCCACGACATTTTTTGTTTTCCTGATTTTCTTTTGTAAAATTATATCTCATAAAAGGAATATCCACACCAATTTTTAGATTTTTATCTCTGCTCTCCGAGGAGTTATAATCTTCTAAAAAATGTCGATTTCGAAAGTTTTGGAAACGTTTAGAAGCTGATAACTCTTGAACTAATTAAGATATCGACAAATGTCGCTTTATAATTTTTTTTCATTTTGAAGCATGCTTTCGTTGAAAGATAGGAAAAAAATTATCAATTATCAATGTCAAGGTTGTTTTGCTTCTAAATTGACAACTGTTTTTTTTAAAGATGATTGCCTTTTTTAATTCTTTAAAATAGAGTGACACATGCTATGGTTTTTGAGACTAGTCTCATGGTGGGCCCATTTTTCCTTCTATTTTTTTCGCATTAATCATATTTATTTTAGAAAATTTTTAACATTTTAATGTCCAATAATGATATTAATGATTTTATGATTTCCAATTCAGCTTCGAACCGGTTCAGCCTGGATCGGTTTATTTTCCCTTTGTATTAAATTTAACAAAAAAAAATTGTTTTGAATTAAAAAAGAAAATTAGTTAAATTCAGCACAAATTACAAATAAACTATTTCAGGCGTGTAGAAGCCGAATTGGAAATCACAAAATCATTAATAACATTATTGGACATAAAAATAACAAAAATCTTCTTAAAAAAATACGATTGATTCGAAAACAAGAAGGAAAAATGGGCCCATGATGAGACTAGTTTTAAAAATCATAAAATGGGTCACTTTATTTTAGAGAATTTTTTGATAAAAAAAAGGCAATGATCTTTAAAAAAATAGTTTTCACTTTAGAAGCAAAAAAAACATTGACAATGATAGTTTTTTATATTTTTTAAACAAAACTATGCTTCAAAATGAAAAAAGTATATAGTGACATTTGTCGATATTTCAATTAGTTTAGGAGTCATCAACGTTTCAACGTTTCCAAAACTTCCGAAATCGACTGCTTTGAAAAATGATAACTCCTAAAAGGGAAGAGATAAAAATCTAAAAATTGGTTTGGATATTCCTTTCATGGGGTACAATTTCACAAAAAAAATCAGGAAACCCGCAAATGGTCGCGATCACGGGCTAGGTGAAATGGGGTGGAATATCCTATATATATATCTCTTTTTTTTATTATATCCTCTTTTTATTCCCATTCGCCGTTACGGTCAGGAAATCGTTTTCAAAATAAATTGCGTTGAGGATGTCATCTAAAAAAAAAAACAGTTTTTTAAACTCTATCACGGCGAATCTACGAGTAGAAATAAAACACATTTTATCGTCAGGAATGTTAGGAATACGACATGCCGAAAAAATATAACTTTGTAGATACAGCAATAATGGGAAAAATTTATGTATTCAAAATGATAATGGTTATGGTCACCGTAGAAAAAAATTCGCCATAAAGTTAATCTAGCAATACGGAGAAGAAATTCCCACTAACGCATTCATTATTGATATCAAAAGATCCTCACCTTTTTTAAGTTGCGAAGCAGTATGGAATCGTTTTTTTTTACTATCATGTCTTCTAGAAGTTATCTCTCAATGTTGAGTAAGAACTACCTGCAGACAATGTTATGTAAGGGACCATGACACGATGAGGAATTGAGAAGTTTTCGTCAATTCTGCGATAAGCAATGGACAGCGATAATTTATCAGAACAATCGATCGTGAATTTGAGAAAATATGTGTACCAGGTAAGCTGACACTATTTCGGAAACAAAATTGAAATTCCGAAACACGATCCAACACCGCATAGCCGTTTTATGACATATGCTTCGAGGAGATCGATCTACTCGCTTCCATTTCTTTCGTCGTTTCATCTTTTTCTTCTATAGCGAAACGTTTCCAGGATTAACGGTAAGCGGAGTGGATTCCGCCTATTTCTTCCTCGTTCTACCGCCAAACCTCGTCTACGGCTCTATGATCATTTCAGTTCACACGTTTTGAACATTCGGCCCGACATCCGCGCGTTCATTTGTGATGGTAGTCGAGAAACGGGACTGGGTCGGTTCATGTGATAGCACCGAGCATAGGTGTATATATCACAGAGAAAGAGGAACACGGGAAAAGGAATGTCTGGGAAAAAGAGCGAGAGCGAAAAAGATAGACGATAAAGGACCAGCATGATGACGAAGAAAAGAGAAATATATCGTTCGGTCGACGGCCAGCTTGAGCTTTTTCTCGTTTAGAGGAGTTCAGGTTTGGGCTCTGGTCGAGGAACGGCTTGGAAAATTCACTTCGTTTACCCGAACCGGCTTGGCTGGACGATAGCCAAGCTGTATCATACAACAAACGTACGTTTTCTGTCGCTTGATTCCTTATGGTCCGGTTGCATTGCTGCATTTGCTACGTGTTACTTTTCAACGTCACGTATGAGTATTTCGAATTGCATCAAAGCCTCCGTGCGAGGCAGCACACGGTAAATAAGAGGACTCGAGATATCCGTAAATTGGCCTTGCTTTGCGAGACGTTCCAAAGTGGCAGGCCAAACTCCAAAATAAAGAATTGGCTTTCGTCCTCTCTCTGGTCACGCATTGTTTTCCATGCTGGATTTAGGCAGCATAAAGTCACCAGAGACATGGCATTTCACTCACTACAAACGCGTTGATCACGGGCTCACTCGCGGAATTGTTCTCTCCGCTTGTTCTTTTCTCGTGGCGTGTAGGTCAGAGAGACAAAGAGATATTCCCGAGTAGAAATGTTGTCAGGCTGGCCTGATATTTAATCCGGGTCGGATCACGTTGTGTGCAGAGGCCTTACTTAAGATATGCCTCAATTTGCTTGATCCGGTTGGTGTCAGGTGATAGTCAGGCAACTGAATGTACTGTTTCCTCCAGTTGCCTGATCCAGCTAGCTTCAGGCGATCGTTAAGTAAGTGGATTTACGGCTTGATTCAATTCGCCTGATCTGGCTAGCTTCAAGCAATCATCAAGTAACTGGACCTATATACAGTTTGGCGCCGTTTAGACGCCTAACCTCTTATCGAACACCAGACGAACTATATATATTAGCGTGTCGTCAAAACGTGCTCCGTTCAAAAAACAATTTAGTTAAATCTACTAACTTTATCTATTTAATTTTTTGAAATTTGAATTGAATTGCAGTTTCGTAGAAACAAACATTTTTCTGTTTGATTGAATTAATGGTCCGTCTTGGTTGCAATATACACATGACAATGGAAATGGGACAAATATAATGTCCCATTTCTACCCCCCATTTCTTCAGTTACTAGATATTATGAGAGCGCGATTTCCCTTCGGTAAATATAATGTAATCGGAAGATAATGTTTCAATAGAATAAACATGTTTTCAGTCAATTTTTTCCAGATTATTCAATTCAATGATATCCGAATACGAAATGAATACTGAATGGAATTGGGTTCAGTACTCATGTTGAAATGAATACTGAATTCAGTTGGATTCATTATTCATTTTGGAATGAATACTGAATCCAACTGGATTCATTATTCATTCTCATAACGAATGCTCAATCGAGGTGGATTCATTAACGAAAAAAAAATGAATAGCCATCTGACATGTATTCGGTATTATTTTCCTACTCGAATACTAAAAGTATTCGAATATGCCCATCTCTGTGTACACACGCACGCACGCACGCACGCACGCACGCACGCACGCACGCACGCACACACACACACACACACACACACACACACACACACACACACACACACACACACACACACACACACACACACACACACACACACACACACACACACACACACACACACACACACACACACAGGTTATGTTTGAAAAATCTATACTATGATATTCGATAAAACTCTGATTATCACAATGATATTAACTAATTGATATAGTTTATGTGATGCAACAAATAATTATAGGAATTGATGTGGTCTCTTGTGCCATCGAAATGCTACAAACACTCGGTAGCATAGGGGTAGCGTGCGCAGCTATAGGTACGTTCTAGGTTCGATCCCATGTGGATGCAGGAAATTTTCTTCGAAATAATTGATTCAGAAGGCCAGGAAATGGCGGATTATGATACAAAATCATTGTGGTAGAACTCTAATTTAAGTATTTCAATTTATTTTGGATTTATGACATATTCTATTGACTATTCTAAAAAATATATTTGAAACAAATAGGATCGTAGTAAAAAACCTATTTGATATAAAACGATCCTATTGAAATTAAATATTTGTTTGACCGTGCAATAAAGATTGTGATGAGATGGTTTCCGAAGCAACAGCGAACTTCTCTCTTCGGACTGCATGTCCGGCCTTCACTTTTCACCCTGATCAGGCCTTGATTTTTTACCCGGATCAGACTTTTTTGTAGCCGGAGCAGGATTTCTACTCGGGCTGCTAATGAATGCAATCTTAACCTTTCGAATTGTCGAAAATAAAATAGAATCGTAAAGATAGCAGTGCGTTTGTTTGTATAGCGAAATATAAACGGATATTGGAAACTTTTTTTCGATCAAAATAGGCTATTTATCGCAACTTGAGGCAAGGCACTTATCTCGAGGCTGATGGAGCTCAATCGCAATACGAAACCATCCGTTGTGTCTAGCGTCGTTTGCGTCACTCGTTAAAAAAACATTGTGTAACCCCGTCATTATGTCGCTTGATGACTGCCTGGTAGATTAAAGCGTTGAAGACATGCACGGTTGATTATACACTGTGCATGTGATGTCGATCACGGAGCAAGTCACGCCTACTCCCTCTAACTATCCGCTACCCGACAGACGGAAAACAATTATCCGAAACTTCGATTACTTGAGGATTGTTCCGCAATTGCATATACACCGTGAACTGCACGAGTAACATGAATATGGCCGCTCAGCAAGTTTAACGACCAGAAAGATATTAATATGGTTTACACTATGATTAATAATGTACATTAACCCTGTAACCTTTTCCGAGGTCCCAACGATGCTGGAGGGCTCTCACCTTCGGGTCTTAATCCACGCAATACCACAACTCTGCTCCGGTGGGCGTATAAACCCATAGACAGAGTTCAACATAACTAGCTTAGGGCGCCAACAATCATTATCACAATGTACATTCGAGCTTCTCTAATAGAGGGGCCAGCAGTTACGAAGGCATCCACTCTAACTACAGGGACATGCAACCTCACAACTACAAGATTTGTCACCAACAATCTGCACAGAGGCAGACGAGAAAAAGGAAGGGTGAGAGTGGTAGGGTGTAATGGCGAGGATGAAACTTTGGATATTCACACTGCTAGTGGTAGGCATGTTCTTCCAACGCTCGCTTATACGTTACAGTTTAAGTCGTCTCTGCAGCTTGCGACTGCTTTCTGTAGCATCACCTCAATCTAAGTAATCACGCTTTCGAGCAAATCTGCCGATGATCGAGATTCTTAAGGATACAGAACCCACAGTACTATCCGAACTTTCAACTATCGCTACGGTTAATTGCAATGTAATCAATGAAGATCAAATTACAGGGAGCATTCTTGAAAAACGGAAATTTCATGATTTGCGAAAAGATTGATTTCATCCAATTAGGTTGTCCATTATTCATGAAAAGATCAATAATGCAGTAAGATTTGTTTTTGCCGTCAGGTCTAATTGGAAACATGAATCTCGCTGGTAGTTATTCCTCACTAATAGTTGAATGGCATAGTAATTTACCATCAACGAAGATTCGAAGGCTTCCGAGCTTTATAAGTTGAGAAATATAGGTAGCGAGTGAAAATAATTGGAGTCCTTAAAGTGAAATTAAACAAGCGACTCACGGCCCATATAATCGCAAAATAATGAGACAAAACTCGATTTAACTTCAGCATCAGTTTACAATTGCTTTCGATGTAGGAGTAGCGGCCAAGAAAATACTTCCGGAAGATCCATGCCAGAAAACAGTTCAGACAAACAGATGAATTTTTCTAACTTGGCGGAAAGAGTCAAGAAGACAAAGTGTCCACTTCATCATTTTTCGGATGGGTAAAATCCTTCGGTAATCTTTTTCTGGCACATTCCACTACTTCCCTCAATCGAATAACGCAAAATTGCTTTTTTTCACTGATAGTATTTCCAACGTCAATGCCGTCGTACCTCATTGCTTTTTCTCTAGTGCATTGCTCGTGAGCCGAATTATATTGGTCTCCATGGTTGGATCGATGAAGGCATATAAATGCTAAAATCCTGCAGACCAAAATGGATGAATGAGTATCAGCTCCATTCTCCACTTCGTTTCATTTGGTCGAAAAGTGATAAATTAAAAATAATTTATTTACCCTCGACCGAGTAAGCCTGCCTCTCTTACTTGATGGTCCACGTCGTGAGGATTAAGATTAATAGTTGTTCATTCGAGGGTGTCCTCGATAGTGTGTCATTGGGTCCACGAGCCATCGTTTCTAACAG
Organism: Ophion obscuratus; assembly: GCA_964007375.1. Classification (NCBI taxonomy): domain Eukaryota; kingdom Metazoa; phylum Arthropoda; class Insecta; order Hymenoptera; family Ichneumonidae; genus Ophion; species Ophion obscuratus. The sequence continues at coordinate 26,553,271 of OZ023318.1, read as the reverse complement.
CGAGGGAGACAACTAAGGTGACTATGAGGGTGCCACGTGTTGAAGGGACAGTGACAAGAGTTATACTGCTACCGTACATTTTACCCGTGAAGGAAATGCAACAAATTGATTGACTTCAGTGCCCGATCGTTGTTTTAGCTGAGTAAATGGTATAGCACATCAATTTCCTACTATCACCTTACCAATACGCGCCTACCCCAAAACGGAAATGCTCAAACTACAAGAATATTTAGGTTAAAATTAAGTCCAGATTAGTGGTTGCTATTGAAGCGGAAAAAACAATGATTCGAGCTTGCGAGCTCATGCAAGCCCGAAGGTAAGATAATTGAACGCATACCAGGTCGAATCCGATAGCAGCAGTAGCAGAAAGCACTAGCGGTCGCCACATTCAGAGAATAAATCTTTGCACACTCTAAATGCTAATGAGCCCCGATGCGACGGAGTGGCCGGTTGGTCGCTACGATGTGTGACACTCTTTTGCGCACAGCTTTTTGCCTCACCGTTCCCTATATAAATGCAAACAGCGACAAGACGAATGTTCTCGCGTGGCACACGTCAGCGAATGGTGACAGAGTCAAAGAAGCACAAGCCTATCAAGCCTTCAGATGAAAGTTGCATGTTTGCATAATGCAATAGAAACCGAGAACGGTGAATTCGTCGAGCAGCATTAATGTATTCCGGCTTGTGAATAGCGTGTGAATTGCCGAACTATGAACTACCTTGCGTACCATACTCATAATCGTTTCCGTTATCGTTATTCCATTCGTCGTTGTTCTTCCTTCTTGATGTACATTTGCGACTCTCGTTAAAACATCAGCAAAAAACCATATCACACATTTATCTATGCTTTACGTACAAAGTGCAATTGAAACCCAAATCGATGGAACCAAATTAACGACCCTACATACATCTGAACACAGGGGTATTCCACGAATTTTCACTAAAAACATACCCTCCGTTTTATGCGTTAACGGGCTTGTTACATCAACGATCAGCTTCGATTACGTGTGTCTGTGTGATTGCTTTTGCGTAACTTTCTGATTGTATTTGTGAATGCATCGATGCTGGTGGGGCCAGCGGGGGTGGCGAATCGGACAAAGACAGAAACAGAGAGAAAAAAAAGAGTGAAAAAGAGAAAGACGAAGAGAGGCAGAGGGAGAGGAAAGAGGAGAGGTGATTCCAGCTAGTACAAACGCTCGTATACATGCGGCGAGACTCGAGAGACGGTTACACGATGTGAAATTGTTAACAAACCCACGTGGAAAGCTCTAACTTTGCATAACGTTGAATGGGGGAACGGTGTTGAGTGGTTTGCAGGGCGGAAAACGGATATAGCCGAAAATTGTTTCGGCCAAACCGTGAGAATGATAGAGCCCGGCTGCTACGATCGATTGAACATTTGTGGCACGCATTAGGTCCTCAAGTTCTGAATCGATGCAATTTGCCGGAACAATCTCATCAATGGTCGAAGTTTTAATCACGATTTCGTATGGAGAATGACTCATAACGAAATTGCTTGGGGTAGAAAGAAACGAATACATGTAGCGATACAACAGAAGCTTTCGCTCTTGGGAAATTACATTTCGTGAATGTAATCACCATGTCTGATACTCTCACATAGTAATCTTCGGTCCGTATGGGCTACCCCTATTTCAATGAAATTAGAAACATGCCTGGATAGTTTTTAACAAACGGCTGCACAAGAACCGTGCATGCATTCTAGACTGCTCATGGCTATATGGATGGTCTGTGTTGTAAACGGAAGTCCGTGTCATGAGGACAACTTATCAGCTGCGCAGCTCCACCGTTATCATTGTTGATTAATGCCTGATCAGTTTTAACTACTCTCACATAACGACTTAAACTGTGGTTCTATTTTTCTCCACCTGTACGCACCATTTCCTAGAACAGAGGATTATTGCATAGACGATTGCTGCGTTACTCGATACTCTTTCATTTCGATCGTACGGAGATGCTGAGTTCGACTATCCATAACGAAGCTAAAATTTCGAATTTCTTCACTGCTCATATTGCTACTCAGGCTATATTGGTTATTTGATCAAAGCTAAAGAGATTTTCGGAGCAGCAGAAGTCTCACCAAGAGTATTTAAAGGTTATCGGTCTCATATCCTTGCGTGACATTGTGTACTTCCATTCAGCATCCCATGTAGGGTGATCAGTAGTGGCCAATGATTGGCCGATGCTCGACGCCAAGCTTGCCAACATTGGCACTCGAGCTTGGCCCGATCATCGACCGAGCCTTGGATGATAAGAGCGGCCCGATATTCGCAATCAATATTGGCCCTAGAATGGCTTATGAGAATCGGCCGAGCATCGCGTAGGAGTTCATTCGAGAATCGGCCAACAATAAGCCCCCTCAAGATTGCCATCATTAGCACTCGAGCTTGGCCCGATTATCGACCGAGTCTTGGCAGATAATTGTGACCCAATATAGATCACCAAAATTGGCCCTGCACTGCCAAAAAAAAAATAATTATTTTTGTATTGTAATTCATCATTACCTGGTCTTTCGAAATGATTAGTTCGAAGAAAATATTTCACCCATATGGGGCTCGAACCTTGAACTTCCTTACTCATAGCCAAACACGCTGCCCCTATGCTACCGAGAACTTGTGACATTTGAATCGCAGATATGACATAAGATACTAAATGGATTCTCATCATTATTTGTATCACATAAATTATATCAATTAGGTAATATCATTGTGATAATCAGAGAGTGTTATCGAATGACATGTTATAGAATTTTGAAACCTAACCTATATATATAATTCCTCTCTCTCCACCTTCTCTACCACCACAACCCGTTAATATGTGTGTTGCAATAAAGACAGACCATTAGTTCATTAGTTCAAGTTTAATTTGAATAAATAAATATATTTAAAATGAATAATTCCAATAATGGAATGCAATAGGAAAAATTTGATTTCACGAAAAATCTAGTTAATTCAAATAAAAAATAAATAGACGCGGTTAGTTAATATTAATAGAATTTTTCTGTCAGTGTGGGATGGTTCATAAAAATCGGCAGAATTTCGCGTATGAGCTCGTTCGAGAATCGGCTCACAATGAGTGCATCGATTTGGTAGTATATTTGTTAAGTATAATGTCCAATGGACTCGTAAAACGTATTTATCTCGTCTCTCAATGACTTCAACGCGAAACAATGAATCGTCAATATACGAATTGCGGTTCGATCATGCGTTACTCGGCCGAACATTGGCCTCGTATCGGCAAAAACATGATTGGCGAGTCTATACTTCGCCAAACACCGACCTCGTATCGATAAGCCAATGATTAGAGAGCCTATATTTGGCCGAACATTGTCCTCGTATCGGCAAACCAATGATTGGCGCGTCTATACTTCGCCAAACATCGGCCTCATATCGATAAACCAATAATGAACAAGTCTATACTTGGCCGAGCATTGGCCTCGTATTGGCAAACCAATGATTGGCCGGTCTATACTTCGCCAAACATCGGCCTCGTATCGACAAGCCAATGATTAGCGAGTCTACGTTTGGCCGAAGATTGGCCGCGTATCGGCAAACCAATGATTGGCGAGTCTATACTTCGCCAAACATCGGCCTCGTATCGACAAGCCAATGATTAGCGAGTCTATATTTGGCCAAGCATTGGCCTCGTATCAGCAAGCCAATCTTGGCTAGTCAATACTCAGCCGAGCATTGGCGTACAATTGGTTAATCGATCATCGTCCCGCCAACATTGGTCCAAGTATTGGCCGTTACGGTTCGATTGGCGAAACCTACATGGGATACCGTCTGCCAGCGCCAGTAAACTTGAAAAGACAAAGCGTCGGTGACTTCACTGCATCGATCGCATATCACTATAATTCTACTGTTCTCATTGGTTCAGAATTGCCCTTTGCCTTTGTGTAAAAAAATCCTGCCACATACGCGTCTCATGTGTAAACTGTTTGGTTTAGGATTGAAAGGTGGCCGCACGTATAGATGATGTTTCTACAGAACACGTATGTACATGCGTTCGTGCGTGTGCGTGTGTGTGTATGGGTGTTTGGGTACACGGACACGGTTGTTATATGAACTCTAGACGCGCAGCGGTCTCTTCGGTGGTAACCTGATGGCCATTATAATCCACGTCTCTTCCGTAGTGCACTCAAACTCATCGTGCTACAGGTACGGAAACGGCTATGGGCTGCAATCCTGCAGACCATTAGAGCGTACTCCGTGTAGCGCTTTTACAGATAGTTGGGAACTACTCTTATATACTGATATCAAGCAACAAAGGTCACTAATAGGTGAAAGTTGAAAACACGTTACGGCATAAAGCGAAGAGTGAATCGCCCTTCTCGTAAGGCCATCAGCGTCGCCTACTATCTCCAGTCACATATAGGTCACTTCTATTTTCCCTTCGCGTCTATCTCGGTCTGCAAATCACACCATTTTCAAGCTTCTATCCTTCGGCAAGGACACGTAAATTTGCCAGATAATTGAAAACTTGCCGAGGCTATCAGTTCTCTCGCGGGATTATTCGGACCGGGTAGTTCCTACCATCAGCGGGGCGATGTGAAAAGAGACGTCCTTGTCTGGTCTAGAGTAGAGTTTCGAAACTTATCAACCAACCCTTTCACCGTCATCCAAGCACCCTGGATTTACCGCATTCCAAAAATTCTTCCATAATATTGCATTATTTACTCTCAATATTGATACGTTGATGTTTTATCGATAAAACCGTACGTCAAATCGAAGTTCAAACTTTGGGCGGTTAATCATAATTCTCACAGATCATAAGAAGAGTTGCAGAAGCACTTAAGCAAATGAGTAGCAGCGAAATAGGACTAGGGTTCTTCGATCATCGGATTTTAAGTATCGTCCCTTGTTTTTTTATTTGTTTTATCGCGCTCCCTCATTGTTGCTCAAAAATGATTCCATGGTCAACCTTTACATGGCAGGAAGGAGCAAAGCGTCAAAAAAGCTGATGGGATTCTTTCGATTGTGAAAATATGCAAAAAGCTGAATCGGTCCGTTATCGAAGGCTAGTTCTCAGGGGGTTATCGGAGAATACAAAAACCACCGGGAAACATACGAAGTGGCGCATGTAGTCCTGCCCGGTTCGAGGGATGGTTTAAGGGTAGCAGGCGGCGTTGGTAGCGTCCGCCGCCGTGGCCGGCGCCGCCGCTACCACCACGATGGTGGAAACAGGGCGGGAGGTGGTAAGAGTTGACAGTGGTGGTCGGAGGCTGATATCAAGCTAAGCGCTCGCGCAGTCGATTCGCGGTCTCCGCACCACGAGAACCCGAGCACGCTTCACTCACTTATCCTCGTTCTCTCACTACCCCCTCACGCATCCGCTTGTGCAACTTCTTTACCACCCTTGCTACACGTTCGAATATCCGATTTACCGAATATTTACGACGCATCACAGGCGCGTTCAACCTGACCAGTTGCAAACGACATGCCGTGCGTGCGCGTATGACGGAACAGATCAACGACAAAAATCAACTTTCACAACGGTGAATCAAAATCGACCGTGAAATTCGATAAGAAATAACAGCGCGGACTCTCTGTCGAGCTTTTCTCGATATACTTGCAAACATTGCAGAACGAAGACGAACGTTTGAAAACTCTCCAGTGATCTGTTTATTTCGTGTGTTGTGATCGTCGCATCAATAACGCGAATTGAAAAAAAAATCCAGAACAAACCACAGTATCGCTGCCACTTTCAATCGTGAATTTCGATAATAAAATGACACAGCAAGGCTGAATATGGATAGTTGAAAAGGTTCCTTTGCAGACTCGAAGCGGCAGCGATTCAAGGATATGGTTCGTGTCGTGGGGTGAGAACCTCCCACGTGGAGCTTTATCAACCGTCCCAACGTAGCGGCGATTGGATTTTTAGTGCGGTAAAACAATGTGCGATCGATGACTTAGCGTGTACATGAGTGCATCTGTGCAAATATGTGTGTTTGTGTTGAAAGTGTTGACCGTTGTGACTCACACCCGCGCATGTCGAAGTACAGAGATACATGACTTTCGGAAGACGCGGCGCGCTTGTGCAATCGGTGGCGGTTATCATCTAATTGCGATTCAAATAATTGAAAAAATATATATATATCGCGGTCGATGGTGTGAAAATTCGTGGACTGTCAAATCTTGAAAGGAAGCGCGCGTTGTGAGTTCTGTGAAAACGACGGATGGTGCAAAAAATAATTTGGATTGATAAGCAAAGATTGTGTGAAGAGTGGAAAAGTAATGGAGTGATTAATTAATACTCGTAAGCCCGTTACTAGCATTATGCCAATGTCACAACCGAATTATAATGCCATGAAAGTCCACAAAATTTCATTACCGATCAATCCGTTTGCAAACAAATATTGCATTACTAAACGATCCTTTTTCAAAATATTTGGTGGTGACCCTTGATGCTGAATAATCTTGAATTGAAAATTGTTTCTGTATTACCGAAATTGTCACATTTTTTGACAGGCGTTGGCTTATTGGAAATTCCGGTTGGATAAATGATCATGTTTAAATGAAATTTTAATAATATTTTGATTTGAGCAATCCAATTCAGAAAGGGTGAATATTCATTGACATTTCCTGATGGAAGAAACATTAAACTAATTTTATAGAGTTCTGTCAGATAAAAGTTCAAGTTCACGTTTGAAGGTGAATTTAATGTAATTAAAAACCACAATATTGGATAAAGTAAATGAAGCGTAATACGGGAACGAGAAATATCGTACATAAAGTGCACGGTTTCGGTCAAGCCCGGATGCTCGTGTAAAAGAGAATATTAAAAAAAAAAATCTACTTAAAGGATTTGCTAAAAAGCTCTCTGCCGCATATGACGAGCGAGCACACAGTATTTGCCATCATATTCCCATAATTCGAAACAAATTCATGCTGAATATTGTTAATATGCATAGGACAAGCGATCGTTTTCCAGTTCCACGGCATTAAGAATACCGCTGCTTCCCATATTTTTTCTTTTTTCTTTTTAGTAGCCCGCCGTTCGTATGGCTATTTTAATCTCTCCAATTTGCGAAAGCTCTCGTATAAAAGCTCTGATTTCGCAAACAAGAATTTTAACGCTGTTAAACATTTTGTTCAGTGAACGGCTGACCAATCGTATTAACGAAAGGACAGACCGGGGAAGAGATAGAGAGAGGGAGAGAGAGAGAGAGAGAGAGAGAGAGAGAGAGAGAGAGAGAGAGAGAGAGAGAAAGAGAGAGAGAGAGAGAGAAAGGGATTTATGTCCGAGCCTCGTAAACATTGTGCATATGTGATTCCATTTTGAATGGAGAATTAATACAGCAAATGCGTGTACACATTAACGAATGTTAATTGATTTCTGGGAGAATTAGTCAGTATCTGATGACATGTGCAACTGATGTTGCCTCGTGTCCGTTTAGTTTCCTCCCGTTTTGCATAACTCGTTTTATACTAGTCATGTATCACGTGTATATATGTATTCACAAATGCAATTAATTATTTTGATTGCATTATACATAACGGAAATGGTCGTGCCGTACAAGCCACGAATAAATGGTTTGACCGTGGACAGTGGTTTAGTTCATCCGGATTTACGTTCTAACGAAAATGATTAAATGTTTCGCAAATGGTCAAACGGGTCAAGTGAAGGTACCTCGAAAAAAAATTAATATTTTACGATTTTTCGTACCTATCATCGGGTAAAATATTTCACGAATGATCATACCGGCCGATTAAGTTCAATTAAAAATGATAGTTATATCAAATCGCTACCATTATTTTTTTCAATAGATGTTCACATGTCGACCACACTAGTTAACATTTTCTAAAATTAACGACGCGTCTATAAGCAATGTCGACGATAAAAGTCCATGAAGTTGAAGTTCGCATCGTTGGAATGCAAGGAAAATGAACATTTCTGAATCCCTCTAATTTCTTTTGATAGATTTTGCCTACATACATTCTTCAGCCATTTTTAAAGTTATTTATTTAGGGATCCACAATATAAATCTATTAAGAAAAGTATTCTAGAATAATAAAAATATGGAAAATAAAATGTAAGGAATAATAATAATAATAATAAAATATATTTAATATTCTAAAATATTTGATAGAATATCTAAAATATTCTATAAAAATTCTTATAAAAAAAAGATATTGAGCGGTTCATCCTCATTTTGTTCATCGCAAATTGGCTGAAAATATAATTTCGTGCTAGTTGCCACGTGCAGTAGAATTATGCTCTTTATTTTTATATCACTCCAGATTTAAAATTATAAGTCATGTCCTCCACAGATAATATACACATCGGGGATAAAAATAACGGTGCACTTGAAGATTTATCCAGTACGTTCGTCGCGAGTGTAGCGTTCGCAGTGTGGAAAAAAAACACGAGTGCGACGAGAGTCTGAAGTACCTCTCGTGAAATGTACTGGAAACGATGCAACGCAAAGGCACTCCGGAAGCATTTACGACATGACTGCTACGTGGTGCACGGGGGAGGCACGCCGCTCACAATGATATACATCGTTCTTCTCTCGATAATGCTCGACAGTAAGTATGCGGGACTCAAAAGCATTCTGAAATTGTTTTTATCTTGGAACGCAACATTCTTGTCGTTAGGTCAAGCTATTGCACCGATTGAAAAGTACTTTTTACATGACAACAATAATACGAAGGTTTCTAACTCTTTACTCATTGCCAGTTAGCAGATTATCTTTGATATGTCAAGTTCGCAAAATGAAAATATAAACTTAACAAATCGCCGTGGTTGAGAGCGATGAGGAATTTTCAAATGGAGATATTTCTCTAAATTGAAAGAGACGTAGGGAATTTTTTTTTTTTTTAAACATCGCGAGGTTCAAAAAATGGAACCATGATGATTACAGGGTATGCAAGATCGAAAGAATTTTTTGAAATTTTGCATCATCGGAAATAAATTTGCATAACGCCAGTTTCAAGTACATCAAAGGCAGCTAAGTTGTTTGGGTTAACTAAGTACTTTTTGCATAACAATGGTGTCTTACTCACAAACTTTTCACTAATTGCGAGTCAGCAGATTATTATTAATATATCAAATTCGTAAAATAAGGATATGAACTAAAATAAACTGCTGTGGTTAAGGGCGATAAAAAATTTTCAATGACGCTATTTTTCGAAACGAAAAAGACGTGGGGAATTTTATTTATTTTTCAAGCAACTGCGCAATCCAAAAAATTTAACCATCATGATTTAGTGGATTACAGGGCATGTAAGGTCGAAAACATTTTTTCAATCTGATGTCAATGAGAATAAATTCGAATGACATCAGGTAGTTTCAATGACATCAGATGCATCTAAATTGCTCGGCCACGTTTTTAAAGAAAACCTTTTCACGTTGTCCAGACCGAATTTGCAGAATTTGAGAAAATAAAAAGTTTGTCATAAATCGTGAGGTTATTTCTAACTATGAAATGTCTTTGAGCTCATGCAACTAAGTTGTTTGGGTTAATTATGTACTTATCGCATGACAATAGTAAAAAGGTGTCTAACATACGAATTCTCTACTAATTGCCAGTCAGCAGATTATCATTAATGTATCAAATTCGTAAAATAAACATATAAACCAAAATAAATCGCCGTAGCTAAGGGCGATAACAAATTCTCAATTGGAGCTATTCGCCTGAATCGAAAAAGGCGTAGAGAATTTATTTATTTTTTAAACCACTGCGGACTCCAAGAAAATTAATCATCATGATTTACTGGATCACAGGGTATGCAAGTTCGAAATTTTTTTTTCAATCTGGTATCAATGGAAATAAATTCGAATAACGCCAGGTAGTTTCAATGACATCAGATGCATCTAAATTGTTCGGCCACGTTTTTAAAGAAAACCTTTTCACGTTGTCCAGAAAGAATTTGCAGAATTTGAGAAAATAAAAGGTTTGCAATAAACCGTGAGGTTATTTCTAACTATAAGACGATGTCTTTGGGGTTATCAAATTTTGAACCAACAAATGGACTTTTCAATTTTATTCCATTATCATCGATCCAACATTGAGAAAACTATATTTCCAAAGAGTCCACAAACTACATATTTTTCCTTGAATTTGAAGATTTATATTCAATTTCTGCAATTTACATTTTTTATTCAGTTTCACCAACTCATTCTATTCCTAAGGGCTTACCTTCCCCCAGACTCGTCCCTCGTATTATTGTTATCGAAGTTTTCCGCCGAATATTAACGTGCGGAATGAGACAACCAGTGGGAGCAGGCGGGCGAAGAGAGCTTTGTGAAAATAGGGAAAAGGGAAAGTAGGCAAGAGAGCGACCAGGAGAGAAGTTTCCCGCGAGTTTTGTATCGACGTATCGCTGCCGAGAAAACTTGAACGACCACAGCGTGGTATAAAGTTTTGCCACCGGCGAAACCGTAAAGTGCTTCAGGGGGTCCCACAGCAGAGTAATTTAGTTTCAAGTCATAAGCGCGACGACCGCCCACCCACGGAAGAATCCTACGAGATATTGCAAGTTTACCAGTCGTGTGCCCGTGACACGCCGAGCAAAGTGAGACGAATTATGGATAGAAACGAAGAGAAAATGATATTGCGCGTGAGACATCAGACCCCTAGTCCCTTCGAAGAATATGCATTCTTCCACCTCGATCTCTTTCTCCTTTTCTCCCAAACTTTGATGCGAAACGCTCTTTTCATTTTCTACCGTTAGTTCAGCAGGAATACCTAATATTAGAATGCTTGAAGATTAAAACCCCCTGGCGAAACATTATACAAGTTTTCCCAAGCAAAAGCAAATATCCACTCATAGTTTCCCTTTGGTTTGTGAATATGTATGAAGGTAAACTAAGATGTTGGGATGTTGAATAAGTTTCGCTGTTTTTTTTCGTAAATTAATACTTTATTTCGAAAAAGCATTCCTAATGCATTCAAACGTTTCGAAACTGTTGTATGAACAACTCCTGATGATTCTGCAAGTTCAGCTAGCGTCTGACATGAGCCTTCATGAAGTATTGCCTCCAATGCAACACATCAAAATCATTATTTTTGACACGTCTAAACCAATATCTGCATGTTGTTTCCGACAGAGCATAGTCGCCGGAAGTCTCAACAAGAATTCCGTGTGCTTTAGCTGCAGTTTTTTTTCGAATAAAGTACTGCGGTAAACACAAATACTCTTTTTGGCACGAAATTTGACATGTTTAACACTATGAAAAAAAAGTTGTTTACACTTCGGCCAAATGACATGCACTGAATTCCACGCTTGCTTATAGACACTTCTTTATAGATGCGTTGCCATCTTAAGATGGGATATGTGTTTAGACAGAAAAAAATAAGCAAAATTGAGGGATTTTTTAAATTAAGAAATAATTATTCTACAATTATTAAACTTTAGTTATACTTTAATAGTATATTTAAGTATACGAAACAATTTTTTAAAATTCATTCATCATCAAAATGGCGAAGCGGTGGCAGAGTGTTACAGCAAGGTCGCCGGGGGAATTGCGAATCGGCGTGCAGCCTCGCTTCTCGTAGACTTTGATTTGCAAAAAAGTTCAAACATTTTTTCAGTTAGAACATGTATATTTTCTGGGTGACGGTAATTAAAATTAAGAAAATGCAAATTTGAGAAAATGGCACGCATGGAAAAAAAATCAACATTTCACGCAACATTTCTGTAAAATGTGGATAAAAAACTCGTTTGTTCTTCAATTTTTCAAAAACAATTTTCGTCAAGTAGAAGGTACCAATATTATCAATATTTCTACCAAGTTTCAACTCAATCGGCTTAATAGTTTTTTAGTTATGCTGCACGCCAATTTCGATAATACAGTTTTGAAAAAAACGCGTTTGCAGTTCACGCCCGCTCCGAATCCGAGCGGCGAGGCACAGCGTTGACGAGCTGTAACGTTGGAAGTTTTTCGAATTTCGCTTTGAAACTTTGGGAGAATATTCTACATATATAGTTCTATCGTTAAAAAAAAATCGATTTTTTGATTGTTGTAGATGTATGTTCCGCCTTATACTACATGCAGTTCTAGTAACGCCATCTGATGGAAAACAGCGAGAATTTATTCACGGTCTTGATGAAATGAAATGGTTCTGGTCCATTGGCATCTTCGAACATTGGCAGTACTTCTAACTAACATTTCTAACTGACCTGTCTCGAATATGTTGTCTCCAAGCTTGCCAGTTTTCTAGATGGGGGCATCGTGAAATAATAATTTTCAGACTAACTGGAATCTGCAATTAAAAGATATATGACAGAAAACTCGGAAGCAATTTTTGAAGGAGGCGGAAGGTAGCATACAGTCGTGCTATATATTGGAATCGGAAAGAAATGAGAAGAAGGCAAGTTTTTTGACATGTGATTTTAAAGGTGCCGCGGGTGCTAAATCCTTGGATTGTTTGACAATCGGGGTGCAGGTTGTTTTTAGGGGATGAAGGGGGTGATTACTGCCAAAGTACAACCCCTACAAGATCAGCGACGGGAGACAAAATGTTCAGAAAAATCCAGACTTTATTTTTGTCCACAGCGCCGAAGTCGTGGAAGATCATTTTAGGGGCGAAAAAGTGAAGTTAAATTTTGAAAAATCAGTTTTAGTTCGATAACTCTTTAGGAAAAATTCGTAGAATTTTTGTTTATAAGGGAACATTGTAGTCCTTGAAAAGACGCGCCGATCGAGTATTTGATCATTCCTCTTCGATAATATCTTCACCCCCCCCAAGAAATGGTTGAAATATTGAAAAAAAATGTTTATTGAATAACTCAAAAACTGTTGAGTTTTCCGGGATGGTTTAAATGTACGAAATGTAAAGAATAATTCTCTATATTTTCGTTTCTATGGACCACTCTTGAATTTTGCTTTTTTCCAACCCCTCTCGGAGGTTGAAAATTCAAAATCAAATTCTGGGAAAACTATTGTCCGAAAATAAAGAGATACGAGTTTGGCGCTGTGGACAAAAATATAGCTGAGGGTTCAAGCTATAAATTATTCCACTGCGGCGAATTCGTGCGGTCAATACTTTTCCCAAACTTGCATTTTTTTATTCTCAACCCCCGAGAGGGGTTGGAAAAAGCAAAATTCAAGGGTGGTCCATAGGAACGAAAATATAGAGAAAAGTATTCTCTACATTTCGTACATTGAAACCATACCGGAAAAATCGATTGTTTTTGAGTTATTCAATAAAGAATTTTTTGTTGGAGTTTCAACAACATTTTCCGGGGTGAAGATATTGTCGGAGAGTGATGATTAAATATTCGACCGAGGCGTCTTTTCAAGGTCTACAATGTTCCCATTTGAACAAAAAGTGTACGAATTTATTCTGAAGAGTTATTGAATTAAAACTGATTTTTCAAAACTTCACCCCAAAATGAACTACGACGACTTTGGCACTGTAGACAATACTTAAGCTCGGATTTTTCCGAACATTTTGTCTCACGGCGCCGACCTCGTAGGGGTTGTAGTTTAGCATCGATCCGCCCCCATCCCCCTTCATCCCCCCAAAAAAACCGGCACCTCGATTTTAGGCGAAGTTGGATTTAACACCGGCGACACCTACAGAATCACCTGCCAAAAAACTGGGCTTCTTCTAATATTTTCCGATTACGGGGTTTTTCAGCGACAGCACGACTGTACTAAGGTACAATTGTGAAGCCAAGATGTCGTATCGAACCGTTGACCCGAGCGCTATATGCAATCTATTGCCAACTGGAAAGAGTTCGGATCATCAACACCGCAGAGAGCGAACGGTAGAGAATCAAAGTGGAAATCAAGAGGCAAGAGAGGAAGAGAGAGATAAATCTGAAGAGGGAGACACATGGATAGGAAGATTTTTCGTCATTGATTGATAAGAAAATATTGCGGTTACCCACGAGATTAACCGGAGGTGAATAAAAATGAACGTTATCCAGCAGAGAGGAAGTGATATAACATCCCTCTGTAGCGAAGGGGACCTTCCATTCTTCTAGCTGTCTCCGGGCCCCGTGCAATTTAAGGGGTAAGGCCACTGTAAATTTTTTGAAAAATCGATTTTTTTTTATTGGCTTAAAAAATAGTTTAAACCCTCTAGAATAAGAAAAAAAAGGTCCTGTGCGTCTTCTTTTTTTAATTTTTTCCAATAAAAAACTATTCGCAAAACTTTAAACGCGTTTTTCTCGAAACATGGTTTTTCAAAATGGCACGCAGCATAACTCGAACAATTTTCATTTTTTTTACTTGAAATTTTAACCAGATGTGAACATTTACATTATCTTGAGAATGTCGATCGGAATTTTCAAGAACTTTATTTATTGATTTTTTATTAACAAAAAACTTGCCGTTTTTTTCGTCAAAAATCAATTTTTTTTTTCAAACGCACGCCAAATCCACAAAAATTGATACTTTTTAAAATCCGATCGACATTCTCTAGCTATAGCCCTCTAGATTAATGGTTTTTTTTTCTTCTAGATTCAAAAGTGCACCAGTGGTGCTGCGTGCCGCGGAGCCCTGGAAGCAAAACATGTCCCGGGAAGATAGCTGTGGAACCGCCATTTTGTTTTTTTTTACTGTAAAAAAATTTTATAATAAAGTTTAATGTATGCCCGATAACACCATTAAAAGTTTTTTTTCAAATACCTTCAATTTCGGGAGCAAAAAATTAGTGAAAAAACCTTTTTTTTGGGCCGTTACAGTGGCCTTACCCCTTAATGTCGTCTCTCGCCATACCCACTGAATTCGGACCAGCCATCGGGTCGACCTTTACGGAAGATAGATTATCCTTAAAGGTGACTAATTAATTGAAGTCGCGGCTCGGTAATTTAATATACCAAGTTAGTTTCGTTTCCTACATACTCGCCCGAACACCCTAGCCGATATGTAGAAGGGAGGGCAGAGATCTTCACGTGGATGAGAAATTCCACTCCCCTGTGAATGCTTTCGCAAATGACCCAGTTGTAGACATCGTTCGGTTTCGCCGAGGCGATAGAAGTGAATGCCGTGTAGAACGAGATTAATCATCCCGATGCCCCTAACGTAGGAGGCTTTACCGGCAGGAAAAGAGATTCCACCGATGCTTGGTGGTGTGGCTTGCAACACGCTTGCCTCCTGTTACCTCTATACAGCTTCCGCTACTGCGCCCACCCTGGGAAATAATTAAATCGTTAAGGTCGAATTGGAATGCTTTCCTGCACAAATTGCATTATCCTCTTTTCACATTCTTCTATCTCGCTCACTCCCTCTATAATCGTTAGGTTGGACAAACTAATGATTTGGAAAAAAATCACAAGAGGCTTGGTTCTCGGGTTTGAAAATGGCTGTTGGTAAATAGGGACTACATGATAAATCGATTCTTTCCGAATGGACGGTTGTTGCCATTTATGCAATCATTACTTTGCGTACTCCACGCCAGATGAGTTTAAAATCGAACCACTGGACTAACGAACTCATTCGTTGCGGATTTTGTATGGGGGTACGTGGGTTTTGAAGCCAAAAAAAGCATATTTTCTCTATTTTTTGAAAATATAATATATAAATTATTTTATTGAAAATGTTAAGCACATAAAAAGCAACATTTCAACGATATTTAAAAAAGTATCATCCAAAAATTTGGGAAATTCAGCCGGTGGGACCTGGTTTCCAGAGACCCCTCGAAAAAAGTGTGCTCGTAGTGGTCAGGATACCTTTTGATAGCTTTATCTGAAATTAAAAAACCAATTTTTTTCTGTTATTAAATATATCTACTAACAGAAAAAAATTGGTTTTTTAATTTCAGATAAAGCTATCAAAAGTTATCCTGACCATATTATAAGTATAGATCGCGATCGAACGATGTATTCTAAAAAAAATTGAAATTTGAATTTTTGGCGGAGTTGTGGGAAAAATAGTTCAATTTTTGGTACAATTTACACTACGTAAAGCCTTGTAAAATTAGTTGTAATCGAAAAGAAAAACTTTCGTTCAATTCCTAGTCAATGCTATTTTGAAGAAGTGTACAAAACTTCAATAAGATCGGTGCATTAATTTTTTAGAAATGGTGTCCACCGACTTCGAAAAATAGTGTTTTGAGAAAAATGCGATTACCCGCGTTGCTCGCGGCCGGTCTTTCCCAACGGGGGGAATTCCCAAAGGGTCTCCCTCCTAGATTTTTACTCCGATTGACTTAAAACTTTGAGAGAATATTCTAGAAATATTCTCTCAAAGTTTTAGAATAAAGAATAGATAATAAAATTTATCTCTCAAAGAATAGATAATAAAATTCGAAAAAATTGATTTTTTTTTATTTTCAGACCTACGTAACCCCTTAATGATATTAGGTATACAAGGGAGTTCCCGGTCTGAGAATAGAAACAGCTGTATTGAATGATTAAACGAATTTTTTTTTCTCCACGTCTGGTATCATATAATGCCAACCTAGTAGACTATTTTTTCGGACCAACAACGTGAGGGGAGGATGCCTTTAGGCGAGGAAAAAATTGCTGATTTTCATGATTTTTTTTTAAGGAAACATCTCTTTCCCGTTTTTGAGACTTAGGTTATGTTTTATTACTACTTTTGGATGTTACCTGGTTTTTTTATTACTCTCTAAAAATAGCGGAGGTATGGCACGGTCTTCTATACGGGTTACGGCGGATGTTGTCAGCCGGCGTGGCACGCAGCGTCGGCGGGATTAATCTGAAAAAAAACTAACGAAGATTTTTCTTTCATCCCCACTCATACGCAGAATATGAACCAAGTAAAAGTGAGAAATGTTGAAAATCGGTGAAGTGGTACGCTTTGCAACAAAAAGATTGAATTTTCTGAAAAAAATGGCGACATTTTGCAATACTAATACTGTTTTTATTTTTATTTTCCAGAACATTTAGGGCCATGTTTTAGGAGTTAAGTATTTTAATTTTTAGCTATACATCGCGCCAGTTTTGAAAATGCAGTTTAGAAGTCTAGAAATGCAGAAAATGCAGTTGAGAAGTTAAGAAGAGTGGCCACATCCGCCATTTTCAAAGATTAATAAAAATAAATATATGTACCATGTAACAGGCAAAAGTAGTGATAAAACGTACCCTAAGTCTCAAAAATGGTGAAGAAATTTTCCCTTTTAAAAAAAATCATGAGGGTCAGAAAAAATGTCCTCGCCTAAAGGTATCTCGCTCCTAAACGTAACCTCAAAATATGCAACGCAAAATGAGTTACAATAACGCCCATATTAGGCACTGTACGCTTTTCGCGTTCGAATTGAAAAAAAAATACTCCCGAGGTTAAGGAGATGATTTGTCTGGCATCAAGAGGAGCTTTTGTATCCATCAGTACCATGAAGAAGTGGTTTGAACAGTTCCGGAGTGGAGGATAGCGAGAGAGCAGGAATACAACAAATTTTCAAATGAGTATTTGGAGCAGTTGCTAGACGAAGATCCTTGCCAAACGCAATCGGAGCTTGCTACCACATCAGGATTTACCCAGCGGTACTTTTCCAGTCGTTTAAAAAAGCTCGGCAAGATTTAAAACGGCCGTCCACAAACAAAGGACCTAGGCTGATCATATTGCTGTACGACAATGCCAGACCACAAACAGCAAAAAGAACCAGAGGCGCTTCAGATTTTTTGGGCTAGGAAGTGCAGCCACGCACGGCCAACACACCAGACTTGACTCCATCGAAGTTTCACTTGTTCCGATCGCTCCAAAATCATTTGGCTTATAGCCGCTTCAAAGCGTTTGATGAAGTAAAAAATCCCATTACCAATTATATCGGCTCAAATCCACCATATTTTTATCGCCAAGAAATTCGCAATCTGCCTGACAGGTGGGGCAAATGTATGGGAGCAAACGGACATTCAAATGTACCTTCATTTTAAGTAAATAAATAATTATTCTTATGAAAAAAGGCCGAGAACTAATTTGTACACCTAACGCAAAAGCATCGATGCTCGAGATACTCTGCGATGACACAATGATGCTAACCATACGAATGGGGCTGAATCACTCGAGATCCACTGTTGTACTTATGGATAGATGGAGGATCTATGTAAGAATTCGATCACGCATGATTCTTCTTCCTCGTAGCAAAATAATGAACAGGGAGGGGCGAAAGAGAGGGAAATGAAGAGTGAGAAAAAAGGAGAAAGAGGAACGACAAGGAAACTTTTTTAATTCTATGTGCTATGCAGGGAGTGCTATGCAGAGATGAATGAGGTGTTGCAGCCTACTCTGCATACAAAAGAGGCAGTGCCTCGTTGGGAATAATAATATCGAAGCAACCGGCACGTTCACGTGATACTCTAATTACCTTTACCAGTGGGATGCTATCGTCAGCCAATAGGGATTTGAGAGGGCTGATGCACGGGGAGGGCGTGTTAATGGTTTTATGATACTCTATCATGGGTGCAAAATATATCTATGTATAGTGCCAACTGCGTGTTGGTCAAAATCGAGTTGACGTCATCCTGCTGCTATCCCTCGTGCATTGAGTTAATCATGTTACACACGGACACGTACTATATCTTCCTCCTCCCCATATTCCTCACTTTCTCTAATATGCACGGGAATTCGGATACACACACACACACACACACACACACACACACACACACACACACACACACACACACATACACACACACACACACACACACACACACACACACACACACACACACACACACACACACACACATATATATTATTGCACCGCTCACGGTGAACAATACATTTCTGAAACGAGAGGCAGTTGCTTCGTGCCAAAGGGGAATTTTTAATTGGAGGCCTTTACAATATTTGAAACTTCTCCACAATATGGATGATCGAATGATGATCTCGGTCTGATGTTACGTTAATTGATTCTTGATGAACCGCCTGCATGACGATCGACTCCGACTATGACCAACTGTAGCTGACTACAACTACGAAAAACTACAAGCCTTGTTGACCAGAGACGTTTTATTATACGTCACTTGTAAATGTTTGTTTGACGACCAAATATATCAAATTAAAGTCCCTTGCGATATATTTATATCCGAGAGTAAAGAAAATCCGTAACATCTAGGGAGATCAGCTGATTTCAGTCTAGTATTATCGCGTGGGTGGAATGAAACGCATTTTTTCCAAATCAGAAGATGAATTTTAGTGACCCATCCATCCTGAGGAACAAGACAAAGCAGCGACAATACCAAAGAGGCACTCTCCGTTGTTTGTTTTTTTCGATCCAATTCATATTTTTCCCGGGTGACAGTCTGCATCAATGTGGCAAGATGGATCGTTTTCATGATAATCCATTGTCTATTGCCATTACATCACGGTCTATAGACCCTGAAGCAACGAAACGTAAACAGAGATTCCTTACGCGTTTGGTCCTTCGGGCATTACGCTCAATGGCCACCCGATCTAGCGAATTTCGTGCCTAAATACCACATAGAGAGAGATGCTCGGTTGAATATTCACTTTGGTAAATCCGGCTCCCTTTATGGCTGCGTTAGGGCGTGTAAATCCAGCGCGCATCAAGGAGAAATATTGCGGTAACTACTCTACGATGAATTACCGACGCCAGATAATGCATTACTCAAAATCTAGGGCGCGGTGATTACTAGATGATTGATTCAAACAATCAATTCGCTCCGCCTGCCAGTTGGAATTATTGTTGGCTTGGAAAAGTATTTTTTTTATCCCCTTTCCGTGCAAAATCTGAGTGATACAATATACATCTCATGTTGTGATACATCTCATGAATATTTTTCGCTTGTTATCGAGATTAATCTTTCAGGAAGGTTACGGTATATTTTATAACATGTAGACTTACTGCTTCGTAGAATTTATCGTTCGCAACGGATTACAGTGGAAGGCGAGAGATTCGCTTACAAACGGAATTCATGTCGACGGATACGCGGCCATTGTTTCATTCTCCAGGTATTTATTTAAGGGCGTTGAGGCGAACAGACAGATAACACAAATGCCACATACACGAGTTCCACCAATAATACTTTTTCAAGGACAAGTTTCCAACCCCCCACCGATCGAGCTGAAATTTTGCACAAACCTCCCTTTCAATATTTAAAGACAACCCCTTAAGGGATTTTTGATGACTCGCAATAGTTTCCGAGATATTGAATTTTTGAGTTTTTTTTAATGCTAAGGTTCCGTAACTCCCCATCCCCTTCCGATCGAGCTGAAACTTTGCACAAACCTTCCTTTTAATATTTTAAGACAACCCCTAAGGGGCTTTTGAAAGATTCGCAATAGTTTTCGAAATATTGAATTAAAATATTGGTTTTTAACGCGCGCTTAATATATAGAGGGTGTCCCTCTTATCTCTGCCACCCAAAATAACTCGGTAATTATCGACGTCATAAAAAATGTTCCAGACAAAAGTTGTACGGTGTGAAGGGAGCCGTCAAATGCGACCAACTGTCTCTATTTCGGTGGAGGCGCTGGCGCACAGTGGAGGTCACCTCCACTTTTGTAAATGGAATGGTACATTTCTTTTCAAACATCTTGTGGAGTACCTCAAGCCGCATTAAAAACATTGGGGGGTCAAAGTCGTTCAAAGTCATTCAAGGTCACCTGTTAAAATGGAATACAAATCTCAATTAGCTGGAACGACATTGACCCCCTAACGTTTTTCATGCTGGTTGAGGTGCTCTACAAGATGGTTGAAAAAAATGTCCCATTCCATTTTAAAAAGTGGAGGTGACCTTCACTGTGCGTCAGCGCCTCCTCCGAAAAAAATTGGTCTCATTTGACGGGCCCCTTCAAACCGTACAATTTTTGTCTGCAATATTTTTTGTGACGTCGATAATTACCGAGTTATTTCAGGTGGCAGTGATAAAAGGGACACCCTGTATATATATATATATATATATATATATATATATATATATATATATATATATATGTTACGTCTCCGTTCATACCTATATATGTTATCGCGTTCTCCGTTTTGTTCAAACAAAAATTACTCAAACAAACCCAAACCCATCCCCAAAAACAATTGCGCGTCGCCAAAAATCCCTTTAAGGGTTGTCTTAAAATATTAAATATTCTTAAAATATTAATGCTAATAATAAAAATTTAATAATAAATATTAATGCTAATAATAAAATATTAAGCTAAAAGAATATTAATAATAAAAATATTCTTAAAATATTAATGCTTTGATTTCAAAAAAATCAAGAACAAAAGGAAAAAACTGCACCAGGTCAGCAGTTCGGTTTACGCGAAAAAGGGGCGCTCGAGCTTCCGGTACTTCCACATCTCTCTCTTCTTGCGATTTTTCTTTTTCACGTGATCGTCCTGAGGCACGCGCACTTCTAAGGAGGTCCTCGAAGATGAGGAACAACGGCCACTGTCATCTTTAACCGGACCTCTACCTTACGGGCAACTCACTCTTTTTGCTACGTTCTGCTCGTATTGCCGAGAGACCGTGATTTCCTGATGACTTTAGATTCGAGAATGACTCCAGATTTGCTAGGTAGAAACAATTATTTATTGACGGCTGAAGGGATGAGTGACGGATGTTCTCTTCGGCTACAGGAGCTTAAACCTTCACTACCCTTGCTCCTTGATTCTGTATTATTTTTTTGTACTTGTTTGGAATAAGAGTAGAGGAAATAGAAAAGTACGGGTTTATAGAACTTTGATATTGAACCAATAGCAACTTGAGGATAATTGTAGTGGTATTATGATGTTTGTATATCTTATGCCTATTAAGGGATCTTTTCACTTTAGAAACTAAAAAAGGCTATTTTCATTAATTTTTTTGATAGATTTATATTGTAGATGTTGATATAAAAATTGTTACACTTAATAAATACATTTTTTTAACTTTGATTTATTTACGTCACTATTTATAGACGAAAATGGTAGTTAAAAAAATGTCCTAAAAAAATTGTAGTTCTGCACTGTTAATGAAATCTCGAAAATGCATCAGCCGAAACAAAAAAAAAACAAACAGTTTTAGATTTAGTATGTTAATGGCTATAGCGAACATCATATGATTTTTGATATATGCAAAAATAAGAAAATGGCGGACATTAAAAAAAACAAAAGAAACGGTTCTTTTTTTACTGTTTTTGGCAAACAAAAATAGTAAATATCAAAATTTAAAAAATCCTAGATATGAGCTATAGCTATAGTTGTAAAGAATATGTAGTTAACATTTCATAAGGATCGGTTTAGTGGTTTCGAAGACGTTATCAACAAGCCGTCGAAAAACGCGTTAAAAGTTTGTTTGGGTTACATAAATATTTTTAAAAAAATTAATGTACTCCGAAACTGTATTTATTAAGTGTAACAACGCTCATATCAACATATATAATATAAACGTATCAAAAAATGCATGGAAATAGCCTTTTTCAGCGTCTAAAGTGAGAAGACCCCTTAACTATTTTAATGTGTTCGAAATGTTCGAAGGCTTCGATAATAACTTTCTTCATGTCTTTGCTAGGTTCGATGTTTCTTTTTATTGCTATTCCATAATGTGTACCCAATTTTATTATCATCGCATCAGTAAGTTTCGCTCTTCCACCGAGTTCCCCTTTCGTTTCTGTTCTTTGAAGACGCGTGCCCATTCTTTTTCGTATTTACCCAATTCACTCTGTTTTTACAACTTGTCATTCTGTTCCCTGTGGTTTGACGGTTAATATTCCTGTAAGAAGTAACATATCAAAGAGACCGAGCGAAATCGGATCAAAGCCCAGGAGACAATGTCATGCGTGCTCGCGCCTTCGATACGCAGGAAGTTCGTCGTAGCTCGGGTAATATTTAGAGTTTTTACCTTTAACTTTCAGGTTACGGGAGAGGTACCATATATCGGATACTTGTATTTGAAATTGAAAAAAAAAAGGAAACGATTGCTAATACCTTCAAATTTAACGATTTTATGATCTACATGTCATATACAACAAGATGCTAATAATTATTGTACACATTACATTTATATATTGTGAGTTATATTATGTTTTACGAAAAATGACAGAAGTCATGGTTTTCAAAAAGATTGCCTATAACCGGATATCTTATATAAGGGCCCAAACTCCATTTTTCTCATATCTGATATTAGCGTGCTTACTATTTTTATATAAAATAAAACGAAATGTTTATTGTTTCAACTTTGTCATTGATATTAAAGAATCAGTCTTTATGAGTTAATCTGTGCTTAGGTAGGAACATTTTGGCACAAACGATTATCCAATATTACGCTCAATTAAGTATCCGATAGTAAACCGAAAACAACACTGAGAAAAAAATTCAGTTGGTTTAACAAAATGTATCTTTAAATACGTTCAACTTGATTTTTGATTGGCATAACAAACATTTTGTTAATCTAACGATAGTTTTAGTGGTGTGAACTGTAGCTTATTTAGCTACAGTTCACACCACTAAAACTATCGTTAGATTAACAAAATGTTTGTTATGCCAATCAAAAATCAAGTTGAACGTATTTAAAGATACATTTTGTTAAACCAACTGAATTTTTTTCTCAGTGAACGTTTTTGTATACAAAAAATATTTTTTTACATCAGCTAAATGTGACATCAGTTCACTGTTATGTCATTTTTGTTGCTAGGCAGTCAAACATTTTGCAGTGGTGAGATCTTACGACTACTTATTAGTGTATAAAAAAAAAACAGATGCGTAAGAAAGCAACTATCCGATATATGGTGTTTCTCCCCCATATTCTTGGCTGTTTAACTCACCATTCATGGAATTTTTTTCCCACCCGCAAAACTACATCGAGAACCTTAAGGGGTCTTGTCATATTAGACACTACAAAGGCTTTGATTTGAACCTGTATTTGCTTGCTACCACATTAGGATTTACCCATTTTACTTTTTTTAAACTTCGATTTGAACCTGTACATTGCTTGCTACCACATCAGGATTTACCCGTTTGACTTTTTTTTAAGAAACTTATTATTTTTTTTTAATAAAGCTATTTTTATGATTTTTTGATAGGTTTATATTGTAGATATTGAGATAAAAGTTTTACACTTCGTAAATACGCTTTCGAAATACATTAAAAAAATTATTCATTTATTTAAGTCACTCTTTATAAACGAAAATAGCAGTTAAAAAATGTTTAAAAAAATTGAAGGTCTGCGCTGTCGATTAAATATCTTTAATTAATTAATGGCGTTAATGGCTATAGCGCATATCATACGATTTTTTATATATGCAAAAATAACAAAATGGCGGAAATTTTTCGAAAAAAAAAAAAAAAAATATGTTTTTTCAACGTTTTTGGCAAAAAAAGTAAATATCAACATTTAAAAAAATCCTTGATATGCGCTATACCTATAGTTGTAAAGAATATGTGCTTGAAATTTCACGAGTTCAGTAGTTTTGAAGATTTTATCAATAAGCTGTCGAAAAACGTTGTGTTGATAAAAACGCGTTTAAAGTTTGTTTGGGTTACATAAATACATACATTTTAAAAAAAATGTATTTCGAAAGTGTCTTTATTTAGTGTCACAACTTTTATATCAATATCTATAATATAAACCGATCAAATAATTCATGAAAATAGCCTCTTTAGCGTCTAAAGTGAGAAGACCCCTTAAAGCAGAATCGTTACTCTGGGTCAGTAGGAGAAACTTAATCGAAAGGAGGATCTATCTGTATGAAGCCGATGATCCGCAGTACGCTTTTTAGTCCATGTTTTCATCGTATTGGAAGCTGATGGTCTTTGTCTTCCTTTTGCTGTTTCTACGTGGACAGACATCGGGGATGGATGCTGGAAAAATACACTGAAAACCACCACAACGAGTAGTGCCCTTCGGACAACAAACAACTCCATCTTCTGTTCTTGATCAGTCAATTTCTGATTGTTTAACCTCATTTTTTTTCAGCACGCTGATGAAGAATTTCCGTAGATATTGTGTGTGTGCCACATGAGGTCGTGCTGCCTGTTGGATCTGCTCTTGCATTAGAGATTGCCAACAGGCCGATGTACATGCTGCAATTCCAAACAGGGGAGTTACACCTCTCGATCTGTAACGATGAAATGCTGGAGCCATGCCAAAGTAAAGCAGGATATGTACCTTTTCACTTAAGCTTTCCACGGGAGGATGAGCGTATAACGTACTGTATCGTTAACTTTGAACTCTATCCCGATTTTGTCGCTTTTGCCAATCCTCTGGGCTTACATTTTCCACACACAGCCTCGAGGGTATTTGCATTTAATCGTATCTTGAAACCCGGCACAGTTTCCTCAGCTTGTATACGGTGCAAAAGCCCCCCTCGCCAGGTTGCTGCAAGTTTTCACCGCGATAACCAACCACCCCATCGAGCCACGCCACGCTTTTACATCAACGAATGACTCAAGTGGTGTCTCGGCATCGGATGGTCGAGCATGCTCATCCCTCTGTGCACTCGCTACACTTTGTCCAACAATGTTCACTTGTCAGTCGTCTATTTCTCGTCATCTAATCCAATTATAAGCTACTTCCCGGGAAACTCGTATCTGCATCTACATTTTCAAGAATGCAGGGATGCATACCACGAGATGTTTGAAGAAAAACTTCGTAACCGTTTCGGAAATATTATTGGGACGTTCAATGTGTTCTCGCTGTTTTCCAACAGATGGCGTTATCAGAACTGCGTGCGTGTAGCTTAAGGTGGTAACGCATCTACAAAGAAATACTATGAGCAAAATCGAAATTCAATGTACCTCATTTCATCGAAGTGTGAACAACTTTTTCTTTCATAGTCAAATTTCGTTCCAAAACATGTCAAATTTCGTTCCAAAAACGAGTATGTGTACTTCTTAAATCTTACAGCGACCATGATCTGTCTGAAACATCATGCAGAGATTCGTTTAGACGCTTCAAAAATAATGATTCTGATCGTGACGATAAAGAACGCTCTGGCACACCGAAAAAGTTTGTAGACGAAGAGTTGAAGGGATGAATAATTGAGTGAAGACATGAACAATTGAGTCTTCAGGAGTTAGGTGGGTTTCGAAGCAAAAAATGCATATTTTCTCTATTTTTTAACAATATAATATATAAATTATTGTATTCAAAATGTTAAGCACATGCAAGAGCAATGTTAAAAAAAAAAAAAAAAAAATTCATCCAAAAATTTGGAAAATTCAGCCGGTGGAACTTGGTTTTCGGAGAGCCCTAAAAAAAATGTCCTCTCGGTGGTCAGGATAACTCATGATAGCTTTATCTGAATTTAAAAAAAAACAATTTTTTTCTGTTCGTAGATAAGTATAGCTCGTGATTGAACGAAAGATTTTAAAGAAAAATTGAAATCTGAATTTTTGACAGAGTATGGAATTTTTGGCAGAGTAGTTTTGGCAGAGCCTTGTAAAATTAGTTGTAATCGAAAAAAAACCTTCGTTCAATCACTGGTCAATGCTATTTAGAAGAAGTGTGCAACATTTCAATAAAGCCGATGCATTAGTTTGTGAGAAATCCTGTCCACCGACTTCAAAAACAGTGTTTTGAGAAAAATGAAATATACTCGCGTCGCTCTCGGCCGCTCTTTGGCAAAGGCGGGATATCCCAAAGGCTCTCTCTTCTAGACTTTTACTCCGCTTGACTTAAAACTTTGGGAGAATATTCCAGACATATTGTACTATAAGATAATAAAAATTGAAAAAAATGATTTTTTGAAATTTTCAAACCCCTGTAAGCCCTTCATGAAGACTGATGTCAGACGCGAGGTGAACTTGCCAAATCATGAGGAGTAGATCGCACCACATTTTTAAAAATAAAGCATTCATTTTCACGAAAAAAAACAGCAAGAACTTATTCAACATCCCAATAGTAGAATTGCAAGCTTTTTACTGTCATTCCTGAGGCTGTCAAATGGAAAAAATCATCGAGCACATATCAAAAGGTTTTCACTAAAAATCACAGGATACCATTCAACTCAAACGTTCTTGGGAAAGCTGTCAATAAACAAAAGATGCTTAACGCACACATTTGTTTGCAGACAGTTTTGCAACGTTTGAAGTTTGTGTATCGATCCGATAACATAAGAACGAACAACAACGCTGGTGTTTCATTCAAGCGATGTATGCATAAACATTTATTCATGCATTCCCAACGAGAGACGTGCATATATAAATATGCACGTCTTTCCTCGGGAATTTGAACAGACCGGTATTCAGAAAATACCACCATGTTGTACTAAACATCGTTTCATAACTTCGTATTACATCGCATTTCTCACACAATTTGATTTCAAAAGCTCGCCTATGTTGTCGTGTCTCCACGATTCCCATGCTCATATGAACAAAGCATACAGTACTAATTTCACCGCTGTTATAACTCGATACACAAATTGCAAGATAGTAGCTTCGATTGTTGCAGCACAGAGCGCTTCGGAGAAACAGCTATTTGGAATAGAAACCACTACCCGAAGCGCGATGAGTTGTCGTGTCTCTGTATTGTGATTCCCCGGAAACACCCTGACACATCTTTTACCATAGTACTTGTATCGCATTAAACGTACGAGACGCTACTCTCCAGATTGAAAACGGGAGATTGCTCGTACAATTCCCGTCGAAACGTCGCTCGCCACGGAACTGGGACTCTGCTTACGGTCCGAAGTTGGCTGGTGGAATATGATACGACGCAAATCTGGTGTTCCACACTCAAGGACAAGCGTATCTATGAAACTCAATTGGGTTCACAACTAAAGTAGATGTTAATACGGGCATGTGTACGGTCAATATGTATGAGAATCCTTGCTGGCAATTGGCAGCCATTGTTAGCATAACTGTTAATACGGAATAACCCGGCCACCGGAAATATAACCTCAAACGCAAAGTCCATTAATTCCATAATGCCAGAAGCGCAGCAATCTCTTGCTTTCGCTGTGTCTGGAGCCTTTGGCTTCATTGATCCTTGTGTATTTCTCCGCGGAGTGGCAAGCAACCGAACCATATAGGGTGGTGGCTACCGCAGGTAATCGGTCTACTAACTCGGTATTTGTGGCAAAACGATATTCCTGGTTTGGTCTATAGGTGGTCTTACCTTGTTGGAAGGTTGCTCGTGTGCATGGGAAAATGTTCTGTAAGACGATATCAACCGGGCAGTTTCCGCGTTGCCACGAAGCTCCAAAGCTCTTCAGAGCGTTTATGTCGATGTTTCACTACCCTGCAAAATCTAGGCGTGTTTGACGTGTGTTCAAAGTATGTAGAAGCAACACAACGTAAAGGCTAGACACTCGTTGCCATGATGATTCTACACACTTATTCATTTGGTAACACGTAATGCGTTACAATTGTACACGTAGTGCGTTGAAATTACACACGTGAGTGTGCAATTTTTACGCATTAAATTATTACACACATTCGTGGCCATCTCCGTCAATAACACGCGTATTCGAACACACATAAAGCGTGTAGAATCAACATACAAGACGCATATTTACACACATTGGACTAAACATCACACGTTGATAGCAACATACGAGCAAAAATAACACGGGAAAAAGCAACACAGTTTAAGGAGTTACGGTGATTGGAGCGAGTTCAAGATAAAAGCCCGAATTTTTTTTTATAGCATTGTCGAGATCTTCGTCCATGCGTATGCGGAGTTTCCACGAGATTTACTGTACACTTTCCGAGTTATTAAGGCAGAACACCACTGTGACCCCCTGTTTTTTGCCATTTTAAAAAAAAAATTTTTTTGTGGGAAAAAAAGAGATATTCGAAGAATTTTTTTTGTTTTGTTCGTTGTTTATTGAAGATACATAAAAAAAAAATTTCAAATTTTTCACGCCCCATGGTGACGCTGGGGAAGCTCCCGCGTCAGGTACTGTTGCCTCTGCAGTGGTTCGCGGCACGCAGCAGAACTCTCTTCAAAGTCGATCTGAAAAAAAATACCGAGTGTTTTCGTTAATAATATAATATTTTGAAGAGAAATACATAGGGATTTGAAAAAATATTGATTTTAAAAAAATAGGCACGCTTTTGAAATTAAAGGACGATTTTCGAGCAAAATTTCTCGTCGAAAATAGGCCATAACTTTTTTTATTATTGAGATATCGAAAAAATCCTATGTACTTCTTTAGATAATCTAGTTTTATTGATGCAATCCAAATTTGAAGTCAATCGGATAAAAATTGCTCGAGTTCTGCTGCGTGGCGCACTCAAAAAAGTGGTTTTGAGAAAAACGCGTTCAAAGTTTTAGGTTTGTTAATTTATGCGATAAATTGAAAAAAAAATGTTTACCTTTAATCAGCGATGCCGGCACCATATAGCTGGCCTTCAAGAAGCAAATCATTGTCCCTAGCATCTTTTCTCGAACTTGTAGAGGCTCTTCTTGCCTCTTTTGCAGCATCTGTGAGCGAGCGCTCCGCCAGCTCGATCCGCGCTGCGTCGGTTTCAACGCAAAAATTGAAACAATTTGGGCCGATGGTTATCCCCAACGTCTCCAAAACTTTCATGAGGCTTCTCCGGCCATCATTGAATAATAATACCGCGATATCAGCTGCAATATCGACGATTTTTTTGCTCCCGG
Organism: Ophion obscuratus; assembly: GCA_964007375.1. Taxonomy (NCBI): domain Eukaryota; kingdom Metazoa; phylum Arthropoda; class Insecta; order Hymenoptera; family Ichneumonidae; genus Ophion; species Ophion obscuratus. The sequence goes on along the minus strand of OZ023318.1, from coordinate 26,523,843 downwards.
ACTGACACTTGGAGGCTATTGCCCAAACTGATTTGTTGTAGCTTTCGTTGTTGTTTTGCGTGAAGCCGCCCAAATAACGCTGCAGCAAATCTTCTCTGCTCAAATTTTCGAAGACTGGCGTAATTGCCTCCAATACTTCCTCAGGCTTATGGCGATATTCAGAAATATTACCGCTTGCGACCGCTCGCTGCCACGAACACCACGACTCGGCTCCCTCTGGACAATCGTCATATTGTGGCTCACTATCTGTGGATATTTTATGTTTGATAGTTGCCCAAATTGCCTTCCTCATTTTTTCAACATCATCGCTGTTCCTCCGAATAGCCAAGCCGTAATGTGTGCTCAACTCGTCAATCAATTTTCCGGTGAGCTTTCCTCTGCCAGACAATCCTTTTTGTTTTTTCACGATTTCGCGGAGGCGCGTTCCCATACGTTTTTGGACATGATCGATGCACTTTTTTTTTATCTCGAAACCGTCGTATGGATCGCTATTCGATATGCCCAGAAACGTTTTAGAATCGCCGTCACGCGGGACCCCGAGCGTCACGGAGCGCTGCACCGCTCCACAAAATATTCAATATCTCCGAAAATAATAATTTTTTCGACCTGGGTCCAACGGCATCTTAATCTTAAATGTATTTTAGATTTTTCTAGATGGTTTTCAAAAAATCGATTTTTTGAAGCCGTCACAGTGGTGTTGTCCCTTAATTGTTAAAGTTGGTGAATAAGTCACACGTAGACGACAAAATGTGCCTGTCCTCTCATATATCGATTTTTTGTGTTGCTTAGAGCCAAGAAACACGTTGAAAAAACTGATGGCTGCGTCCGTTGAATCTTTGTGATCAATACAGCACCTTGAATTGGAAAGCTCACCGCAGAAATAGGCAATAAATTTAGAAATACAGTCGCAAAAACCGAAGTGTTCGGAGAACGAGACTTCTCGTCACGTAACAGCAGCCATCTTGCCTGACGTGTGACAACGCCGGATACCCGCGCAAATTTGATTCGTCTGTCGGATATTTTCAACGCGAATTAAAAATATGATTGTGCGAAGCCGTACATTTTTTAATGGATTATAAAGGGCCTTTCGTAGATATTTACTTGAAGTTCTTTTACGTATAGCAAAGGCATCTCAATTTTTCTGGCGATATGTACCTACACAACGCATCTATATACAAATTCAGCATGAGAGAACCGTCATATAAAATAAACGTTCCTTTTTATACCTGCAAATATTGTGAAAATTTGGAAAGGAAAAAATACCATAGCAATCGATGAAATATGTTTTTACTTTGGACAGATTGGACATTGGACGTTGAGGTTAACTTCAACGCGACGTTTTTTATTTGCAATCGCAATATTATCTTTACATTTTCTAATTCTTGTCCGACAGAATCTACATTTGTCTCTAAACTGGACTTTAGGTACAATCCCGTTGCTCTTTTGATAAACTTCCACAGTATTTTCATTCTCGATGTTAATCGGCTACAAAAAATAATAAGCCGGGTGCGTGAAAACGATGACAGCCACCGAAAATGCGACGATGCTAAACCTCGCCGATATGGCGTACTACTGAAGTCGAGTAGTAGATTATTAAGGTTGTTTCCATATTATAAAAATAATAGGAAACTTGAAATTCAATACTTAAAAAATATTTCTCGAAAAATAGGCCATATACATATATCCAAAACGTGGCAGTATTGCGGCGTAAAATAGACTCTAAGTTTACTAGCATGCTCATCACCGTATCTCCTTAAGTGTGTTAATTGCGAGTTATTGATCATATGTTTTAAAAATCACCTTGGTTACGGCATCACGTGACACTCATTAGTTGATTTGACATCGATTGATTAACCGGTTAATTGAAGACCACATTTGGTCTTAACTTTCGTTTTATTTATAGATTGTTTTTAAGTTTGTCACGTGGAAGAACCTGGAATTGGAATCTATTTTCAAAAACCTCGATAACTGCATTGAATGTTTAGCGACGTATTTTTGTTTCGAGACCATCACCGACGAGCAAAGAGCGGCCGTCATCGTGAAGCTGTATGAGAATGTAGCCTATGCGAAGACAAGAAAAACAGTGACACCTTTTATACATACAGACTAATATATAACCACTGATGGGTTCAGTTCAATAAAGGCATTTATTTTGACGATAAAAAGCTCTTGTTATTTAATTTATTATTACGACGCATCCCATGTATATACAGTACTGCAAAAAGGGTTGTTTTTACACGCATTGAGTGTGTAAATGGCTGTAGACACTTTTTACACGTTTTAATGGAGTGCAAAGCATGGTCGCACGAAGCCTGCACTGGTGGAAAACTTTCATATGTATATCACAATTGTGTGTCAGAATAGAGATTGATTTGCTTTCATGCCATAAAGTTTCTCCTTCAACTTATTTTTGGGTTTGCCATATTTTACTATGTAATTTCGTGAGACTGGTGAGTTTATATTCGTTTCAGTTAGAACTTACAAAAGTTTGTCAGACTGAATAAAAAAAGTGAGACTTAGGTTAATGTCGAGGTTAAGTTTAAAAAAATGTTAATAATATTTTTTTAACATTAACGTGTTTTGACATAATTTACACCCATGTTTTGTACCAATTCCCAGGCATTTCAACTCACCTCGATAGCTGTTTCAACTTACCTCGATATGAGGAGAGTTGCAACAAAACGACTTATTGGACTTAAATGATTTTTTTTACAGGTTGCATAATTCCTGGAGTAATTTCTAGTTGAAAATCGATTAGTCGATAAAAAAAGATACAAAACAACTTTAGATTTACCCGAATCTCTCGTTTCGATAGCGAGATATGAGGTGAAAAATCTGAAAATTGTTTCAACCCTCCTATGTCTCCCCTACTGCAAAAATAAGTGTGTCGGTTTCACACACTTTGAGTGTATAAATAGCTGTAGACACTTTTTACACGTTTTAACTTGCGTAACAAAATAACACACGTAAGTGTGTTGTTTAAATCGGTGTTATTTTTCACACACGTTAAAACGTGTAAAAAGTGTCTACAGCCATGTATACACCTAAAGTGTGTAGGAACAACACATTTGTATTTGCAGTGTATGCCTGCGGAAACTACAAATCTCATATTTAGGGCGAATTCACATACTCTATTTCCCATAATCATCCGAGCTTGATTACGACAAGCCATCATCGAATGATTGAAATTTCACGATGACAATAGAGCAATATGGGTAATATGCTATCATCAAGCCCGGATCCCTTCGTCAAGCAAACCACGTGAGTTCGTTCTCTATAGGTAAGTGTGTTCCGAGAAGTTCACGAACTGGCGTGCCGACTATTTCTCAGTTATTAACTTTGTCGTAAAACGTTTCTCAAAATGTGAGCATAAGCTCGAACCACCGCTGAACTCAACTGCAATTCATATGTCGTACAGTATCTTAAAGGATTATAAACAGACGAGTGATTGGAAATGAGGAATGCCAAGCAATATCAAACACGAATCGTACAGCGTTGGGGAACATAAAACCGATGTATATGAGATTTAGCTCAACATAACGCGCGACTGAATTACAATTTCACTGACATATTTATGTAAAAACGTTATTTACACGGCTCGCCAAACGACTTGCACTGTGCCAGGCGACCGCAGGCACTCCATTCAAGAATGTGTAACACAATAGAGGCTTCGTAACCATGGTCGGTGTCCAGTGACGTAGGACATGCTATTCATGGTATGCCATATCGATCTGATATGTTTACGAACTAGTTTTTAAGTTTATTTGCTACGTGGACAACTTGGTACGGTGTTTTAATCCAAAACCCGCCGAACTTTCGATGAGTCACGGTCGATAATTACGGTCTTGATGTATGACGAAGGCTTATCACGTAATGTTTTTACTGGTTTCGAGAATAGGGTGGCAGGGCACAGCCCTATTTGTTCCACAAAAAAGAAGCAAAATTACCCGCAGTTGCTCGGTACAATATCGTGATTATACCCGTATGCTGGGCTCACCAGCGGACATTAATTTCACTCCAAATCGAAAACGCCCGCTTTATGAAAGGTAATCATGCGGTTCATTGATCAAATATGGATTCACAGTGACTTGCAGCGATGGGGTTTCTTGATGGATAAATTATTTCTGCATTACTGTTTTCACCGATACGCAAACATCATTGTATTCACTTGCTCGAGGTATAAAGTTATCCGTACCTTGCATACCATCCACATTCATATACAGGCACATGCATGAACACGTATTCGTCGTATTCGTCTTCGCGACAGCACTACAATTAGCAAAGTTCCATGGAACCTTCTTGGTAACTTACTTGATTGTACCGTAATGCGAAATCCCAAAATTACTATGGCATTCGGATCCGCTAGAAGTATCGAAGAAGTGAGACAAACGTGGAAAGAGCTGTGGAAATTCAAGCCCGAATGAACGTTCTCTTTTGAGGGTAGTTTGGGCTTTCTGTTCCCTGTTCTCTTTCCTTTCTGTTTTGCCGCAATTCTTTCTCTCTCAATCTCAAGCTGCTTCGCTTCCGCTCCTTAATTAAGCGGCAAAGCTCTTAAGAAGCTTAAGTGCTAGGATTGCTGCACTTCTTATCGCTCAGACACCCCCGCAATTGTCAGCGATTTTACGCGAAAGTAGTCGACAGCACCCTGCACTGAAGTTCTACGTTTTTTTTTGCTCCTCGTCCTCCACTCTTCGTCCTCGCCGACTTCTTCGCTCGCCTATCGGAACCAGCCTGCTCACTTATACGTTCGGGATAAGCTATTATTATAAGTTTTGTCGTTGGTGCGCACTTTCGCTGAGGGAGGAAAGAACTTCACTATTGCTTTGGCATATACATTGAGGACCGTTTGATAAGAAAAGAGGGAAGAAAATCCATTTTCATAATCTTGCGGAATGTTTCCGTAAATTGAGAACACTTATTTGGGAATAATGTTTCTTGGTGTATCTCAGACTCTGCGATTTTTTGCAATCTCTGACTGTGTATCTAGGACGACGGTAACGAAAAAGTCGTCGCGAACAATCATCAATTCATAATTCAAGATTCGAGTACCACAGCAAGTTGTACTAACTTCAAAATTTAATAAGCTAGAGCATAAAACCACCGACGGTCAAAGCAAAAAATTGCGTACTATACGAACCAACTAATTTTTTTCAGAAACACGCGCGTATCTCGTGATTTTTTTTATTACTTCGCGATGAATACTCAAAGCAAGATTATAGGAGATCGTTGGAATATTGCTTGCCTGCACTGCCAGTAGGAGGGACTCACGAACGATATCGGTCATCCACGGAAACGAAATTTTCCCTTTGTCAAGCGGAACAAAGGCGAATAGTAGAGAGGATAAAGTTGAAAGCATATGATGGGAAAACCGTGCGAGTTTCTTGAGACCTCGTCTTATTATGTTCCTTAGCGATAATATACTTGATGATTGGGCGTTGGAGATAAGAAAGAGAGAACAAAAAAGGGGACGAAAATTAGAAAAAGAGGCAAGCCGAAAGTGATTTAGAAAAAAGGTCAGGTGATCCCTTTCTGTGTGTGTGTGTGTGTGTGTGTGTGTGTGTGTGTGTGTGTGTGTGTGCGCGTGTGTGCGTGCGTGCGTACGTGCGTGCGTGCGTGCGTGCGTGCGTGCGTGCGTGCGTGCGTGCGTGCGTGCGTGCGTGCGTGCGTGCGTGCGTGCGTGTGTGTGTGTGTGTGTGCGTGCGTGCGTGCGTGCGTGCGTGCGTGCGTGCGTGCGTGTGTGTGTGTGTGTGTGCGTGCGTGCGTGCGTGCGTGCGTGCGTGCGTGTGTGTGTGTGTGTGTGTGTGTGTGTGTGTGTGTGTGTGTGTGTGTGTGTGTGTGTGTGTGTGTGTGTGTGTGTGTGTGTGTGTGTGTGTGTGTGTGTGTGTGTGTGTGTGTGTGTGTGTGTGTGTGTGTCTATATATATATATATATTAGGGTGGCCCTTGATTTGGGTAAAAAAAATTGATCTCGCCGTCCTCCAAGACGGTTCCAAATAATTAAAAAAAAAACTACGCGAAGCCCCAGCACTATCCGTTAAGAGGAAGGCGTGCCTGTAAGTATGAACTTAAATTTAAATATCAATTTTTCTTCATGATTGGAGAAATTTCGAATTTATAAATCTAGTTTATTTGTCATTTTTTTTTACTTTCCGAAGCTATTGTATATTGGTATTCAATATACAGATCAAACAATAAGGTCCTCCATACTAGATTTGATGAGCGTTCTGTTTTACCATCGTATTATTTTGGAACAATAGTTCGATTTAGCTGCTGTCGAACGCATTTAATCACATCAAAATCAAACTTTAAATTTGCATCTTGTCAGAAAATCTATTAAGTACGAAGGATATAAATTCACGATAAACCATTCACATCGAGCTTCCGGATTGGCCAGAATTGTTTTTTTTTTTAATTTTGTTAGAAATATTCCTTGCGTGCTGAGATACAAACATATTAATATTTCACTGAGATCAGACTTCCAGTGCTATGGATAAAAAGTTTATTTGAAAATTACTTTCGCAAAAATGCATAGGGACATTTTAAACTTGGCAGGATTTTTAAATTGGCGAGCTTGTTCGTTTTATTGAAAACAAAGAAATTATTTATTCGCACGAGTCATCCAATTGATCGGAAAAAACATAATATTTAAAAAATGTACACATAAGATATCGATACTGTTTCGTTCATTACGATTTTTTTATTTAAACCACAGAAATATCGTGTTGAAAAATTGACAAATAGACTAAATGTAAAAAATCAAAATTTCTCCAATCATGAAGAAAAATTGATATTTAAATTTAAGTTCATGCTTACAGGCACGCCTTCCTCTTAACGGACATAGCTGGGGCTTCGCGTAGGTTTTTTTGTATTATTTGGAACCGTTTTGGAGGGCGGCGCGATCAATTTTTTTTTACCCATATCAAGGGCCACCCTAATATAAATATATATATATATGGGATATTCACGTCATTTCACCTAGCCCGTGACCCCGACCATTTTTGGTTTTCCTGATTTTTTTGTAAGGTTTTTATCTCTTCTCTTTTAGAGAATAATTTACCCAGAATGTCGATTCCGGAAGTTTTGGAAACGTTCAAGCGCTGACAACTCCTAAACTAATTGAGATATTGACAGATATCACTGTATAATTTTTTTTCATTTTGAAGAATACTTTCGTTGAAAAATATGAAAAAACTTATAAATGATCAATGTCAGCGTTTTTTTGCTTCTAAATTGAAAACTATCTTTTTTCAAGATGATTGCTTTTTTTCATTTTTTTTCAAAAAAATTCTCTGAAATAGAGTGACCTATTCTATGATTTTTAAGACTAGTCTCATCGTGGGCCCATTTTCCTCCTATTTTTTCGAATTAATCATATTTTTCTTGGAAGATTTTTATAATTTTAACGTCCAATAATGCCATTAACGATTTCGTGATTTCTAATTCGGGTTCGACAGGCCTGAAATGGTTTATTTTTAATTTGTGCACAAATTAAGAGAGTTTTATGAAAAAAATAAAAAAAGACAATCATCTTGAAAAAAGATAGTTTCGAATTTAGAAGCAAAAAAATGTCGACATTGATAATTAATAAGTTTTTTTTTTCATATTTTTCAACGAAATTATGCTTTATAATGAAAATAAATTATATTGTGACAGTTGTCGGTATCTCAATTAGTTCAGGTATTATCAGCGTTCAAACGTTTTCAAAACTGTCAAAAGCGACATTTTTTCGAAAAATGCTAAAAGAAAGCTCCTAAAAGAGAAGAGATAAAAATCTAAAAGTTAGTGTGGATATTCCTTTCATTGGGTATAATTTCCCATGTATATATATACGGTCACGTGAAAGAATGGCATTCTCAAGTATCAGCTATCTCCCTCTACATCCTTCACTATATACATTAAGAAACATATATAGAGTTCTTGGTTTTTATTCCGCTTGCGGTTCATATATCCTTTATTATGAAGAACAGAAATTAATTTCTGTGCTAGAAGCAACGCTACTGCTATTGGCTGCCAGTGCGCTTCGACTATATTGCAAAATAACATTTGATGAAAAAATAGCACGCTCTAACAAATAACCATCATAGAGTGCCTCATAATCAAGAATCCCCTTTATTGTGCTGCTTTCATTGGGGGATGAAAGAGGGTATAACGCGTATGCGACTCTTCAAGAACAAGCTCCGTATTACTTCTTCGTTCTCTCCTTCCCTCTCTCCGTATATTTATCTTATGAGAATGCGAGTTTTCTTAGCTTCATCAATCTGCTATCGCTTCTATTGATTTACGTCACGACAAGCTCTGGAACAAATGATCATAATAATAAGGCGGGATATTTTTCATCTGTTCTTTCTTGGAATAAACAGAAAGTTAATATATGTATGACAATATGTTCTATCTGTCTAGGTTTATGTTAGATTTCAAGATCAAAACAACCTCTGAAATGATAAGTAGCTGTTGGACACAGAATGATTGGGCAGCACTGATTTTACTTTCTCTCTAAGTGCAGCGTTTATACTACGGACATTTAACGAATTTAGGTATCTCAAGTGCCTCGCGGAGCAGAGCTTTCTCAACGAAACGCTTACCACAAAGCTGTCAGACAACGCAAAACAGCTCAACGAGAAACCAACGAAGGGAGATTTGTCCGTGGTTTCTTTGTGCGGTTAACGGATGTGTATGTTTGAAGATAACACGGAAAATAAGACAGAGAAAAAGGGAAAGAGGCAGAGGGGGTTAATAGAGAGGATCCGAAAACTAGGGATGAGAGAACGAAAGGTCGGAAGACTCTTGTGGTGACTGCAAAAAAGTGGAATATATGAACATGGCCTACCCTTGCGGGACGCAAATATGGAGAGAGCAAAGGGGAGACAGAGAGAATCATTTATTACGTGCTCTGGGACCAAAGCTCCCTGAGAGCGCCGTGCTTGGGAAGTTATCGGAGTAAAGGTATAGGTCAATAAAGATTGGCGAGTTATAGAAGATAGAATGACGAACATGAATGAAGTTAAGCAAATCGAACAGTAAGACAAAAGCGCACTGAACCATAGTTTTAGAGCGATGAGTGCTAACAAACATTTTGTTCGATAAAACTGCCCCAAGCCGGCCTCAAAGGCCTCGGGCGTTGTCATTTCCATGAGGTTGATGGGCATTGCAAAGAGAGCGGGAGGAGGCATGCAGGGACGGTGAATTACCTCCGTAACGTCCCAGTACGGAAGTGCGGAATCGCGCAGTCTGCATACTGCACTTGTTGCCTTGTAACGCCAAGCGTAATTTGAATCGGCTGGGAGATGTGGTCCAGTAAGTAGCGGAGTGTCGTGTGCCAGCAGATGGTGAAGACGAACATCCCCAGATCATAGGACCGGTGTTCCGCAATTTTCAGCCACTTAAGCTTCCGACGGAAAGGCGTCATGTGCTCGCCGCAGCGTCCATCGACAATGAAGCGAATGATACGGTTCAGGGCCCTCTACAGCACTAGGTCGGGCTCGCTTGTAGCGTGGCTGAATAATAGGCTGCAGTAGTTGATGTCCGGAAGGACGAGTGATGGGACCAGCGTCTTTCCGACGTCACGAGGCAGTGTATACGAAGGCCTTTCATCCTCCTTCAGTATTTCCATCCTCCATCCTTCAGTATTTCCGATTTGAACGCCATTGCGTGGTATCGTTATGGCATGCAGCTGGACAGTGGGATAGTAGTCTATCCAGCTTGAATCGGAGGAATCACAGTCGCTTGGAGCGGCAATGTGGAGCAGAGTGGTACGGAGACCAAAGCTTTTGTTTTGGTAAAGTTGAGCCGTAGACCACATTGTTCTGCCTACGTACATAAAGAGTTAGTATCGGAATTCAAGCACGCAATGCTTTCGGCAATCTCGGAACGAGGGAACAAAAGGTACATTTAAAGGTTAGCCGCATAGAAAATGTGGTTGAAGCTGGATAAAACCCTATCAGAGTGAAAAAAGTGAGAAACGCAGGGGACTGAGACCGAGCGGCGAATAACCTCTCATGTGAAGGCCCCACGCGGACAGCTGTTCGCCGCGATCATGGACCGCCTAGCTTTAGCCACAGAAATACGAAGCGAATCATCCAATAACAGTGTCTAAGAGTTTAAGATCCTGAAGCACTTGCAAGACAAGAACTAGCCTTCTTGACATAATAGGACATGATTTACGCAGTGGAACGCTTTGGCGAAATCGGAAGGACGCAAATTGGCGATATTGCACCTGTCTATGACCAGACGGGTATTGTCAGCGGTATGGAGCGGTGCAGATTGCGTGCTTTGGTGCTTCCGAAAGGCTGAATTTAAGGATCATAAGGCAGAAGACCTGCCGGGCCCTAGAGATCTCAAAGACTTTGGATAACATGCATAGTGGATAAATGGGCTGCTAAACTGCCGGCAATTTGGGACCTGCAACCTGCGGAAAAGTGCCAATGGTTTTACGTGCTGTGCCTGGCATATAGCCCTAAACAATACGACCCCCATTGGCGAGGGATCGGGGTACGTCCTATTGACGCGACAAGCATATGCAAGGCTACCAGTTCACATTCGGAAGGAGGTCCTTGTGCATCTACTAGTGAAGCCGAGTGACTTTTGAATACTCTAACGACTCTGCAGGTCGCTACCCAGCTAATAACAAGTAGCTCACCCGCGGGGCGTCCGTAGGAATCCTGACCAGCATACGGCCAACCACTGCCTCCGCGAATCAAACCTCACCGGCTAGTCCCGACGGCGTAGGGCCGGTGGGCCGCTAGACCCGCGGTACCATTCAGGATCATTGGTCAGATCTTTGTGACTACGGGAAACCCGCGTCACTTCCACTTGACGAGCCTCACTCTCTTCGACATTGGTAGGCCAGCGTGGGCCTAGCGATATCGCCACGCACCAAGGTATCCAGGGTCAGCCTCTTAAGGCGTTGGCCTATACAGGTGTCCCTCCCTGCAGCATGCGAAATAGGAAGCTCCAAGTCTCGTTTCCATTTAAATGGAAAAACCGAGTGGTCGTGGGAGCCATCGAACAGGTGGCAGGCGTGATCGATTATGACGGCCAGTGTAAGGTGGAGATACAATCGGTCTTTGAGGATTTGGAGGTGATGGCACATCCTACGGTCCCCGAGGATTCAAATTTGATGACATACCCTACCATTTGTATTCGATTACGTGTAACGTATTTATAAAGAAAGGGACTTCTCGGCATCAACTAAGGCGATTTGCAAGTTAACCAGAGATAGCGCCGCAAGGCCGGCGAATAGAAGTAGTTCGTTCAATATATAGCATCGGAAAGGAAATGCTTGGTCCGAACACGCAGGCGGAATTAATGTAAGTACGCGCAGCTTCGGCCGAGCTTTGGCCATATTAACTGTGGCGGGCCGCCTTGATCCTCGCCTCGATGTTATTCCAGAGCTCAATGAAGCGTGGGTTATTGGCTAACACGCTAGTGTTCCGTGCGCTTGAGATGCGTGCGATCTTCCAGCTCGAGACCCAGGAATCGAGAGATCTATGAAGCAGCTCCTTCCTAGCTTCGACATTTGAAAACCGAGCACCCTCCGAAAGCACAGACTCTGTCATTACTTGATTACTTCACGATATGCGCTGATATATCCGACATATTCCGGATATATCAGCAGCAGAGGAACATCGCTCGACGTCAGCATGTATAGACTCCATGGGAGCAGAGGGAACGATTGGCTCATGTGATTCAAACACCATTCCGGCTCGGGCTGGCTAAACGCAGATGCAATCAGGTGAAGCGGTTCGTAACAATTGTTCGTCTATTCGCTTCTGCTCCCGGCAGGCTCCTTACTCAATATCAAGACTGACATAACTATGGCTCCAAGATTCAATGGGGTGCGCAACGTCTTGGACACGTCCGATGAGGCGTTGGGATGCTCTGCATAAAACCTGCCACCACATTAGGTCGTTCAGGTTCTCTAGGCCTCAGCAGTTCCGCCGAGGAGTACGACGATGCTCGCGACGACTTCTTGCAGATTCTGTGGCATTCACAATAGGCTTTTATCGCATTCGAGTGCGTTGGCCTGTGCAGCTCTGCCTACTATATCGACGCGTTCCCGCTGGTCGATACAGCAATGTGGTGGGCAGTGCAGCCCGCTAGAGGTGGTACGTTCGCGCGCTTCGCGCTATCGGCCAGAAATACACAAAGCCGGAGACAGGCGTAGATACAAACCCACACGACGACGGCGTGTACGCCCGCTTTCAAATAAGCACAATCGGTGCTTGTTTGAATAAGTTTGATCGGTGTGAGGTTAGAACGATTTCCGAGAGAGAGGGTGAGAGAGGCTGAGAGAGAGAGAGAGAGAGAGAGAGAGAGAGAGAGAGAGAGAGAGAGAGGCGGAATTATATAAGCAGAGAGAAATGTTTGGACATCGAAAACCTACATGCGTATGGTGTTTCCGTGGTATGCTGACGCTGGCTAGCATCTGGACGGATCAACATGTTTACGCAAACTGAAAACTTTGGGCTGATGCATAGTGCCGGTTGCGTTCATGTCTCCGCATGAACCGCGTACATTTTATTATGTGTGTATATGCTTGATAAAGTTACAGTACTCATAATGAAAAGGATTAAATATAACTCGTTAAACGGAAACAGTGCTCGATGAGAAAAGTCTTGTTTTTTCTTCTCCTGCAACTAATTTGAATTAGTTAAGCCAGTTGGTCGAATGAAGAAGATGGAAATTCGAGTACGGTAGAACACCGTTGATTACATCCCATTTTTCTTACTAAAGTTTGTATATTCAATAAATAGTCTTTTGAGGGTAGTGATTTGGGGTTGAAATTGCCCAGCAATGAGACATATATCAACCTTTCACTGCTTGCCATTAGAATTCGTTGGCCGGGAGCGAAAGCCGGCAATCAAGCGCAACTGAAGTAAGGCATTCTCAGTCCGGTTAATTAATTCGACTTTGTGCCAAGTGCCAGGCGCGAGAATTGGATATAAGCTGCCGTTTAATTTGCCTGGCAGAAGCTACGGGTTTTGCGGTGAGTATAGCAGGAATTACATGCCGAATAGTTTCATCGAACTCGCTGTCTAGCGGTCCGTCTCGATAGGTTGCGTTATTATTTTCATCCTCTACTCGAATGCAGAGGTATTGTTTTTTTCACGGGAATGAGTCCCCATTGTTCAGGTGTCCGCTTATAACGTATAAACCGTCTTATCATCTATACCTACAGGCATAAATTAAATAACAACAACATTTATTATTCGTTAATACCTGCGCCCATGCTTGAAGTTCAATACCCCATGTAAAGGAAAATACTTTTATCTTTGTATGAATAACTCAACATTCGTCACATCGTCCATCATTGTATTTTATGGTTCTCCCTGTAAGTCACATGGCTTTGATTCTTTGTCGAGCAACCACACCCTACGTCCAGAACGTGCCACTTAAATTCTCGATACGTGATGACGGGTACAGATGAAGATTGAAGACTCGTATACGTGACAGAATTTTGAAAGAACATTACGGAACAATGGTTTTAATATTCTTCGTAGTGACTTTGTCATCAGCAATGAGTGTACATATTCCTGAAATTAATTATACATTCGAGGGCGAATATCAATTTTACGTATGCATGCGCGCCCCGTGTATCACTTACTTTTTCTCCCTTGATTAGTGAGCTGGCGAAACGAACACACTGGGTGGGGCTATATTATGCTCGATCATCCATCGAATATATGTGTATGAACAGCGCTTCCCCATTCAACTGACAAACCGGCACATTTTGATTAATGGATGCAGTCGCTGCAGTTGTGACCGCTAAATGCTTTTGTAAAGCGATATACAATCTGAAAACGAGCGTGAATTCTCATTGTCAGCTGCTTAAATCTGCTGTGGTAATGTTCATAAGGCATAGATATATACGTGTTATTACGATATAAATGTTCGACAACATTATTCGTAATATACCACTGGATATATGTGTGTGTACGTCTGAGTAGATATTTCTATGTACAGGGTGTCTCATTTTAAACGGACTAATGGGATATTGCACGCATGATGCACCTGAACGCCGAATTTATCGAACAAATTTTATAGAGTTTTAAGGTGAAATGGTCATATTATCAACTTCCCTGGTGTCAATCCATCAAAATCACATAAACATCACCATCTGTTTTTAGGAGCAACTCTTTGTCATGACGCAATTGTAGTAGGAATGAAGAAAAACTTCCCGAAAGACAAAACATGGCTGTAAATGAGAAATTGCTAAAGACATGTGACTTCGGAGCTCTCATAATTGAAGTATTTTCAATGCCTGCATCAGCTTTGATGCAGTGTCACATCGGGATCTTATCTTTACGCGTATGTCACGGGTGGTTGTGAACTCGGGCCGTACTTTACGCGGACTGCCAACAACGTGAGAGGATCGGACAAAATGGCCAAGGCCTACGGAATTCCCAGCAAAACTCGACATGGTGCAGCAAGGAAACTTGGAGCAGCGAGTTTATTACATCCCCGAGGTATACCTCGCGTGATGCTAATTCCAGGTAGTCTAAAGGCAGAACTCATGTCAGCTTCGAAGGGACATCATTTCGATAATTTTCAAGGTGGAGACAAAGCTTCTTTCGTTGGCCTCGTCTGAATTCCGGCTACAGTTATGTGTCGTGAAAAGTATGTACCGCTCGTTATGAATCTCCAAATGACGTTGTGATGAACAACGGGAGCTTGACTCCCAGTCATCTTGCCTTTACCACCATGAACCTGACAATATAACAAACGTGATTCCTAGGACAAATCGTAAAACTTTTTTTTTTCAATGTTCCGTCAGCCGGACCGTACTTGAGATATTATCAATAAGGTGTTCCCTTAAAACGGGACACCTAGTATACACAACACGATATTGCATCGCGTATGATCAAATTGCTTGACTGCGCCGCATTAATTTCTCTCTGATTCGCATGCCCATTATCGCGCCGCGACGATAAACATTATAAAGCGTCCACCCCCGTATTCGAATGCGGAGGGAGAAATCGATTTCGCGTGAAGGCTAGATACAATTCGGAAATTCATCCGTGAGCATTTGTGCGTACACGATTTGCAATTTATAATCTATGCTATTGCGGGAGTGGATAAAAGCCTTTCTACCCTTTCTCCCCTACTCCGTTCGAGATACTCCACCCATACGTTCCATTAATAGTTGAATGAAAGACCTCACTTATAACCGCACGTAACAAAAGAAGGAAAATCTCGGTGGTGTTCTTATTGCAACTCGTATAATACGATGTATGGTAAACATCGGGTAAAATAGCGCGGCTGCAAACTATTGTTTCGATGCACTATTAGTGTATACTTATAATGAAGAGTACTATGAATACCAACATGATATATTTGTGTATGATATATGTGACCTATCAGCCATATAATCCTATTTCTAACGAACACATGTACACTTTATATTAAGGTGTACATTAAGTATGAAAAACGTCCCGTTTATTTGAAGAAATACTTTTGGTGTTACACATGCTTCCAAAGAGGCACATTGAGGCTCTAATTTTTTTAAAGCAGACAAAGATTTGTGATTTCGAGGCATATAGGTGACAAAAGACAATGCTGCAACGGTCTTTTTGGGACTGGTGTATCCGAGGCAATTCCTCCAGGGCATGTCAAAGAATACTCGATTGTCATTTCCTCTACAGTATGTAGAAAAACCCTGGAAAAGTTTGGGGAAAGCTTTTAAAGTAAGGTATCTGTGGGTAATAAGACCTACCTAAGCGAGATCTGCGATGAAATGAAAAATATTTAAATTACCGGGATAATTACCAGGGGTTTTTAATGATAAACGAACTTTTTCATCAATGATTATAAAATATAAACAACAATGGCAACTTCCACCATAAACAAAAAACAAAATTAAATGTTTTTAAAAACCTCGCCCATTCACCTTATTATACTATGTTCGGGTAAAATGTTCTACGGCTTTAACCCACTTTAATAATTAATCTGGATGTTATACATTTGGTATTTCCGATCAACAATCATAGAAATGCACAAATTACATTTCCGAAACGCATATAAACTATAAATTTGCACATTTAACAGCCATCAGGGCACTTAAAGTCAGCGGTGTCTTCAAGCGACAAACCGATGCATTCTTCATAGTACCACTTTCCGCATATTGTGCACCGTATCATGTCAGCTGTCCTGTCCTCTTCACAGCCATGACAGTACCAACTCGCTTGCTTCTGTGAACCACGGTGGCCTTTGGTGGTGGAGGTCTTTTTATTTTTTTTGTTATCTTCATTATTTGTACTGAACAGAGCTTTCGTGTCCGGAGTTTCTCTGTAATTTATGGCTTTTCGCCTAACCGTAGGTTTTTTCTATAATTTTTACTGGCGGGGGCACACCTTGACGTAATGCCGCTCTGAGCCGAGTGGGCGGCACATTGTCTTTATCGTTGTCCGAACTGGAACTACCGTGAACCATATGGTAAAAGCTTCCTGTAGGCACTAAAAACGAAGATGAATCAATTAGGAACCAAATTCACATCTTATTTACATTTGTAGCATCTTAAAAGTAATAAAGATCCATAAAGAAAAACAACCAACCTTGTTACAAGAAGAGAGATGATAATAAGGCCTATGGTGAAATTTGGTAGGCCTTAATACCCGTTGACTACGTCTGTGGAAAAATGAAAATAAAAAATCTTCAGACCACGATAGCTCATTTAAATATTTAATATCATAGAAACATGTAATAATAAAGAGATAGACAGCAAATTTATATAGCTAAGTGTAATCTTACAAGACATACTTACGATTGATCTGGAACGAATTTTATTATTCACGTCGCGCGGCGGTCCCTCACAACGTATGATGTAACACTGGTCGCGGAGAGCGGGTTATCGCGCATGCGCCAGCTTGTGGCGACATCGGTCGTGTTCGTTGGGACTCATCATTTTGATACGAACAAGTGCGCATGCGCATAATGATGCGCAACGGACAACTGTGCAATGAAACGATTCATTCGTTTTGCGCATAATTCGTTTCATTGCGCAGTTGCGCATTGCGCATCATTATGCGCATGCGCACATGTTCGTATCAAAATGACGAGACCCAACGAACACGACCATTTTTGTGCGTCATGCACCTGCGTGTGTAGCCTTGAGCGAAAGCGCTGATTCGAAATACGATTTTCGTTCGATAGGCCTTATTAGCCCATAGGCCTTATTACCCGCAGGTACCTTATGGCCTTTGGGGTCGGTGTGAAGCTGCGCCAGCCTCTCAAAGGATGCATAGCCTCGAGGAAATGCAGCATTTTCCCTTTCCGTCTGAAGGTATGAAACTGTACGAATTGTAGGTACTAGAATTTACAGATAGTTCCCGATTTGCAAAACTATGATATTTAGAGATGCAACTTGGCAGAGAGAAGTATTTTTCGTTTGGTGAATCAAGAGACACGGCAGCGTCTAGACGACAAGTAATAAAAAAGGAAAGTTGGACTTATAGACAAACTCGCCGCGTACTCTTTATACCGTGAGATTGCTTTTTTGTAGTCGTTTTCTTACTCTGCGTGTAAGTGTAAACTGCGTGTAAAATCTAATGACATTTTACCAATGTAGGGGGTTTTTATCCTATCCATTTTATTTAACTTACTTTTCGATTATATACATTACAACGATATATCGTAATCGAATCAAATTATCGAGCTTCGAGCTCTTTCGACACGTTTAATCATGGATACTGTTTTAAATACCAGAACTCATTATAATCGCGTTTATTAAGTCCGGTTTTTTGTTGTGGAATCGCAATTGCAATATTTGAGGAAGAAACTGGGTTGAACACCAGTTTTCAGATTCAGTACATTTATCTTTCTTGCAATTAAAAAAGAATTGTTGTGAACGCTTTCTATGGGTGTTTTTTTTTTTTGAGAACATGACCATACGATTTTGCGTTGATAGATCAACAACGATCGGTAAATAAGTTAAGGAATTTGCATAACCTTGAAGTTAAAAAACAGATCGATTATCTATATTTTTTTTCGACTCAGATAATGGGATGATAAGGTCGATCTTTCGCACACAGTTAGTACATAGTCTTGACGTATCACCATTTTTTTTTGCCAAATAAATATAAACAACGTAATCATTATCATTTAATCTCAGGACTGTAGCCTCCGCAGGGTTCGGTCGCGTACATGATTCCGGTAACTAGATTCATCTAAAGTAAAAAATGGAAAAATATACTTTTAGTACAATGGTGAAGCTACAAACCCACCGGATACTTATTCGAAATTTTTTAATTTGCATAAATTGCACTGTTTGAAAAAATGTTTTTTTCGACAAAAATGTTCGACTTTAAACGTTTGTTATTAACAAACGGAGGAACATATGAAAAATCATCCGGTCTGTCAATGGAATATGTTAGAAAAAATATTTATAGTCCAAATTTGAAGTAAATCAGACGATTAGATTTTGAGGTATGACGTACGCCAAAATGCAAACTATACTTTCGAGATAAACGCAAGAGAAGAAAACGTACTAAATCTACTTTCTCCGTATGCAATTGTCATATAATTGTTTGGCTCTGTTCAATATCTTCGGTGGTTCTTTATGGTTTTGTATACGGGCAATACAAATAGCAAATTAATTTTGTTCTAAAATCGTTTTTTTTCTATATAAACAATTTAATTGTTATAATGACGATTGTGACGAAAAAGTGCATTTTGTAGAAAAAAGTTTGAAATAAAAGATTTTTTTTTTAATTGATAATAAAAATGTCTCTTTTATTTTTTTACCAGCTCCATTAGCAATCGAGATATGAACAAGGAACATTTTTATGAGAGAGAGACAGAACGATGAGTGAAAGGGACGAAACGAAGAGTGAGATGTTTCGTCGCTTATATCTCCATTACTAATGGAGCTAATGAAAAAATTGAACATCTTTTATTAAAAATTTCTATCTATGAAATGCACTCATTCGTCCCAATTGTAATTTGAAAAATTTAGTCGTAATTTTAGTTTAAAAAAGTGCCTTGGTGTACGGACTACTTGATCGAGATAAAATCACAATTATTTTCGTACCTTCAATCTGCGATTCCTGCACCGTATTACAATCAAACAGCCTGGTTGGGAAAAGTCACATCAACGCCCTTAGAAACCATTCAATGTACCGCGCAGCGCTGGAGCCATAACGCGCTGAACGGTCTGGCCCGCTCCACTAAAATCGTCATAAATCGGTCAGTTTTTTTAATGTTTACAAAATGTTTGGACCAAATCATAGTGAAGGCTTTTCGCAATAAGAAAGTAAAATAAACCAAAAACCGATTTTTTTTCTTCAAATTCCAAGGTTATGCATATCCCTTAATTAGAAACTCCTTCCTAAAATCGAGGATTAACAAAAAGACGATGTCTAAATTTAACTCACAAAGCAATCTCGCCTTTTTGACAGCTTTCCTCGGCTTCATCAACCTACTTTCTCTTATGTGTGTTCTTCCTTGAGATTCCACGCATTCCACAAAGTTATGCAAAAACCTTGCAGTGAATGATACCTCAGTATTGCACAGTTTAAAAAAAGTTCCCAGAGGTATTCCCGTACCTACGAACGCCGATAGATCTACAGTGGCCTCTACTGTGAAGCTTATAATAACGATAATAACGAAAAAGCGATGGAACGGAAGTCTTGCGAGTTAAACCGCCTTATATATATGTAATAGCAGATGCTGTTGTCAGGTCTCTACGCCTGAGCCCGTGGTTGGGTGCGAGAAGTCTCGCAATAACAGCCTTAAAAAACATCATCGAGAAAGCGGGTGTTTCCCCAGGGTCTGCCCACATACTTTTTGAGGGTACAACACACACTCTCTCTCTCTCTCTCTCTCTCTCTCTCTCTCTCTCTCTCCCTCTCTCTATTCCTCTTCCTTCTGAATATTGTCTTCATAAAGTTGAAGGTATAAAGGTCAGTTTTCCGGAAAGTGCTGAGCGTTAGATCAAGTAAAGCGAAATTGAGGGTGAGAAGGTTAGATAAAGAAAGAGATGGAAAGTCATCGTCTGCTTTTAGCTCTGCCTCTGGACAGTTTTTTATCTTGCAGAGTCTATAAAAATGTCGTATGTCTATATGCTGCTGCTGCTGCTGCTGCTGCTGCTGCTGCTGCTGCTGCTGTGTGTGTGTGTGTGTGTGTGTGTGTGTGTGTGTGTGTGTGTGTGTGTGTGTGTGTGTGGTGTGTGTGTGTGTGTGTGTGTGTGTGTGTGTGGTGTGTGTGTGTGTGTGTGTGTGTGTGTGTGTGTGTGTGTGTGTGTGTGTGTGTGTGTGTGTGTGTGTGTGTGTGTGTGTGTGTGTGTGTGTGTGTGTGTGTGTGTGTGTGTGTGTGTGTGTGTGTGTGTGTGTGTGTGTGTGTGTGTGTGTGTGTGTGTGTGTGTGTGTGTGTGTGTGTGTGTGTGTGTGTGTGTGTGTGTGTGTGTGTGTGTGTGTGTGTGTGTGTGTGTGTGTGTGTGTGTGTGTGTGTGTGTGTGTGTGTGTGTGTGTGTGTGTGTGTGTGTGTGTGTGTGTGTGTGTGTGTGTGTGTGTGTGTGTGTGTGTGTGTGTGTGTGTGTGTGTGTGTGTGTGTGTGTGTGTGTGTAGGCGTATATTGCATATTGAGGGACACGATCCTGTCATTTGTTTTCGGTGAAATTTAGGGGCAGTTTATTTCATTTATTGGACTTTAAAATGATAAAAAATCTTCTAGAACAAAATTGTTAATTCGAAAAAAAAAATCGACTGAAAAATGGGCCCACAATAAGACTAGTTTTAAAAATCATAGAATTGCATATTGAGGGATAGTTGATCCTGTCATTTGTTTTCGGTGAAATTTAGGGGCAGTTTATTTCTCCATCATAATTAAGTTCTCGTTTATCAAGTTTGGTTAATCATTATTTATTCTGCTTTAATACAATAAATGTACTACGTGAGTACACAGAAGAACGCAGGCAAACAGTTGTGATGTTTTTAGTCGTTTTGCGATGGTGTTCTCGCTCAGCCCTTGTGGCAGTCATTTCGAGCTCTTTAACCAATCTTTGAAGTGTTTCAGAAGAGTTTCCATCCAGCAAATTTGGTAATTCGGTATCTTGAAAGTTTTTCGGCTGATCTGGTCGTTGCTTCTCATAAGAGTCGCAATGGCCACTTCTAAATCGTCGAAACCAAACTCTACACACAGTTTTGGATGGAGCGGGCTCACCATGAGTCTTTGTGAGCACTCGTCGAGTTTCGGCTCCACTTTTTTTTAAATCGAAGTGGTGCGTTGGAAAAACAACTTGTGACGATCGATTTTTTACTTGCTCGTTCGAGGCACGTGTGTCAACTAAATGTGTCGTTTTTTGGCTGGAAATTTGTGGCGAAGGGCCGCCCTTCAAGGTGATACAAGCGGCATCTGTCCGTACTGAAGTAGAAATCACCTAGAGGGTTGAAACACAACCATCTAACATTAGAGAAGGTATATTCTTTTAGAAGATGAAAAAAAATCGATGCTTTTATCCAATACGCAAGAAACCCTATTAGCCATACAGACTTATTTATCAATGAATTACGTTGTTTATATTATGTCAGAGGGAACTGAAAGAATTGCATTTACTGTGCAATCTCCACGTGTTCTTTTCGCCGTTTTTTTTCCAGCGTACACTCTCGCGTAATATAAACTAATATCTGCAACATTTTTCTTGGTACGAATAATTCATGCAGACAGTTGCATTTCCATTTACTTCGTTTCTCTAGCGTTCCCGTAATACTTTTCGCAGACTCATGACATAAGACAGAGAGGAGTGGTTCCAGAATGTGTCCGGTTCTATTTCATAATTCAAAATTAGGATCCGTCAGCTTTCCTTCTCGTGAGCTCAATAACGTGTTTGTTTTTTTCTTCATTTTGCATACCTCTTGGTTTAAATAATACGAGCACAAGTAGAGAGTGCAGAAAAATTGGATATGGCAATATTTTGGGTCGAAAAAGTGAGCTCACGTTGCACGCGCCTGCTGTTCTGACAAGTGGAAAAATGCTTTAGGTACTTATCGTACATATGACTTGATGTGAGTTGAGAGAGCAAGTGTAAAATAAATAGCGATTCAAAAGATCGACGACCCAAAAAAGCTGCACTTTAAGATTTAGCTTGCAAATTAAATTTCATGGATTTAAATTCACGGAAATAAATATTTATTTCATATATATTTCACGGAATCAAATATTTCGTGGATTTAAATTAAATTTGACATTTAAATTTCCCAACAAAGCTGCTGGTTGAGATTTAGCTTTTAAATTAAATTTCATATTTCAATAATATCGTCTTCCATATAACTGTATCGCGAAATTTATACCGTGAAGGACATAAAAATATATTTTTCAACATTCTAAAAACAACTGAATAAAGCGTGCATAATAAGATTAAAAGTCAAAACTAAGACTACATTTTTCGTCTTTGATTTGTATTTCACACTCGCTTAATTCGATTTCTGTCGAAAATAATTGCTCCAATTTTTTTACTAGTTTGGTTCAACCGTAAAGCACTGAATTTTCTATGCGAAAGAACGATTTTTATTCAATTTTCCTTCGATTATACGAACCGTATTTATTATGTCTCTAAAGGGAATATTGGAGCAAAACATGAAAACAGTTTTAAAAAAATCTCTTTTACGTTTATTTTTACTTTGGCATAATTGCGGTGCTTCGAACTCTCGGTAACTGGAACAGCTTTTACTGCACACATACAAATGGAGTTTCACTCCACAGCTGGCAACTCCGGGGGTTTCCAGCAGGTTTTGCAACAACAGTGAGAAAGGGTAGCTGTACTCACTCTCCAATTCGAACAATAGTGCGTCTTGGTAGCATCTAAAACGTCCCTCCTACTTTCGTTTAGTCGTCCCGTTTATCCGACCGGGCATATAAATCATATACTATGTGAAAAGCCAGGAAGTAGGTTAGGACAACAGCGAACAAAGGGGAAAAGCTTGTACACAAATACACACACACACACACACACACGCGCGCGCGCGCGCACACACACACACACACACACACACACACACACACACACACACACACACACACACACACACACACACACACACACACACACACACACACACACACACACACACACACACACACACACACACACACACACACACACACACACCATGCGGAATTCCAGAGGCGAGTAAACTCACCATAAACAGCAACCACCTCTTTTTTTCACGAAAGCCTCTTCACGAAACTCCTCTTTCCGATGTTTCACTTTTTTCTCATTAGTTACTTTTCCAGCTACCGCAAATGATTTTATCGCATTTGAAAAAGTAACGAACCCCACAGATTGACGTTTCATAAAAACGATAAGCCTTACAGGCAATTTTTTTTTGGAAACGTAGTATTTAAAACGTGATCCCTTCGGGAGAAGCGCTTCATATAATTGCGTTAAACTTTCACTTGCACGTAATTTCGTTTAAGGGATAACACCACTCATGCGGCAGAAAATAAGGCCTAACATTGACAATTCATTTTGGGAGTATGAAAAAAGGAATAGGATTTATTTTGAGAGAGTTTATTTAACACATATTAGAGTATTTAATAAATGCATTATATTTTTCATACAAAATGGCGGCGACAGAGCCCATCTTGAAATACGTGTTTTTTACAAATAACTTTACGGAAGGGCGGTTTTCTCGTGAACCTGGAACAAAAACCAAAAAAAATTATAATCGATATATTATTAGCTATGGGACTACGTAGGGATTGTTTTTTAATCAAATTTTGAAAAAATGGCGCTCTTTGAAAAAAATAAATCAATTTTTTGCCCAAAAAATAAGCAATACATTGTTTATAAGAAAAAGTTTACATTTAATCAAAAACGGCTACGTACTCCCATAGAAGATTTAGTTGTGGAACTAATATCAAAATTTCAAATCGATCCATGCACAAATTTTCGATTAATCCGTCCTCCCAGTTTGAAAAAACCGGTTTCGAGAAGAACGCGTTTGACGTTGTACGAGCACTTAAATCCTTGAAATTTTGGTTTACCTTTAATCTGTGATGCCTGCACCATGCGGGAAAATTTTTTGTTTGCCTAATCTGTGATGCCTGCACCATAAGGGATAACACCATCTTAGAGTGATGCTATCCCTTAATCGTTGAATTGTATTTCACGTCTTTCTCGGGGTCTCAGTGTGTGTATTCAACAGTGTTGAATACACACTGGGGCAGAAATGTATTTTCTTGATATGTGGGAAACACATGTTCTGCCGTGGTATATGCATTCAACATTATTTGGCAAACGTTGCCGACGCTTAGTTCCAGGCTGCAGCCTTTTGAGCCCAATGTTTGTCGATTACATAAAATCACTTTCCTTTAGCGCTGAAATTGGAGCGTGCCTTGGGGTGTCCGGTAAGAAAATACTTTTATCCACCCCACTATTTGCTAGCGTTTTTTTTACCCAATGACTTAGGTCTGATTGCTAATAGCCTTGGGAAGTTTTTTTTTATGGAGAATAAAAAGGGGGGCACCCTCTTTACGTGAGGCAAGTGTTCCGCAATTCTTGAGTTCGATTTTGATTCGATTTTTCGATTCGTGAGCCCGGACAATGCTCATATTTTTGTGTTCGAAAGGTAAATAGGAATTATCAGTGTAGGCTGGCTTTATCTAGATTTCTATCTAGAAAGGAGTTTGTGCCCTATGTCCTGTTATCAAAGCGAGTAACTTGAAAAGCATCTACGCCACTTTTTCTCGGCTTCAATCTTGATGACTAGATGAATGACCAACGTGAAAAAAAATCAACTACGATCTTTCGGTCCCCTGTTGAGCCATATCTTGATTTTGGAAGTCTTGCTTTGATTTCGGAAACATTTCTTTATCCCGTCATCTTGTTCGATTTCTCGTTCGAAAATTAAAGCGTTAACTGATCGGTTGCTGTTCATTTGTCTATTTCGAGTCAAGTGTCTATTTAGAATTAGATGGCTTATTCTTTTCCATTATCGATTAAATAATTTATTCAAAAAACGTGTGTCGCTTACGCAGCCGGAAAATTAGGAATGAAGCTAAAAGCAAGACAAGAGATCGTCATAGTAGAGCAAAAAATATTAGCCTCACTTCGAACCAGTGGCGATTTATCGGCATCGGAAGAAGGTGATCTCGAACAGATGGAAAATACATTCGAATCATCAGCGAGGCAACTATTTCACGGCGGTTTTCTTGAATTTGACGAAGATCACTTCGAATCAAACTGCGTCAAAGCAAAATGGAGTATTGCACGTGTAGACACATTGTAGTAATATATCGAAAGAATGATAAGATGAACGAGCATGATTTGCTCCCAGAAAATTCTCCAATAGTTTAATGGATCGCGGAACTCAGAGCCTCATTTTTTAAGGCCGGAGCCTGTAGGTGCAAATATCGTTTTTTTATTGCTCAAATCGATAGATAAACTATCCAAGAATATATGTATAACGTTACAGAGGCCAATTGTGAATATTTTCGAAGACACAAGGCCGAAAGCAGGAAAGCGATTGACATCTCCTCCTATTGAAAGCTATGAAGCGCGTTTCCTCCAATTTTCATTTTCACGATTTTTCCAAATTGGCGGGCGTGATAGCAAAAAACTGAACGCCCCAATGAATCAAACCAAATATTATTTTCTTCAGTATAAAAGTCTCTTCCAAGTGGATAAAAAAGTCGTTGAAAAAGTCTTTTTACATAATTTTTATAGCACGTTAGTGTTTTTTTTAAACACATTTTTTTTAACCCTGAGAAAAGTTATAATTTCACGATTTTGCCAGCTTTTTCTGAATTCATCCAGAAGAAAAATATACGACAATTGAAAATGTTATTATTTTTTTTTGTTTCAGTCAAGTATTACGAGCTGTTTCATGTCGATTTTTTTAATACATTTCGATTCTACACGAAAATACCTCAATGTTTACTGGGCTCACTTGATCTTTTCTTTTCTAAAAAAATCCCGAAAAACGCTTTTTTTGGACCTTCAACTTCAGGCTCCGCCCTTAAGTGAATTTTGCACCTCTCTCTTTTCCGTTTCCTTTCAAATGGCGTCAAGACTTCTCGCTATGTATGCTCATTTTCTCATCGTGAGAAACCTGGTAGATAAACGAAAGTGAAATGAGCGTGAAAGAGGGACAGCCGAGCATCGGGGGTGGCGGAAGACGGAATGAGCAAGTAGGCGGTTTCAGGGGGATAGACGAAGGAAAAGGTGAGAACTAAATGAGGGGAAAATGGGCA